>VZRR01007842.1:1503236-1606272 GCA_013398015.1 Oreocharis arfaki | reverse complement strand
AAGGGCCCTCTGGTGGTGAGGGAAAAAATTCCCCCCCCCCCCCCCCCCCCCCCATTTGGATTTCTCTTTATATTCAGTTTATTTTTGGTGCGAGTTGTTTGTATCCATTGGTCTGCACCTCCCCTCAGGGGAAAACGAAAACAAACAACACACAAAACTGTGGAGATGTTAGAAAATCAGGAGACTGTCAAGTAGCACTGGTGGCTGGCTCTTATAAAAAAGTTATTTTTCAGAAGAATTCAACTTAACTGCAGACCCGATGATAGTATCAGTTTAGCCAAGCAGAAGATGACAAAAGTTCTCTTCCAGCTGTTACAGTGATTAGAAAGTTGTTGCTGACTCGAATAAGTTAGAAAATAAGTAAATAAATAAATAAATAAATAAATAAATAAATGAATAAATAAATGTTCATGCAAAATCAGTGTCAAATTAGTCTTATTGTCTTGAAAACATAAGACTTACTGCCCCATCTTACATTTTCTAAATTCCCATTATATAGCTGTGAGACAAAGAAAGAGTTTTATGCTCTGCCTTATATTAGCAGACTAGTTGTTGAGAGTTAAAAATTCCAGGGAACAAGCAGTGGTAAAGCTTCCACATGCTGACTTCAAGGAATTGTGCATAGCAGGCTCCATTAAACAGAGGATAGAGACATTTCATAATAAAGCAGAAAACAGGCCTGTATGTAACATTCAGGTTTCTAACAGCTGCCAGGAGAATTCTTGTGCTTTTTTAGTACAAGCTTCTCTTGCATTTTGTCCTTAAGATGACAGAATCATGAGCAGAAGTCGTTCTGCTGGACTGAGAAAAACCTTGGGAGATAAAGCCTTTAGAGGTAAAATGTGAGTTTCACATCAATACTTACTTTTAGGGATGATTCTGTTGTTCTCACAGAAATCTCTGTGGGCTCATGTCATCTAGCACTCTGGAGGTGCAGTTTGAATGTTGCTTCCATTAGATGTGCAAAGTATTCTGCCTTTTTAAGAAAGACTCCTCAGTCATCTTTTATGTTGTTTTTTTTATGGTTTGAAAAGTCATCCTGAAATTATTACTTCTGCTGAGAATATGGCATGGGCACATGGAAGAAAAGGATGGACAGAAATACATACCCTCCCCTGGCTTAAAAAAGAAATCTGATAGTAGCAAACAGTAAATTAAATGTATCTTACCTGAAGCTTATTTGAAGTCTTAGATAGCTATTAGTCTAACAAGCAGTTAACTGAAGTTGAATTGTACCTGTAATTAAAATATTTATACTAAAAGAGAGTCGGGCACCTGGCATGTACAGCTTCCCCGCTTTCATGCAACTCCCAAGAAATTTTTAAAAAAGAAAAATATTCCTCATTATGATGTTTGAAAATTAGGAGCTGCTTGTTTCAGAATGTGCTGCTCATTTTATTTAGAACAAAGACTTCAAAATTCCCCTCACTGTGTGAAAACAGAGCTTGAATTAGCTGCTCTAAAGAAGTGGGAGATGGAGCATCAAAGAGCCTTCTGTTCATTAAGATAAACACTGAATATGTGTTTCATGTTTGGTTTCAGTATAACATTCTGAATAGAGGATTAAGCAGTTGCTTCCCACAGTCTTAAACTATTGAGATGGTGTGGGAGAAGGGGCAAAATAAAAGGATTTAAGCTATTATGCAAAGAATTAGTGTCGAGAGAGTAAAAGGTCCCCCTATTACCCATTGAATTCTGCATGGGTTTAGTTGAGTTGAGAGTGTAACATGGCTCTCTGTTTTGGACACACAGAAAGTACATATTTAGGTTGCAGGACTTCATCTAAAGTTTCAGTCTGGGCACTGATCTTGTGAGATGGATTCTTGCCAGTTGATTATGTACTTTCAGACAATATTATGCACTTTTCAGGCAAAAAAAACCCCATCGTTTCATAACCAAAATTTTCTTTTTATGTAATTATTTTTGTTACATCTTAACTTTAGAAAGAAGCCTGCATTATGTTTCCAGAAGTACCAATGACAACTGGGGACACGGATTTCACCCTTCTTGCTCTCAAACGCAGTCAGCTCAGCTGCAGAAACAGTCATGGTCCACTCCACTCTGTGTTCCCCAAACCAATTTTTATTACATGTGTTTTATAAATCAAGTTGATTGGACTGGTCATGTGAGTCAGTGTGAAGGTGGGGTTTGCAATCTGTCCATGCCTTATGCCTTTTCTGTGAGAGTGGATGATAGATATTTTTATGAATTGGCTGATGAGCTGTTTACCATGGTTTATATTGAATTAAATGAGATTTGGGGAAGAGTTATGACCAATATTGCAGTTCTCTTACATCAGAAGAGCTCTTTTATGTTGACACCTAGAAAACATATTAATTGTAATGCTCAAGTTCTCTGAGGGGTTTTTATACCCTTAGTTCTGTTTTCAAGATTAATGTTTAGTTTCTGTTAGCCAACCTGTAAGCACATTTTCGTATTTTGGGGGGTTTTTTTATTATATATATTTTGTTTACTTCATTGTAGCTGGTTAGAAATTACATACCTTTTTCATATATTTTTTCCTCTCGGCATCTGTTACTCTTCACTCTGGGAAACAGGCAGTAGCTACATTTGGTCTTAGTTAGGGCAGCTGTTCTCATAATTTAGGGGGGAAAAGCCCACCAGGAATGGGTATATTTAATATTTTTACTGATAAATGGAGAAGCTCTACCAAGGGATGACTCATCAAGTTGATTATATTTTCTTCTCTTTATTTTCTTTTCTTGTATTGATAACATTTCAGGGTTGCACTTTGGGGCTAGGGAGTTGGATCATCTTAAGAATATTTCATTTTCATGTTTGCAGCATTCTGTTTAAAACAGGAGTGCTAAAGAATAGGAGTTGTTAGAATACATTGTTTAATGTGGTTTACAGCTGAAGCACTCAAATTCACAAAAAATTACTAAGTTCATACTCAAGAGATTTTTTTGTGGGGAGAGTAACACTAAGTAGGTGACAGACCTCAGTCAGAGACATCCAGTTCTATGCATAAAAGAACTCCAAAAAAAGCTCAGAAATTATTCTTAATGTAGGAGCTTCTTGGAGAAAGTGAAGGAAGGG
This sequence comes from Oreocharis arfaki, assembly GCA_013398015.1. NCBI lineage: Eukaryota > Metazoa > Chordata > Aves > Passeriformes > Paramythiidae > Oreocharis > Oreocharis arfaki. The sequence continues at coordinate 1,603,212 of VZRR01007842.1, read as the reverse complement.
CTCCAAATGTTTGACAGGATTTCCAGGTTCCGTGGCTTCATTAGCACATTGACTCACCGGCCCTGCGTGGTGATCTGTCTCATTTGGGATTCAGTAGAAGGTGGCTGCATCTTGGTTTCGCTCCCTGCTGATTGGTTTGCCGAGATTTCAGCTCATTATTTCTCTGCCTCGTTGCTGTCTATTAGGTGATGCTGATGCATAGTGAATCACATTGATCTTTCTCTTATCCAAAGATAGATGTGAGATTGGATTTACCGGAATCATAGAGAATTTGTCGCTTAAACCTCAATTTCTGTGGCTTTTTCACACCGAGTTAGAACAGTAACTGTATATTTGTTTTATGTCTCTCTTCCTCCTTATCTCCGGTATTTAGCTTCTCATAATAAGTGAGATAAAAAATGTATTTGAATGCAGATCACAGAGGTTTCTGAGTACAGCCTGAAAACCTTAAGCACCAGAGCTCTCATTCTAGAGGCTCATTCTCAGTCTCTGCTTTATCTTAATCTCTTTATTCCAAATCTTTTATAGGTGTTGACATATGCCTGTTTGTCTACAGCTCTTTCAGGAAGAGCTAACATTTGAACATTTGGGCTGCTGAAATCCTGGCTCTTTCAGAGAGGAAACGATATGCCATCACATGTTTGCCATTATGTAATGCAAAACCAGGTCCATGCTAGCTCAGAATCATTCTTCACTGAATACTTATTGGACATCTGTATATCTCAGACCTCTCTGGTTAGATAAAATTCCACTGGAAAAATAAAATCTTACTCTATTTTGCATAGAACAAGCAGCTAACAAGACAGAGATAATGCAAATACAAGATGTTATCACCAGGCAAGACAAGCAGTGGATTTACTATACCATGATGACAGTTGTGAATAGTTTGAAGGCACATACTTTGTACCCTCTTGTAAGTGTGACATAACTTCTCCTTCTCTTCCGGATGACTTAACAGTCCCACAGTCTCTGTGGAGAGGCATACATGCACACATGCAATTCCTATGGAAGAGCTGACGTTATAAATTTATCTGTGGGTTACCCAGTGCAGTGGCACTCTGAATTTTCCATACTGGAGCAGTATTAGTTTCCATAACAATACCCAAACCGAGGTATAGGATGGCAGGTCTGAGATGGTGCTGACCTATCAGAACGCTGTAGTGTGCAAACATACATCAGCAATATGAGGTGTAACAGCATCTCCACAGGTTTGCTAGAATACTTTGGCAAGGAGGTTTGTGCACAACAGTACAAGCTTGCTTTGTCAATCTCTTCTGCTCAAAAACTTTAGCACTGCAAAAGTATATGGCATTCATTGGGGCAGCAATTTGTGTGAAAAATCTGGTGCTACTGGGAAGAAGAATTAATTAAATGATCATGTCTGGTTTAATGTAATGTCAAAAAATGCACATGGAGACAAAGTAATAAGGGGCATATTAATCCACAGAAATGCAGAAGTTTCCCTTTTAACAGAGAAGTCCTTGAGCATCCGCTGTAGCAAGAAGTCGCTAATGAGTGCAGACTGTGGACTGTGAGCATTCTTTGTGCTGAATGTGTTCTGACACATTACACTCATAAATACAGCAGATGGTATTAGATAGACTTCATCTGATGTATCTTAGACATGGGATTAATTCCGATCCAAATTACAGAATGCATAAATTGTTCTTAATTTTAAAATAATTTTTAGGAGCAGCTAGATGCAATTCACCTCAAGGAATAAAATCCCTAAGCTGAGAAGAAGTCAGGGCACTTGAGTCCTTCCTAGCACCTCCTTGAAGAGAAGTATCAATGGTTTTTCCAAACTGTAAGTCTTCCAAAAGGCTTATGATGTGTTACTACTTTTATTCTCAGAGATTTGTTCTGGTTTTTATTTTCTCTTGCTCACGTTCTTGTTGCTAGAAGGGAGATGAGGTAAGCACTGGATTTATGCAATACGCGGTATAGATAATTTTGTTGAACAAAATAAAAATCAGTCACAGCTATTTTCTGAATATATCCCTTTTTCTGTCAGAATAATCTTCAGATTGTTGGCAGCTTTTCCATAAGTTTTTCTGTGACATCAGACCTAATTACCACCTATTCTGCTACTTAAAAATATGGGACCCTGGCAACACAGCTTCCTTTCTCCAATCACGGGGCAGGAAAGCAACTGCAGGCTATTGCATTTGGATTTGTCAGAATAAATAATTAAAAGGCTCATCAGCTTCTCGCTAATGAACAAGGAAATGTGATTAAGAAACTTTAAAGGAGAATAGCTGAAAACAATATAGAAATGATAGCAGGATGATTGCTGTGAATGAGTGACTGAAATTTCTGAATAAGAGGTTTCTTAAACCAGGCACAAGGACAGTGGTTTAATCTTCTTTTAAAAGATTCCTGACAATTTGGAAAAGCTCTGAATCAGGAGATTAGACACATCTCAGAAGCTGACAAGGCAGTCACTTCTCTTAAGACAACTACTTTTTTTGGCAAATGCTCAGAAATAATTTTTTCGTGTGTGTGTGGTTTTGGTTTTCTTTTTTGATATTTCAAGACTCTCAACTTCTACCCAACAATGACTAGGACATTTCTGACTAGGCAATCTTTTATTCTCAGAGACTCTGAAAATACAAATCATCTTTCAGACCAAAATGTTCTAGAGATGCTTGCCAAGATTACTGTGGCTATCATCTAGAAATTGCATTGATTAGCTTCTGGCATGCTTCCTTGCAACACTTTGCATGTTAGTATCTCATTAAATATTTTATTGCTCTTTATTATTCTTCAGCACCAAAAATGTACTTCCACCTTATATCTAATCTGTTTCTATGCTTTTAATGTATGCTCTCCCAGCTTATCTAAAGAAGATAGCACTAGAGAAATGCAAAGAAAAGTGAAACGACAGATGCTGCTGCAGTTCTTCTGCATGTCAGGAGAAATATATCTTATTTTTTCCTTTATATACATTCGTAAATGACACAGTCTTTTTATTAATAAAGGCACAGAAGTCAACAAGATTACAAAATTTCAGTTCAAGGGTGCAACTTTCCAGATATGCAGATATAGAAGTAATATGCACAGAAGTAATTGTGAGATTCATAGTTACAAAAATTAATATAAAAAGGTAAAATAGAATGTGAAACATGCTCATGTGCCTCAAATAGGACATTCAGCATTACAGAAAATAATCTGGGTCTAAAACTCAGAAAGAAAAATGCTCTTCTACTTCAAGAGGTCTTTGGAGAAGTGAGTCTTTACCCTTTCTTTCCCTTTCCACATGATGTAGACCCACCGTGGTGTGGTGCGTAGTGTGCATAATGGGACTCCCTTCAATAGAGACATCTAGCAAAGGCACAACTGCTCCTCAAAGAGCAGAGAGGTAGAAGAGATCTTCATCTGTCAGGAATTCTCTGCAGTTCTCTTTTCCAAACTGCACAGTGTAGGAAAAAAAAAAAGTATATTTCCTCTTTATACTTTTTCCAGGCCAAGTTCTGTGATAATTTGTCTGTAAAGTTTCTCTTGAGCCCCCAGATTGCATGGATGTAGTCAATGAAGCATTCAAAATGTCCTTTTCCTTCTACAGAAAGAAGTCTTGGAAGAATAGTTCTTTATTATTCGAATAAATTCCTTGTAAAATGACATTTTTATTTTGTCATTACATTTAGAATTTTATTATTTTCATTTTATCTCAGACATAACAGTTCACTTTCTGTGTTGTGTTCTCATGATCTCCAGATCTAGATCTGGAGAAAAACTTGCTTTTCAATTTATTTGTGTCAGAATATCTTTGTTTTATTTATAGACTGGAACCAAAAATCTCGTAATTCCTGTAATCCATTTCAGTGAAACTTTAGCTTTCTACAGTAGATTAACTATAGATAAATCCTTGGTGCAACACTACTTCTGAAACTTCTACGTGAGGAAAGAAACATTTGAAAATTGTATATGCATTTAAAGAAACACAAAACCACCAATTTTTTACTAATTGCCTCAGACTACGCCATTCTGAGAAATCGTACTTTTTTTCAGATTGCCATAAAAATAACGCACCTGACATGTATGTGCGCTTTTCTTTTGTAGGTGGAATGGAGAAAATAAAACAACACACCTTTGCATTGGCTCACTACACCTACAGTGTGCTGTCTAACTTAAAATATGCCAATGGGGCTCCTGTAGTACGTATTTACAGTGATACAGATTTCAGCAATCCTGATGTCCAAGGTCCAATCATTAATTTTAATGTGCTCGATGAAAATGGAGAAGTGCTTGGCTTTTCTCAGGTATGTTTTTCTCTTGTCTTAACTTGAGTTTACGGTTGTATTTTAAGCATATTCACAATGAATTCTTTATCCTAAAAGAAATACATTACTCAGAGTAGTCCCTTCTGAGGTTTTGGGTTTGTTTCTTCATAGCTCTGCACCATATGTACACACCATCTTTAAAGCAGTAGGAAGAGAATCCAATAAATAGTGCTCACACAATACAAAATACGTAACATCCAGGGGCAATATCTTACAGATTATTACTCCACAAATAGGAAGTCTGGAAGTGGGCTGTTTTAACAGGATACATTGACTAGGCAGTTTGATTTTTTGTTGGCTTCCTTCGCTAGAGTACTCAAAATTGGGAATTGGAGAGCAAGTCTGGAAAAGCTGATAAAGAGACTGCCTTGGAGCTTTGACACACAAGTGAAATTAGATCTCAGAATATTGCAGTCACCAGTGAAAGAGTTCTCTTTTCCATTCAGTTCTTACAACTGCATTCTTGTAATATTCCTGAGGAAGCATGGATTAAACTTGAATGGTCAGTGTAAAGAGGGAGATTCAAGCTCAGGAAATCCTTAAATGCTGTCTTTCTCAGCAGTTTTTTGTAGCCTTTACCTATCAGGTATACCAAGTATCTTTAAGATGAAACTTCATTAAGCTTTTCTCCCTTCAGCAGAGAGGTAATGGTATGCAACCATAACAGTGTGTGTGGCTGTGCACCGTGTAGGCAGTGGGTCACAGAGGGGAGAGCAGCTCACCTGCTCATCAGCAAAAGGCAGAAAAACCACAGTGCTCTTGTTTTGATGGATTGTTCTTTTTTTTTCCCTTGGCTGCCTGAGAGAACAGGATAAGGAGGGGAACATGGAGATATGTCTACAAAAATACAAGAAGAGATCCATTTCTCACACAGGAAGATAGAAGTGAAGCACTTGCTTTGTAGCCTGCAAGTGTGGAGTTTTACGTTTTTTTAAGGCATTTAGCTGATGAACATGGGATGGCCAAATGTGTAGTACTCAATAAGCTCTTCTTCATATAAATCTTATTTTAGACAATGCTACTAAATCGTGGCAAATGTTCACCATATTTCATTTCAAAGCAGTCCACATTTTAGGAGTGAATTGGTCATTCATGTAGCCTTCAATATGTGGGACAATGTTCAGAAAAGACTGGAGATATTAACACAATTGTATTTGTAAAACTCTCCAAACACTTTGATGGTGCCTCCGTTCTTTGGTTAAAACCAAAACCTTTGTTTTGATTTCTGGTTTTCACAATTTCTTAGTAAAAATGGCTGATCTGTGTTTCACTTTTTAAAACTCAACTGTACCCTCAAATTAAAAATTCTTTTATAGTCTTATGAATCCATTGTGCCTGTTTGCTCCAGTGGCTGCTCATAAAAAGCCTCTTTATTGATCTGTATCATCTGAATTGTGCTGTTCACCAGATTATCGAAATTTCTGGCATATGTAGAATAAAGAACTATAAAATTGTCAAATGCATCCCAGTCACATCTGCAGTCTGTTAGACTACTTTGTTTAATTAAAATAATGTGCAATTTAATGACTTTTAGAAATTAACAAGCAGCAGCACTATTCTTTCCAAAGCTACAACGTGTGTGATATATATATAGATATAATTGGCTTCTTTATGGAATTAATAGCTTTCATAGATACCTTATAGCAGTTATGGAGAAAAATCTTTGCTGCTTTTTTATGATTACAAAGAAAATACATATAACAGAAAGTAAGCAGTAAGCTGCATGCATGTCTAAAATTAGATAGGTTTATTCAAATCGAAGTTGAATCCAATACTTGTATTAATGGCTTGGAAGTGAAATAGTGTCCTCTGCTTTGGTTCTGTCTGTGGTCTGCACATTCATGACACTGGGCAGTCTCCAAATGCAATCTAGTGGAGTCAGGAGAACACAGTTTCAGAAGGCTCCCAGAAAACATTTTGGGGATTTTTTTATGAAGGGAAAATTGGATGGTGTTTCTACCTGACATACTTAGTACTAGTGGGCACCAGTTAATGAATCAGGTTATCTTTGTATATGAAAAGAGAAATGACAGAACATCCTATTCCTTTATGGATGATATCCCATCTCTAATTAATTACTTATAACCCGGCATCAAACCAGTTCTATTTGTCTTTTTGACAGGCAATTGTTATATGCCCATTGCCTATTGTAGGGCACAGTGTGACTGGACATTAACATTTGGTAGCTTGAAAAGGAGAATAGGGCTAACTGATTCCAGAGAAAATATTATGAGGAGGCTTGAAGCCGTTTATTTGGAACACTTGAGATTGGCAAGAAAGACTTCATAAGTAGACACTGTCTTCAGAGGATACCAAGCTTACATTTAAGCCTCAAGATTTGCATAATTGGCATGATATTCAAAACTCTGAACTAAGCCCAAGATATTTAGGATGTGAAAGGCGTGTAGTGAAATACATGACATGTAACGCCACTGCTGAAAAATGAAAACAGAGAAAAAATGATGTCTTTCATCTGTGTAGCAGTGGGGAAGAAAGTTATTCTTACCTACTCATATGATTGAAATCCATTTCTCAGTGTTATCAGTTTAATTACCAGAGGTAACAAAATTGTGCCACTAAACACAAACATTCTTGAATTACATACATGGGGTCAATCACACCAAGAGGAAATAGCCACAGTCTCAGGTTCATCTTTGAGTAAAACTTTCATTGCAGCACTGAAGAGCAAATGAAAGCATTTCATTAAAGTGAGAAACAAATAACTACACCATGATTGCGCTCTCAGAGATGGCAGCAATTTTTACAGCCTCCTGTCCCAATATATATGATATAAAATATTTGGATGTTAAGATAGGGTGAGAGTGAAATAATTATGGAAGTTAGTTGAATTTCTATTGCTTTTAGTTGAATTGCTACTGCTTTTTTGTTTAAATGTTTCTCTGTGACTGTTGAAGGTGACTGATACAGTCTTAGAATATGATATTTGGGATAAACTTGCGTTGTATACTATATGTATCATTGGTTTAATTGACAGTTTAATTACTAGTTTAGGGTTTTTTGCTCTGAATGGTAATTAAAACAATTAAATAAGAGGGATTTCCAGACTCCAAACATCAATAGTCACTCAAAAGCTTTGGTTTTAATTTAGATTTTTCATGAAACATTTCTTTATCTAGAACTAAAACTACTACAGTTTTGAAATTTCCATAAACCTCTTGTGTTTAAGCACAAAAACTGCACTATATTTCCTCCTTTGAGCTGCACCAAATTCTTTCCATGAAAATTATTTTCTTCAGTAAAGCTGTCTCATAGACTACTATTGGTAGTAATTTGTTCTTGAAATCACTTGGGAGGACACCTGCATTCTTTTCACGCAAGATGCCTGTCCTCTGCAGTAGTACCTCTGTCATTTTTTTATGTGTTTATTTGCATGGCAGTATCAAAAAGCCCCTGTTATGAATGGGGGTTAAATTATGATGAGTACTTGACAGGCCCGGGACATAAAGATGGCCTTTTTGCCAAATGGTTTCTTCATGTATACTTGTCTAGTCAAGAATGGATAATTCCCCAGCATTATGCTTTTTGCTGCTAATGAAGTGTGGACAGATGACAGACTGGTAATTTGGAAAGGTGTGAAAGTGCAGGAGTAAAGATGAAGGACCTCTGCAGGATAGAAGCAGAAGAGTTGACATTAAAGCAGCAAACTGTCAATCTTCTGCTTCCTTGTGAGGCTACCAGAAAAAGAGAAGCAATCAGCCCTAGACTTTAAAGAGAGGTTGTGATGTAACAAAAAATGGTGTTACAGATATATACCTGGTGCTGAGCTAATGCAGCAAACTCTTCACAAAGAGAATCATTAGCAATTCAGTTATTAACCATGAATATTTGCAGCCTTCAGCATATATGAATGTCATGTGTTCTGTCATCCCCAAGTCTTTTCCAGCCTCTGGAACACTGACAGCAATGACTCAGCTTCAGTTTGCATCCTTGCCATCTTTTTTTTAGCAAAAACTTGTATAGGACTCTATGAAGTCCAACCTGATCTGAATGCCAAAGAGATGGAACAGTCATTAGAGAACAACATAGATTTGAAACAATAATGATACACAGAAAAAAGTGGATTTCTTGTAAATTGAGTCAAAGTGCAAACATATGTTCTCTTCCATTTGCAGATGTGAAAAAACATCACCATCTCTGGTCTGCGAGACCTTTTATGCTGATATTATTTATAAAATTTTCTCTTTGTTTTGGTAGGGAGACGAGACCTGGGAAATTCTCTTTGTACATTCAGTAGATAATTGCAGAGTAATATTATAATCCCTTCACGTTTTATTCTATAAAGTCAGTTTGGAAGCCGGAAGAGGGGAAAGAGGTAGGAGACACAGATGGCCAGATGGAATTTTATCTGAAAGATTTGTTGAATTTTATGCACTGGAGAGCTCTTACCCAGCCACACCTTTCAGTTCAGTGTTATGCCACTAGTGAAAAATAGCCCTTCCCTTATCAGACTTTTTCCTTTTTCCGCTCTGATCTTCTGAGACAATATTTTTTTCTTCTCCTGTGCGTAATGGAGCCAGTAATGGGCTTTTAAAAGTGAGCAAACAATCATGGCTGTCTTTTGAAAAATGGCCATCATTTCACATTTCAGCTGTGGATTACCAGCATCCATCCCTACTCTGCTTTTTCACACTGCCTCCTTTGCTTGGAGCCTGGACCTAGGCACAAGTAACTTGCTGTGACTGGCTCGCCTGCAAAAGTTCCCTTGATATACGTGTATGCTTGCCATGTCCTCTAAAAATCCTGTCGGGAAGGGAATGAGCATCAGTCCATTAGCAGTCTCAGCCTTCTTGCCTACCACTTCGCGCTTGTGTGTGATAGACAAACTGCTATAACAGGAATAGCTGCCAAAGACAGAGAATGTAAACATTTTGGTTTGCCTAAGGAAGGCTCTTCTGCAGTGCTGCATATGAATGAGTTTTGCCTCTCAAGACTGAGAGCCCTGCTCACATAGATTATAATCAGTTTTGTCTAGGAGCCTACATTAGCATGTCCGGGCTCACCCTCATCAATCCAGATAGAGCGAAGGGAGGTCTAGACTTTGAGTTGACTTTCTTCACCCATTTCTCAATTAAAAGGAAAAAAATCATCATTTCTCAAGAGACAACTTCTAGTTTGTGTCCCTTCAGTTTAAATGTATAAAACTGTTCAATGACTGCTCTTATTATGGCATATGCCCACTGTCTCACTTCTCTTCCTCTGTCTCAGCTGCCCTTGAATTAATGTAAGGATTGACTCGACGACCCACTGCTGGGTTTTTTCCTCCCCTCCCTTGCTTTCTATCATTCTGAAGTGAAGACCAGGTCTTCCATTGGAATATGTGGCCTCAAATCACTTACATCCAGCCACTCACTGTGACACTCTTGGAAGCCTCTTTTCCTACTCTGGTAGCCTGTTTCTGCTAGCAGTACATGTTAGGAGTATAATCTTTAGTTCCCAGTCACAGAATATTCTGAGTTGGAAGGGACCCACAAGGGTCATCAAGTCCAACCCTAAGTAAATGGCCCATATGGGGATAAAACTCACAACCTTGGTAATATTGCACCCTGCTTGAAGAAGGCAAAATCAGAATGAGATTCCTCCAATAACTAAAATTTTGTTTTCCTTTTAACCCCATTTATCCTTCTGTATCCAAAGTATTCTATGTTAGTGAATTTTCTTGTAAGCAACTTAGCAGCCACGCCAAATTCAACCCTGTGGTTTGAGATGTAAAGGGAGAAAAATATATCTTAGAATCACATGGTCATCTTTACCTTTCTTACCAGAAGCAATTTGTTCTGGAATTTAGCTATATTCAGTACTGCAAAATATTTCCTAGTAATTAAACTAAATTTCTCGCAGTGCAAATAAAGTCCATTATTACATGTATTGGGAAAAGACAGAGACACCAGTTTCAGCAGGAAACCAGAAAAAAAAAGGGTTTCAGACATCCGAGGCAGGGAAGAATAGGACAAGTATCATGAAGCAGTGTTATATGGGTGAGGTGTGACAAGGGAAGAGACAGAGCAGTATATGCAGGTAGAAGTTATTCCATCTCTTTGTATTTGGACAGGTCTGCAAAAAAAAGTAACATGGGACAAAGGGGTGTGAAGCGGGATGAGAAACACACAAAAAAGCAGCTGCTTTAGGTAAATATTATGGTGATAACTGGTTCTGGTAGCGCTTTCATATTGCAGATACCCTTTCTTTGCTTGGGTTTCACAATATTCTCTTTTAAAAGCTTCCTTTTCCTTTAGTAATATCTTAAGGAATTGTTTAGCTGGACTTAGGTTTCAACAGCCAGGTGAAATGCCCTCCTTCTGCTGTAGGCTTTCAGTGTCACCTTGAGGGATTCAATGCCTTATCTTCCCAATTTAATCTCACCTCACAGGAGTGGAGAGAAAATATGTTAAATACTGCCAAATCTTCAGATATCAAGTGGCGGATGCATTTGTATATACACACAGCTGGTTCAATACATATTCATGTCACTGCTTATCGTTACCTGATAGAAGGGACCAGGCAATACCTGAAGTGGGTAGATTTCTCAAAAAAATTGCTGTTTGTGTCTTAGACGATATTTTTAGTTTCACTAGAAGATCATCTCCAGCCCACTGTACACATGGTGTATAGGTGCAGAATTAGAGCAATGGCAACAAGTGAAAAAGATAAATGAGCTACAGCACAGGAAGCTGATACCAGGTCAATTGGACGAGACTGACCAGAGCCTGGAACTACTTGTCAGTACTTGTCTGGGAATTCATATCACATCCCTGCAGGAGAAGGTAGGCAATGCAGGGGGATACCTCCTATGACATTTAATCTATTTGAAATAAATCTCCATAGAAAGTTATTAAGCAAGAGATCTTTGTTGCTCTTCATATTTAATCCTTTTATAGTTTTCTGCGGTTTTTTTCCATCTGTTTCTTTCTACTTCCATGTAAAACAATCATTCAGTTTTGTAAGTGCAGCATTTTTCATCTGGGCCATAGAAAATAGAAATCCAGCACTTTTTAATTCCAGCTAAGAATGTCTTTGCAGCAATGGTCATATGACTCTGAGCTAGTTACACTAATGCTTTTAGAAGCATAACCACTCATTATATTAATTTTGATGACTCAGGGAAAGAAAAGTGTTCTCTAACTTGCTTAATGGGATTTTTGGCCATCTTCCCAATAGCTACCTAAAAATTGCTGAGGTGATTACTCACTATTGATTTTAGCTATGGATTTAGCCATTGATTTCAGGAAGCCAGGAATGGCAGATGGACCAGCACAATAGAATGCAAACAGGATTATAAGGACAAAAAGATTGTTGTGAAGATTCCTGTTGAACATATACTGATTTCTTTGGTTCCAATTAGTTTCTAGTTGTGCTGTGGATGTCTTGGACCAGGGAGATAGCAGCAATACAGTAAACCACACAGGCGTGTCAATAAATGGCACCTAATTTCTTCAAACTGGCAAGAAATCATTACAATCCACATCTTTGCTTTCATGACATGGCACTGGGTGCTCAAAGACAGCCCTTACAAAAAGGAGCTCACAGTATAGGAGGCAGCTTTGTTGATCTAGGTAAGGGATCACTGACTGAACATAAGGAGGTGCTGTATTTCAGAGGCTCAATGTGAGAAATGCAAGCCTAGTTGGTAAGTAATGAAGCTCTCTTCTTGCTGAGGTAGTAGTGACAGAGTACAGGCTGAGTTCTTTCTGTAATATCTCATTGCAGGGGGACAGAGACACATGTGAGTTAGTGTGCTTGAAATTGCCTGCTATTAAACTGCACATCAGAGCTGATCAAGGTTAGAAAAGTTTCATGAAAGACTAGGCTGAAGGTGTTGCCTGACACTGTTTCTCTGGAGTGTCCTTGCGTGTTGCTAAGGAAACGAAAGGAGATAAAAGAAAGATGCTCATAGTTGTTCAGATGAAAGAATCTGAGATGAATGAGGGAGGCTAAATATTTTCTGTTTGGAAACAGGGCCAAACTGTGGGTCTAAACTACAGGCCTTGTCATATGGGAGAAATGTGAAAAGAAAGCACATGATAGCAGGAAAAGAACTGCACTTTTGACAGCTTCCACTGGATTCCCTTTTCCTTGATCTTGGTAAAAGCAGATCAGCTGCCTTTGAATGCATGCAGTGTCTAGTTTCAGTCCACCATCTGAATCCTTTGAAGACGAAAACAGCCCGGCCCCACCTTCTCTACTATTCTGCTTCCTTGTGCTCTATTACTCTTCTTCCTGCCCCCCACACCCTCTACCTCACCACAATACTGTATAGCATCCTGTGGCTGTAATTAAAGTAATATGGGATTTTGACCCCCACAACCTCCCTGCATTCTATTATCCCTATTTTCAGCATTTAAATACAGACAGAAGAGGATTTGTCTGCTTTAAAAGAAAGAGGAAAAGGTGGAGAAGATTTCAACTGTGACATGAATTAAACCTATGTCACAAGACTTTCAGTATCAAGCATTGCACATTTTTATTCCTAGGCATTGTTTCCACTTGTAATAGTCTGCTACATTCCCCTTTATCCCTCTTGATATGCGTTATAGATTAGTCTTCTGTGTAGTTTTCCTCTGGCTTCCACATTTCTGACTAGCAGCAGTTTGACCTAAAGCCTTTAGCCTACAAAATAGCTGGGGATGCCCAATGGGATGTACAGATACAGATGTTTTTCTATGACTCGCAAGAGGATGCTTCATTGAAGTCAGTTTGGAAACCACAGAGGGCTTGAGTTCCTTTACTTTGCTTTCTTCCTGAAATCCATCCTTTCCCTGATATCATTTTAGCAAACCAGGTTTTCATTGTCAGTGAATGCAGCTTAAACTGAAGGGAAAAAAGCCCACAAAAGCCAGAAGACAAAGTGTCATTGATTGGAGAGACCTATGGCCATTAAGATAACAGATTAAAGAGAGAAAGATGTTTAGCATACTCATCAGTCTGTTCAGTTTCACGTAGCTGAAACTTAGACTCATGAAATTTACATATGTTCAAATAGGTCCATGCCAAATTTGCTGAATATACTGCAGGAAAGAAAAAAGCAGTTAAAAAACTGTTAGGTCATCCCTTAACAAGACTGTGTTTCATTGTTGCACTTCTTTTTTATAGCCACCCCATCCCCAAGAAATCTAGCTTCTGGTTCTCAGAAATGTAAAATTCTTATTACTCCTTTAAGCATGAAGAACCTGCGGTTCACAGTATATGGCATCTTCGAAGTAAGAGTGCCTGCAGAGTGGCAACCCACACACTCTGAGTTGTGCTGATGTTTCCAGCCTGCTTCTCTCCCATGCAATCTTACCTGCTATTTGACTGTCTTTAAAACTAGCTGAGAAAATTATCATATTGACTGCAAACTCTCTGATAAGATAGCATTTAGACTATCAGGACACTGAACTTGATAATTTCAGTAAATTTCAGTATCTCTGTCTAATACTTCACTGCCTTCTGCCAAAGGGATTTTGGTCAGAGTGAGCAATGAATGGATGAAGACTGAATAGAAATATTCATCCTCTCTTTGATTAATTTAAGCCATTGTCAACAACTAGAGAGGTAAAAAGGAGAGGATCAGATTCCTCAAGACTGAGGGAGTCTGCCCGCAGGGAAATTATTTCTCTGAGATGGAAAAAAATGTCTCTGTTGCAGAAAACCATGCAGTTAAAATAGTTAATGATACTGTAACTCAACTAAAATGCTTTTCCCCCCCACTAAATGATTTGGAAACAAGTACTGATTTTTTTTTCCTTCTGACCTACTTCTTATTAAATTGTATTAAACGAGATTAAGTATGCATTTGCATCAGCAACAGCGTTTCACAGTCACATGCTGGATGACAGAAGGAGCTAGCTTACTTTCTCTCCAATTCCATGCCATGAATCAGTGAATTAATTTACCAGTGGATGTGGAGAACAGCATCATGAAGCCTGTTTTATAACCAGCCATCAGTGGTGTGCAGTGAAATTCTTGTAATGAGCAAATCCATCAGACAGACAAACTGCTCTGATATTTGGGCATTGGCATTGTAGAAAGCAGAATGAGAAGTCCTAATCCCAATTCCTGAAGGACAGTACTTGCCAGTATTGAATTATGATTTTTTTTTTCAGAACGCCTCTTGATGTATTATAAAAATTTCCTTTATTCATGTGAATAATTCTTGTGATACTCAGTGAGATAACTTACACAAATAACTACTTGCTTGAATAAGAGCTACGGAATTGCATCCTATGGGAACGACTTCAGCAGGGGTTTCTAAAGCATTCATCATTCTTAGTGAAATTCTTAGATTTAATTGATTAGGAATAATGCAAAATTATGTGCTATTTGTAAATCTTTACTCTCATTTAGTATGTATGTACCTACAGCAAGTATCATTCTCATACTTATTTCAGTGGAACTTGAAGCCAAAGAAAAGCTTACAGCTTTCACTGAGTGCCCCAGGGGGCCTGAAGTGAATGGACAGCAGAAGTCAGTCATTTAGCAAACACAGAGAAGTCACCAGTGCAATTGTGTGACAGGGAATGGGAAAGAAGAACACACCAGAATCTCATTTCTTCTCAGAACTTTCCAGCTGATGAGTGTCAACTAAAATACCAAATTTCAAAGAGGGGACTACGGTAGGGTCATACATTAAAATGAGGAGGATGGAAAACACTCCACTTCCATATTTTATATATATATATAGTATTTTTCAGATAGAGCACTGTGAAAAAAACCCCAAATGTGAGCATTTGACCAGTCTGGAAATGCTGAAGGAAAGCTCAGTGATGGAAAAAAATAAAACTATTTTAAAAAATTGGTCTAGGCAAACTTCATTTACGTATCTTTATTAAATTTGAAGACCGTGGCTTGGGAGTGTGGAAAGCACATTTTGCTTGTCAAAAATTAGGACAATGTGACATCGGAAGTGTTGAGGTGTGAAGCAACCCACAGGGGCAGGCCCACAGTAAAGAGCCTCAGAAAAAGTAATGAATACCAAGGGGCTCTGAGAGATAGAAGGGACTCTAAGATAGCATGATGGCTTGATTACCATGTCCTCACTGACTGAAATCAGTAAAAATGCTGCAAGATTTCTGTGTTTGTTTTGCAGTCTAATTGTAGTCTTTAATCTCTAAAAGACCAAGGCACAATAGTTCCAAATATCAGACCCAGTGAATCACCAAAACTGACAATCCAAGTACATTAAGCTGTGTACTTATCATTAGTACCTTTCATGCTTCTGTGCCTTCATTGATGAACGCATTCCTGGCTCCCAAAAGTCAGCCTCTGCTGTTACAGACAGAGTTGCAAGTGACATTCTATATTTCATAACCCTGAGCTCAATATCCATTTTTGCTCCTTATGGCAATTTTAAAGATGTGTTTTATTTAAGGAAGCTTTTCTTCATCGAAATAACTGTAACAGATGTTTTATGTTCTATTTGTTTTGCTATGTGGTAGCACTGCAGAGAGAGATTAAATTAACTCCCCAAGTGGTGTGTTTCTAGGGTGAAACTAAACAAGAAGAAATAAAAACATATGTCCAAGGGAAAACCAAGCATCTATTCAAGGGACAGATATTTTTGCAGTGCTGCCTTTACTGGTTCTTTACATGGTGTCATTGTTCCCAGTGAAAAGTGTGCATCACATTACAAAGATCTGTGTACATTATCACATTGGTGATAGTGAACTTCAGTTAATACTAAAGCTGTTCATAACTTATCTTTTTTCTCCTGAATCACAGTTCCCACATTCCGCTAATGATCATGTTTTTATGTCTCAGTAGTCCTTGTCTAATCTAACAGATTAATATATATTGCAATTAAAGTATTATTGTAGAAGAGGATTGGATTGCATGGCTAGAATGAAATTACTGTTCATTAAAGAACAGAAATAATTTATTTGACAAAATTTTTAAAAGTTTTTTAAAAATCCTGTTTGCAATTCCTTGAAGATGTGTCATGGAAACTTTATTACACTATATACATTTTAATAAAAGAGGCTGCCCCAGGAACATTTCTTTTAAAAAGTATTAATAGTAAAAAAATTATATATGCTAAAGCTTTTTGTATACTGAGTAAGCCCAAACTGTACCATTTCAGTGATGAAGTATGTCATGATTTTTGCCTTGCTTGTCATCATTCACGGAATGCCAGATCCCCCCAGAAGTCACTAGCACCATGACAAACCATGCTATGGCAGAATGACAACTGTTCTCATCTAAATGAAAAAAGACGTCAAGAAAATGTCACTGTTCCCATATTGAAGTCTTCTGACAAAACAAAGCTAGCGACACTGCAACAGTCTCTCTCAACAGATGCCTTTTACTAAAACTTCATTTTGAGAAATGTGCTTTAAACACAACATATTCTCCAAGGCATTAATCATCAATAGGGATCTTGGGGCTGATTGTATTCTCTGCTTTCCAAGTCTGTATATATGGAGTTATTTTGGTTATATCTCTGTTGGAGAACTGAACAAATTTGAACTGAACTGGTAGTGCAGAACATATTTAAATGTGAACTTGAGAACTTGTGCGCTATGGCAATGTAGAGTTTCTGTGATTTTTGTGCAGTGGCCCTTGTGCCCCACATGAAAAAAACAAGAAACAAAACAAGAACTCTGAACTGCTTTTAGCAGAGCTAAATACTATTTAGCTGAATTACTTCAGCGTGCAGTAAGTTCTAACAGAAGGCTTGGTTTCTCCAGCTGCTGAGATAGTGACTAAAGGTACTTGGCACCTTTCACAGTTAAACTCAGAGATGTCAGAAGATAGAAGATGGATATGTCAAGACAGAGGATAGACTGAATTATACCAGAAAGTGTTTGGTATCTGTATTGAGCCATTATCCTGTAGAGAGGGAATTTATGTTAAAAATACTGGAAGCCAATAGAGATTTAGCCAGCTAGAAAAGTTATATTGAACATTTATACTGATACCTCAGATGAAGCATGAGCTCAGTTAGGGAAGTGGTTAGTATGAGTTGGTTGACACTCCCTTTCCTGCCCCTTTAGGCTGAGCTGTTGCTGTGCATTCAGCTGAGCCCGAGCTTCCAGCATGGAGGATTCTGTCAGTGGTACAGCGGAGTCTCCTGAATCTGCAGTGTGGTCATTCCCAGGGCTCTCAGCTCTCCTTTCATAGAAAAGGAGCAGAAGCAGAGAGGGGTTAATGCAAGCTGTGCAAGGTTGTTCTGGGAACCTGTGGTAGAGGTGGGGTCAGATTTCATGTGTTTGACTGGCCTTTCTTGCAGTCTTGACCAGGAATGTTCATCATTTTTCCGAATAACTGGTGGTAGCTCAGCTAATCTTATCAGCTGATGCTGTTGCTTTTTGAAATCAGTATAAAGCATTTCCAGTCCCTGCAGTCAGCTTCCATGGTTTCTTAGCTGTGCTAAGATGATCCCTGTGATGTGCTTGCCTTGTTCCTTAGCTGTGCTATGAAACCCTGACAATCCATGTCCCTTGCAGAGCTGTCCTCCCAGTGCATGCATATATATGTCTCCTTTTGAGGCACATATGGTCATGTTCTTCCATTCTCTTTGCACATCATATTAATTCCTTCCCATAATTTGTTCATGCTAGTTTCTCATCAAGTATCATATTTCTGCCCATTCATTACTTAGTGGATGATGAAGAAGTGGTGTAATACCAAACAGCATGAGGAAGAAATGCACCAGAGACTTGGTAGATCGGATGGTTGTATGTGCAAGACTCAAGGAGACATTCCAGTTCATTCCCTGTCCTGGCAGATGTTATTGCTTACTGAGGGGCTGATCCTTCCAGCACTTGTGTGCCAAAATCCCACAGATGCCACCAGTTTCTATAATGAGGAATTGCATTTTCAGATCCGTGGAGCACAAGGTTTTCTTTAGCTACCTGAAAAGGTGCCCCAGGCTTCTCTTCAGTCTTTTCAGATGCAGTTACAGGTGGTGGCTCTGTCAAGACACTGAGTAACGCCTGACTGCACGTCTGTAATGAGCAGTACTGATGTGAATAAACCCGTTCACGGGTTTAAAATTTACTGGACGTACTGGCATTTACAGGATTGAGACCTGATTGTGTATGTTTTGTGTGTAGGAGTCTCTCAGTGCTAAGGCAGACATCTCTGCTTCTACCACGGTGTTCTTCTAGCTGTAATAACAAAGTTGAAAAATACTAAATCTGTATAGGAATAGTAAAAGCTACAGTTAGTTGTTAATTGTTTAGAGGCATAATTTACCTCCATTGATTTCTACCTTTAAAACATTGTATCTTGTTGACCATAACTTTGAAATGTCTATTTTTCATTCTTCTCCTACATTTTCTGCTGAATTGGGAAGGTGGACAGCATGGCCAGTCTCCACAACATACATGTTCGCACAGGCTGCTTCTGCAACACAGGAGCCTGCCAGATGCATTTGGATATAAGCAATGAGGACATCCAAAGGAACCTGCAGGTTAGTTTCTGAATGTGATTAGAAGAAGATAAAAGCTGAATTAAGTGTATCATGTTTCATGGTTTTGAGTCTCTGTGACTTTATGAATGAAGTTAAATTTGATTTGCTTTCTATGAACTTTCAACTCACTTGCCTTGTTAAAGAACTAAATTAACTGAAAAATTCAGTTCATTGAAATGAGATATTGAAACAAAATAATTTGATGGACCCAGAGAAGTATGTGTTGCTTGTTATTATTTCATTGGAAAATAGGAAATTGGGGCTTCTTTTTGGTTTTGGAATTGCATGTTATCCAGACTTCCAGCAGAACAGAAATTCCTGGACAATTCCTCTCATGTTTTTCTGGAAGTATCCTTAATTATTGTACATAATAATGTTCAAGTCTTGTAGGCCTATTGCTGTTGGGTGTTACAGTTTAAAATACATATGCAAATTGCAAGAAGCAATAAAGGGGAATACACAGTGAATTTCAAGAGAATGAAGTAAATTTAGATAACATCTACGTAGATTACTGGTGTATTAGATTGTTAGAATATGAAGACTGTTTTCAAGATTACTAATGTTTTCCATAAGCTATCATTAAAGGATGTACAGCAGGATGTATTACAGTGAAGTGGAGGAGGCTTCCTGTCTGCATATTTTTCAGAGTTTGAAATTACAGTAAATTAATTCAGAACAATCAAAAATTTTATTAATGGTGTTCTTCAAAAGGTAAAAAAAAAAATCTAGTGTCTGTAATGATATTATAGCTCCCTTATAATTTCACAGAGACATACAGATAATTTTGCAAACACATTTACATACAGGACTGATAGCACAAGTTCTTAAAGGCTGCTGCAGTTCTTTAATACATTCCTTGGCAAAATGGTGATTTCATTTACCATGGAAGCTCTCTCCTCTGAGAAAGGAACAAAGGGTCTACCCTTCTGCTGGAGTGAAAAAGTCCAAATAACCAGCTGCAATGCTCTTGGATCTCCTTATACAAGGAGGATTTTGCTAAGGACTTCTTTTAGATCTGTATCATTTAAATGGGGATAGGCCAAAGTTAAATTTATGGAGAGACATTTAATCTGCCAAAGGTTGTATAATGAGGTGGTACAGTTACACAGTCGTTATTTTGGGACATTCCATTCCCATCAGTGCTTTGAGAAAGATCAGGATGAGTTATTGACAACATTACTGTGTAAAGGAAGGCATCTTTTATCACATTAGTTGCACATATACTTCAGTTTCGTCTTTTCCCAGGGTGCTGGCTGTATTCTTCCTTCCCTGATGAAGATTTACATGATAAAATGGCTGTGAGGGAGGACTTTCTGTCCTCAAGGGTCCCTGGAGGAGTGTGGTTAGTTTTCTTAGGATGTTATGTAGGAGCTCGTTTACTTATTTGCACAGCAGGAACTTCTCTCCTCAGTCAGTCAAGCAATACTTGGCAAAAGGGTCACAGAAGGGTATATTAACAGATGCAACTTAATTTTGCAAATGTTGCTTCTTCTCTGTTGTCAAGGATAAAAACTACATCCCACTGCATTAAAATATTTACTACTGTGTTGCATGCTTTGACATAGATGTAGAGTTGTTTTTTTTTCTCCTTGCATAAATGGCATCAGTGTTCACTGTACTGTGACATTTCTTGCTTTAAAAAAGCCCTCATGTAAATAAACTATTCACACTTCAATTTTTAATGTAACAGAAATGTGTAAATAAATTAAATTCTGAGGAAAAAAACCCAACAGCTTCTGCACTTAAGGAATAGGATGATGAGTTAGGACTAAATCTTATGTCCATTGGTGAGCTGATATTAAATGGATGAACAAAGGGGACTCCAGCTTGCTTCACTTTTGGTGAGCAGCAGCACTCACTGACTCACTTAAAGAATGAGAAACTTTCGCTCTTAAGGGAGAGTTTTCCATAGAAACTCTTTGTATGAGAGACGTATAAGATGTGTATCTACATGGAGGTCACTGTAGGGCATTCAAGGAATTTTTCAACACAAGTTTTTCAGTGGAAACTTGTGCTCTTCTAAGGAGGAAGTGTTAGAGGAAAGACTAGTTCCCTCCATCCTGAAAGCAATGTGTTGATTGGATCAGCAAGACAGACATGGTGAATATTCCAGCGTCACTTTGGATGTCTGAGCTCTATATTCAAGTCTTTGCTTAGCTGACATCCCAGATGAGTTAGTTCTCTGCTGTTTGGTCTGTTTAACACAAGCCAAGAATAAGCCACTGATGATGTAAAATGGAACTCTTCTGACAGTGAATATCAAGAAAACTGCCCCAGAAAAATGATCTGTCTCATGGATTGTTCACTGATCTGAACATAATGTCACAGTTTAAATCCCAGTGAACTATGCAGGTGAGACTGGAATATCCCTGGAGATTGTCCTAGCTAACAGTGATGGGACGTACAACCTTTTTGGGATTCTCAATGTTTTTAAGAAGTATCCCTTCCCCTAGAGTAGAACAGGACAAGCAGCTCAAAATTATTTTAGTAGTCTGAGTAAATCATAAGTAAATCATGAATAAGATGATTGAAGGGTTTTTTCTACATTTTCTCTTTGTATTCATGAGTTAACCTTGTATTTTTTACAACAGTTTTTCAGGTTAGATTTAAGAGACTCATTAATAACTAGGTAAAGTTAGAGAGAAATGAAGCAAAGTGTCATGACAGCTCTCTGGTTTTCTCCCTACTTTAAATTAGGCTGGCCATGTCTGTGGAGATAATATAGACCTAGTTGATGGACGTCCCACTGGTTCTGTGAGAATCTCCTTTGGCTACATGTCTTCTTTTGAAGATGCACAGACTTTTTTGAATTTCATCATAGCCACCAGACTCTCCAAATCGGACGCTGAGATTCCTTTCCAGTCTGTTACAAAGCCGACGACAGAGTCTGTTCCAGATGAGCACCTTTCTTTTAACAGTGCGGATAAATTGTCTCCAACACTGCAAATCTCGGACGGAGAACTCAGGAATATTCCATCTGAGACAGAGACGACTGGCAGCTGGCAGCCGCCAGAGCCTGAGGCAGAAAGCATAAGGGCAGCTGTTTCTAAGACTGCAGTGCCAACGTTTAGGAAAGGTGGCGAGCCCATCACTGTTGCCAAAATTTACCTCTACCCAATCAAATCCTGCTCTGCATTCGAGGTATGTGCTTTGAACCATTTGGAAGTATTCGTTCAGCCGAACTTGTGTTTTTCCTCAGACACGTGTGCATGAGATGCTAGGAAGCCGTGTGTGGGTACCCATGTTTCCTTTTTTCCAGTTTCTGGGATCAAGTCCCACATGTTAGGCTACCTTGAAGGATTTTCAATTGGGCTGAAGGTACGAGGCAGGGGGATAAATGTGTCTTCTGCTCTCCCCTCCCCCACAACAGGCAAATCTGCACATAATATGCTGTCTTGAAGAAAATAGTTGGATTTGCAAAACTTGACTTAAATATAATCAAGTAATTAGTATGCTTTTACAGAATGACATCTGATGGACTTGTAGGCATTGATGGGTAGGCAGCAATTGAGAAATAACTTGATTAACATGTTATAATTGAGAGGCGGCTGATTTACATTACAAAGAAATGTTATCATTAAAAATACATTTGCAACAGAAATATGACATTTAAGTGTTGCCGCACTGTTTGAAAGTTCACTCTTTGAAGATTTTAATTGGTTTTTTACCAAGTTAATAATATCATCACCTTAGCTGTGACTTTTTTTTTTTTTTTAAATAATGCATGATGAAATAGGTGTATGGCCCACACATGACCTAGAATGTCACTCTGCTTAGTACCATACTGGGAAGTGATTTAATGAATCTCAATAATGGTATAACTTTCCCTATGAAAACTTACTGGTGTAGGTCAGTGTCTCACATCTGAGAGAAAATTGGGGTCAAATCCAGTGATGAATCCCCTGCATTTCAAATAGGGTTTTTCAGCTGATTTGATCATGTTTTGTGTTTTTTTCTTTCTCAATGCAGAGAGGTTGGGTAATTAAACACTATTAAATGATCAACAAAACATCTGTATTTTTAAATTTGGGTTGGCTTATAATGTCTAATTCAGAAGCACAATCCTGAGCATTAAACAAGACCCGAACAAACAATTTCCACCCCTTATTAACCTCCCACTAGATCAAACTGTTTAGAAAATCAAATTAATTGCCCATTTAATGTGAAAATTTTTAACCTTTGTTTTAAGTGTTGCAGTTTTTATAGCTATGTTACAGAAGCCCAGTATAGAAGCTGCTGAAATATGCTGGCAGTATTCAGGCTCGTTTGGGGTTAAATTCTATTTTTGACATGCAGGCTGGTGTTGTGAGATACATGCCACAACATTCAGCATTAGGAAGGCTTTGAAGTCATTGTGCCCAGGAGCAGGTAAGACATACCTCAGCATGAAAGAAAGCTTATGTTTCCCCGCAAGCTGAGCCGGGTTTCTCTTCTTCGAGCTCTATGAGGGGAAGCAGCTCTAGGTGATAAATTCACACAAACCTGGTGCTCCCTGGCAGACAGGACAGCAATTCTCTATGGAGGGGGGAAATCCCCATGCCTCATGCATAGTGCTTGTGCCAGGCATGTGTTAATGGGCCCAAAATGAAAACAGAGCTCGCTTTACCTCAGCTTCCACCTCTACAGTTTGACACTGGTCTGTAAGCCGTGAGAGATGGATACCTGCTTTTTCATTTTATCATAGAATAGGCATCTGCAGTAGAAGAAATAAATTGTTCCTGGGTATTTCTGTTTCTTTTCATTGACTGTAAGAGGAATCCAAGGCAACTTGTATTATGCAGCTAACACTAGCAGATCTTAATTTTAAAAATAGATACAAAAACTGCAACTACATTATGAGGTTTAATTGTGCGTGTCTAGAGTAATTTTTGAAGTCTATTTTGATTTTTTTTATGACAAAGCCTCAGCCCCATTAGAACCCTGTAATCTAAGCACAGTCAGAGCCCGTATTGCCAAAGAGTAACAGAAAATTAAATAAATACTGGATTTAGCGTATGGTATTGGAAGGGACTGGAATTTCACTATAAAGAGCATTTAGCTCTTCTCTTCCTCTTCTTAAAAATATTTTTTGTGCTTTTTTGTGTGGTTTGTAGGAGATACATGAGTGCATATGAAAGAATAGGAGAAGTTGGCTTAACAAATCCACTGGGAAAGGGCTTTCACTGCATTGGGAGATCACGCCAGGAGTTGAAGTCAAAAAACTATTTTGATTTTCATGGGTTTTTTATATTGAAGTAAATCCCTGCAAAAAATATGTTTGCTTTTGTGACCTTCTTCCTGTCCACCAGATGTTCTTCATGTTTTTTCTTCCCAAAAGTCTGACTGGCACTTCTAGACCTGTGATACATTTATAACCAGCATGTGAAAGATCTGCCAATCTCATTGTCTGCCTGTAGAAGAGGTAAAAAGGCCAATTTACAGACCACCATTTGTAAAATGACCTTTAAAACTCAGTTAATCCCATTCTAAATCCCCAAGTGGCTTAGTCTCTTCTCCATGGGTAAGAGTAGAATAGGAAGCCCTGGCTGCCAGGACCCACACCATTGCTAACTGCAGAGTGCACTGACCTCCAATATGTATCTATATATACATATATATGTCTATATGTCATTACTGCAACTTCAGCCTGTATCACCTTGAAACAGGAAAACAGTGCATGCCACATAAACTGGAGTTTGAAGCAAGACATGCTAGAGAAGAAACCATACCACAATTAAATGGAATCAAATCCTGAAAATAATTTTGCCTTCTAAAATATTGATTATACCAGAATCTCTAGTCTTTATCTTGAGAAGACTGAATCATATGCAAAACTATTCTTTTGCCATTTGTTTAGTGGTCTTTTTCATACAGACTTCACACTTACCATTGTATAATCTCCTTACTTCAGGAAACTCATAAACTTCTAAGGTAGTAATCATGTAGCTTGTAGTTTCTTTAGTCTTTGATTGGAGTCCAAGAATTGAGATTCGGTGTCTTGTTTTAAATCCAAAATAGCTTTAGATTCTTTGTAGTTCCTGGAAATTTAGAACAGTATTTTCCCAATTAAAAATTTGATCTCCATGTTTATCAGTTATGGGGTAACTCTCAGCTAGCTGATGTGAAAAGGTAAAAGTGTTTCTTTTTTAAAATACTGAGCTGTAGTAAATTCATTCACCTCGTGATAAATTGATACCTGAGATCAGAAGCTCATAGATTTGTAGGTTCAAGTGCAGGCCTCCAGTTGGTATGGGAGGTCAGATCTTTAGCGTGTGTAGTAACTGGGCTTTATTGTAACTACATGATTGCTTGAGTTTTCCCAAGATAATATGTGCAGTGGAAAATTCCAGCTAACCGTGTGTGCAGGACCCAGCCCATCTGCCAGTGAAATGTGCCCACTGACTTGCTGGTTGCAGGATAGATGATTAGTGGCAGGAGGACAAACTTGAGGAGGATGTGAGTGCAAACTCACAGCTGTTTGATCTCCTCTTTAGAGTCACATAATCTCCTCCTCTCCTAAACTCTGATTTCTCTGTTCTATTCTAAGTGGTTTAGTATGAGAGGTTCTTGACCTCCAGAGAAAATGAGAGTGCAGAGTGCTTTGGCAGCTGGGAGGATGAAACTTGGCATAAAGATTGTCAGCTCATTGCAGGTCAGGTGGTTTCTGCAGCATTTTATAGAGTGCTCCTGGCCACAGGACAGTCTCTGTCCCCTGTTGTCCCATGGCTTTTGTACACACGGTGCAGGAAGAAGAGGGCAGACTATTCTAACTCAACTTCTCAAGTGTGTGTTCCCTACAATTATTTTATTAAATGGAGAAAAGCAGAGGAGTAACCTCTATCCCAGACCACTTTCTTTTTTTTCCAACATGAAATGTGTTTTAAACATGCATTTTTAAAGAGGAACATCTCTCATGTCGATGACTTTTGCATAATTATATAATGCAATGTGCCCAGTGAAAGAAGTTAGGAATTTAAACTAAGAACTAATTAATAACTTTATTATTCTTGCAGTAGATTTCAGAGTATAAAAAATTGCATCTCAACAGAGAAGACAAACTAGCTTTTAATTTAAAATACAATGCAAATTCCTAGTGATCAGTGGATAAATTATATGTAAGACCACTAATCTTTTTAAACTTAGATAATTTAAAGCCTTTTATTTGTTCAAAAACTGTTAGCCTTCATGATGACATTACTGTGAACTATGGGAGAAATGCAGCCCAAAATGTTTTACAGAAAATTCTGAAATAAAAAAAAACCAACCCCACGTTTTTGCAGTGGATGTTTTTATTTTGCGACAAGAAAAGATGGATTAAAGCAGATAGGACAATACCAAGTACTGGCTGTATTATGCAGTGATCCTTGTGACAGGTAGAGAAGACCTTATATTGAATGATGCTGGGATGCATCATCTCCTGCCATGCTTGGAATGAACATGTAAGCTGGTATCTATCAGTGAATGCTCTCCCTGCTTTCCTTCTGTCTTCCCACTTTTAATTTGTCTCAGTAGCCAGAGATGGCCAGGCAGCTTCAGGGAATCACGTTACAAGCTATACAATGCAGTATTGCTCACTGCCACATATGCTTACCTGCTCTATTTTACTTCAGTTAACAATCCCTTCAGCTTCTTTGAAATAAGGGCAGGATAAGCTCTGCACAGGCCACAGGCCTAAGTGCTGAGAAAAGAAATGAATGTGTTCTTCCATGCTCATCTCCAGTGTCAGTATTAGCAAAAAACAAGCTCTGGCTGTTCAGAGCTGTCTGCGACTCTCCATCCAAGGCAGGGCACACAGATATTTTGTTGTTGCAACTTTCTTTATCAGGGTCCTAGCAACATGTGCAATACAGTGAACTGAAAAGTGAAGAGGGAGTTGGGCACTTAACAGTGCACAGAGGACATCCATGAGAGGACAGGGACTCACTGCAGGGCATGTGTGTGTGGCTTGCACTACAATGGCAAATAGCCAGAGGAAGGGGGGAAAATGGGCTGAGGACCTGTAGACATGTGCTGCATCACATTTGTGATATGAGTGAAGCATGGAGCTAGTCACCATTGTTTTGGACCTGTCAGAGGTACTTTGAGTGGAAGGTGTTGATTATATCCATATATCTGCTACCTGATTAGCTGGGCTTACCCTTTAATGCCTGTCAGCATGTAAGAACTACCTGAAGCTCTGATTAAAGAGAGGTTTTGTTTTGCTCATAAAACCTCTTGCCTTCCATGAAGGGGTAAGCAAATGCTTAAGCTATTTCCTGAATAAGGCTACTATCCTGAAGTGGAACCAAAGCAACTGAATGTTACGATAGGGAGCTAGGAACCTTCGTGCTCTTTTTCTATTTTTCTTATTTTTTAGTTTATTCTGTTCTCTATATCTTGCAAATCCTGTAAAGATCTGTTGGATTCATGAGAGGATATATTACCAATTAATGATCTTCTGTTTTGGAAGGGAGATTTGTTAGCAGGAAATTCTTGCAGCTCTGAGATGATCACCAGCTGTTCAAATGCATTTTGTAGTCTCATTATACAGGATAACCAAAAATGCTGGTCTCTCCAAAGAATAATTTCCACTAAGAACAAAAGTGTGTTCTTCAGCTGCTATTGCAGTCTTAGGGCTATCTTAGGGCTATGATTCCTCTTCTAAAAAACGACAGGGCAAAGGTTCACATAACTGAGGTGCTGACAGTTTAAGGTACTTAGATAGTGTGATTTCAGATGACATTGTCAGACCAAAAATTTCTATTTATCACTGAATTTTTCATCCATGCTTGCATTAAAAAAATTGCCAAATAATATTATAGATCAAGTAGGTTGATAAAACACATTTCTTCTCTTAAATTTTTTTCCATTGTCTGTATTAAATATAGTTGGTAGCACTGTGGCAAAATTATTTTGAGTTCAACTTTGATGCTTTAAGTTTTTAGTTCTAGCATGCCTGCCCTCAGCTTTCTATAGTCAGGCTGTCAGTGTCAAACTGCTGCTGCAGGCTTTTATAAAAACAGGAAAAGTTTATAAGAATGAGATATTTTGGGTTCTGTCAAGTTTTGGGTCAATCACATGATAAACAAAAATGTGATTTTTAATTAATCTAACCAGTGCTTCCAGACATGCTTTTCTTCAGAACATCAGGCTGTGCTTGACGTATCTTTGACTCAAGTAAAAGCCTTTTGTTGGCTAATTCATGTGAGATGTACTCAGCTTTTCTATAAGAATTCAATCAACTTCAGCTGTAAACTTTTCTCCATATTCAACTGTGACTAGAAAGCATACGTGAGCTGAAGAATATGTTTAAATGGCCAGCTTTGTATTACAAGAATGGTATTAATATTTTAACATTCTGGAAAAGAAAGCAGATATTAATGTCACCCAAAGGCATTACTAAAATTGCTCTCTTTTTGGATTTCAAGATTACCATCTGTGTAGCATCAGAAACAGATGTTCTTTTCACCAGAAAAATGTACGTGAAAGCAAGGACAATATGCTTGTATGGGCTATTGAATGTAAAGAAGAAGAATGTAGAAGTAATGGAAGAACAGATAGCAAAGAAGACAATATGGTTTTTTGTAAGGGGATCTAAAGAAACTATTATTCACCCAGCTAAAACAGAAGCTTCAATTGTGGAGATTTTCTCAAATGGATTGATTGATGAAGTGGTCCCATTTTATGAAAAACAGAATTTTAAATTTCACAGTTTTCCTGCTTTCTGTTTCTTTGCTTTTGCCTTAATTCATGAAACTCCTGTAAAATTTCTGTACTTTGTAAGTTAAATGAAAATTGCTGGGGGAACAGATCCTAAAAATGGATGGGTATAAAATTAAAGACAGTTTTCAGAGTGTTTCAGAGGTTGTTTATTCTTATAGCTCTGTTAAACGGTATGATAATATATAACAACTTAGAGTCATTTGATTTTGTTTTGTCAGCTTTGTGCAGTGATATCTTTATCTTTGATTTGCAATCAAGGTTTCTCTTATAAAAAGCTGACATTGGCTTGCACAAGTTTCCCTGATTTCAATGAGTTTCAGTAATGGATTCTTTCCCCTCTCTTTTCTTTTCAGCATGAATCTATTAATGGAGCTAACATTTTTTAAACCCTTGTGCTCCCTCCTAATGCCTTCCCAGGTTACAGAATGGCCAGTAGGGAACCAGGGTTTGCTGTATGACCGAAACTGGATGGTTGTTAACCAGAATGGGGTCTGCATGACTCAGAAGCAGGAGCCAAGGTTGTGTCTGGTGAATCCCTCAATTGATCTGAAGCAAAAAATTCTGGTCATTCAGGCAGAAGGTTAGTAAGCAATATCCTTTCTTTCCCTTCTTTATTGGCATCAGACCTCGAGGCAGGGACACCTGCATGCACCCACCAAACTACTGAATGCTGTGCATGCTTACTTGTGACTTACTTGGGACTTCAGGGACAAGTTCTGTGCCAGCTGTGGGCAATGAAAGCCCAACCTGTTATATGCAGCTCTGGGAGGGAGTTCCTAACTTATTGTTGAGGTAGGCAGAGAGTAGATAGTGACTCCCTATGTGCAGTCATAAAGTGGATGCTCTAGGACAGAGAAAGGAACAGACAGATGTGGAAGTTTACTGACTAGTGTCTCTCCATAGCATGGAGTCCCATAGCCTGAAAGGCAATGTTATTGCTGCAAAGGTGAAGGAATAGAAGTCTAATATTAAACACCCTGGCCAAAAACCTTCCGCTTTTGTATCTCTCTTCCTCCTTCCATCTGTGGGATTAGAGGGGTAGAGTCTTCGGTGGAAATTAGTATGAATTAAAATAAGGACCAGACATTATTTAACTCAGTTAAATACTTGCACTAGCAGGCAAATATTTCATGATGCTTGAGCTTCCTGGGAATTATCAAAATCCTTTTTATTCTCTGCTGAGGGGGAAAAAAACCAAAAAAAATTATGTAGTGTTATAGAAAGCCCTTTGCTACTCAGGGTTGAAAAATATTTATTTTCATAGCAGTGCCATTGGCACTGAGCACTGAAACAGGTTTGTATTCCACAAAAGTCATTACTAATGCCGAGTTTGCGTGTGTCTGAATGGTGTTCATCATTTCCCTGGGGTCCAACATTTACTCAGCCTGTGTGTCTTAACCATTAATAATATATGTGCCCACATTTTCAGCAGCTAGAGCAAAACAAGGGAACCTATCTTCAGATTTTCCACCTTTTATTAGAAATCCATATGAGTGGATCTGGAACTACAGCCTCCTTTCTGTCTATACATTAGAGTTACAGACCTCTCCAACTGTCTGATCACTCTCCATAGAGTTAAATCTGACTCATTGGTTCTTTTTGTCTGAAATAGGTTTCTCAAACGTACATTTGGACACTTCCCATAATCATGTGCTACTTTCTGTGTTTCCAATCCCAAACACAATCTACTCTCTTCTTAGGGATTCCAGACTTGCTCACTGCTACACACACTGCTGCTCTCCCCTCACTCCTCCATACTATTTCTTTGAAAATCTATAATTAATTCATTTCAATTTAATGTGGAGCACCTTGCACCTCAAATTTTTGTAGTACAGTTGCACAGACAGCCTTCTCCCACAACTTTTAAATTATCAAATGCTTCAGAACTAGATATTTCTAGAAATTTATTTCCCTAACATCTCTCTTCCTTTCTGACCATTCTGAGTCTGTTCTTCTTTTTTTTTTCCTTGCTAGCACTCGTTCAGACAAGTGCATACCCATTAGTATGTTCGTCTGTCAATAACACCTGTACTGATATACTTCAGGGAGTCAGGAAGAGGCTTTCTCAGACAAAAATGACAGTCAAGGTACCCACTTCACACTGAGATTTACAATCTCTTGCCACAGTTAATGGCAGGGTGAAATTTGCCTTTAAATTCTCTATTTTGTGTCATTTTTGGAGTTTTCACTGTCATTTGCCTTCCTTTTGGTGACAGTGAGAACCATTTCCACACAGAAGTGATTGTCCAACTCTATTGATCATTTTTCTGCCCAAAAGTAGTTGATCAGTGTGCTCTAACAGGAATGTCACTGCCTTTTATTTACAGCCTGCTTTGGTACAGCCAGTGTGTAAGAATGGAGTCATTTTATTCTTTGTATAATGACTCTGGATACCAAAATCCTAGCCCGTGATGTGGTCTAGGACCTCTTTTATACTAGTCCTGATATTTTTTAGTCTCATGGTGTTCTTGCAACCTGTGGCATTTTTTTAAATTCTTGACAGTGAGATAATGGCTCTCTTTTTCTTGGGAGTCTATTCCAGAGCTTACTGCTCGTAAGGTGGCACAGGGATGGGAGCACATACAAACCAGGAGGGTAAGGCTGAGCAGATAAATCTGCAGGAAGTTGTTCCAATATTTATTTTTTCTTTCCTCTTGCCTGCAGTCTAAATGCATGATTTGTTTGTTGGTGTTAATTTTTTTTTCTTTTATCCCTTCACAAACACGGGTCAGTGTTATATCTCCCACTTAAATCATTTCATGATGGACAAATTTAAGTTAGTAAATTGACTGTTTCCTTGAAAATCCCATGTTAATCCCTGCTGCTTTTGTCACTGCTCTCACCAGCCTGTCCATAGTTGGTTGCAAGTGTAGGCCCTGAAGATGAATGCCTCATGTGAAGCTGGAGCAATGATCCATGTGGTGGGAATCAGTGGAACTCGCTTGAGCCAGGCTGGCTGTTCTGCAGCTCAGAACCTTCACTGGCCTGTGTCGGTGGCTGATGTTATTTCGGATCTGTAGCTCTTGGCCTGCTGACTAACAGCCTCCTCCAGGTCTCTTCCTGCTTTGCTCCTTCATGAGTTATTTCTCACATGGAATGCCGCCCACCCAGACTGCCTTTCCTCAGCCACAGCAGCATGCATCTTTCCAAGACGAGTTTTGGTTCCTGTCTCTCCTCCCCCTGCCCTCACAGTCCCCGTGCTGAGTTTGTCTGTTCTTTCCATTTCCGCAATCCCCTTGCTCTGGTGGATGTGCAAGCCCAGCAGCTCCCAGCTGACCTGCCACCAGTGCAGTCCAGCCGGCTGCCTCCCCGTGCTGCTCTTCAAGGCGCTGTAACCACTGTGTTTTCTCTGCCAGTGCCGCTGCTCCCTGCGCTTTATCTCTCTGTGAGAGCAGGCTGTGGCGCACATCTCCGCCCAGAGCGCGCTTTGCTGGCTGGAGGCGCGTCTCTCCAAAAGGGAGAGCCTGAGGCAACTGTGCTGCTGGAATAGGTGCCTCTGGTAAGTGCCTAAAGCCGAGCGGGGCCAATCCCATGGAGCTGAAGTACACAGCATTTTTTAGGAGCATTTTGCTGTTACACTATTAGATTAGGGTGAAGACTTTATCTGTGCCAGTTTTAAGACATAATGAGTCTGTTCTCTCTTCCCCTCCAGGCACATGCTTTCCTCTCCCTCTAGAACTTTTCATTAGTGGAAAACTTGTTTATGGCTATTTTATTTCAATGTGGCTTAATATTATCTGTCTTCTCTGTCCAAGAAAAATTTGTCAGCATGATTTAGTGTGACAGTAACTACTCTGACACCTTTTGCTAAATTCTCTATGTGCTGGGACACCCTTTCAGGGTTGTTCTTCAACCCCTGCACATTGAGTGTCTCCATATCCCATGTAACCCCCAGCTGTGGATGGGCAGAACCTGCTGTCTGACCGACCCAGCTGCGCAATCCTACTGCTACTGTAGGTAGTAAGGATGGCAGAGTGAGGCTCTACACAAGCCCAAAGCTGCCTGAAGGCTTAGGATCTTTCCCTGAAAAATTAATTGGCTTGCATGGCAGCTGGGGAACTCCAGGTATTTCACAGGTCCCTGATGAATGGGTTAAGTGAGAGTAGAGGGAGAGGAAGAGCTTATGCCTACTCTCTCACTGGCTATGCTTTTATTCAGCTGAGGGAGTGAGATTTTAATTTTGAGGAACTGTATTTGTTAATTTTGTCAGAATTATTTTCTTAGGCTATGTCATGGTTAACAGTGATTTCCTATTTTGTTTAAGGTTAAGAGTGTAACAAAGCCTTGCTATCGCAGAACCCACTTTGAGAAAATCAATGTACCTAACTCTAAATCAGCCCCCATGGAAAAAAACAGCTTCTTGTGTCTTGACTGATGTTTAGTGGTTTGGCTCCCAGTAATTTAAAGGTGGTCAGGAGCAAGTGCCTTTATTTCCAGAAATCCTATTACTTGAGTGAGAATCAAGGCAAATATCCTTGTCCTCCTCCATCAAATACATGGGAGCGCAGATAACATTGCACTTGTTCCTGACCTACACAAATCTAAAGCCAAAGAGATTTTGGCTGAGAGTACACTTCTGGAAAAGACTAATTTCTCTCTTCCCATTTCAGCTAACAATAAGCATTACTCTGGCAAGTTGGGCATTAGTTTGTCACTGCACAGTGGGAGAAATTCTGAGTGTTGAGGAGGCACTTTAAAATATTGGAGTAGAAAGATGCTAGCAAAACTGAGCAGCTAATTGCACTTTATGGAGTTTATTGTGCCTTCAAATAGTCATGTGTTACTGCCAATAAAAATAATGGGAATTAAGTGCATACACTGACGAAAGAATATACATGAATAGTTTATATTTCAGTCTATTGAAATAACATCTCTAATTTTCCTCA
This sequence comes from Oreocharis arfaki, assembly GCA_013398015.1. NCBI lineage: Eukaryota > Metazoa > Chordata > Aves > Passeriformes > Paramythiidae > Oreocharis > Oreocharis arfaki. The sequence continues at coordinate 1,569,955 of VZRR01007842.1, read as the reverse complement.
TTGACTGAAAATAGGAGCTATAACGATAAGATTTTTTTATATTAATACTGTGAGCACATCTGTGAATTTTATTATCAAGCAAATGACCATGGAGAATGACAGCTTTTACATTTTAGTAACTGGCAATATTCTACTTTATTTTTTTGCCTTAAAGGTAGAATAAAGTTGTAATTAACAACATTTAACTGACCTAAACATCACTGTAAAATGTGTACTGTTCAATAAAAATGTGATACACTCACTGGTGTATAAAAGCAGGGCTTTTTAAAGTCCTAAAATTCTATTTTAAGAAATTTTGTGGGTATGTCTTTCTTAGAAAATATTTGAAAGATGTAACAGTTCAGAGGGCATGCAGGATGAAATATTTCAAACTCTTTTTTTCCAGAAGGAATGATGCTAATGTTTAATTGTTTCAAAGTCCAACAGCATTAGTCTTGTCGATAAGATGTAACATTGGCTTCTTTTTCAGTTTGTTACAGGGTAGTTCAAAGCATTTATTACATGTATTATTTTCCTAAGTGAACCTAACTTTTCCAGCTCTGTCTTCACTTATGAAGTATACTAACATAATTAACCAAAGAAGTAGACCACTTTCTATTTTGTAAAACATGCATGAAACAGAATTGATAGTCATGTTGTAATGAATCTGGACTACATTTCATTACTCTTAAGAAGAAAATAAACCAACTTGATTTCACCATATCACAGAGCTGGTGGAGCTTGATTCTTATTTGTTTTACAATATTGTATAATATCAAAATGTGTGGTTATAATTCTGGGAAATGGGAGGGGTCAGAGTCTTGGTTAGTTTATGTTGCAGTTTAATGGAAAAGCTGGATTCATTGCAGACACACAGTAAAACATTTTGTTCTTCATTTAAGATTATTGTTTTCAACTAAAAGAAAAAAAAAGTGGTATGTCTTTTCTTTTTGGTTCTGGTAAACTACAGTACCTTTTCCATCTCTTCGGCTCATTGTGTTCAAGATGAGAAAAATGTGGGAGAAGTTAACATAGATCATTACCAGGGAATCCTCAGCTGGTTTTAACTTGGAGATGAATAGGTGCAAATAATTCTCTAATTCACAGTTTTTCGTACATTTTGTCTTCAAATCATTGTGGTTTTATCTCACAGTATATTTCTTTTTTTGAATAGACTGTGCTACTTTTTTTCTTCCCACCTCCTCCATCTTTCAGATCACTCAGTCCCTCTACCCCAAAAAACCCCAACATGACAGTGTTTAACATCATCTTCTGCCTTGTTAGAGGGACCATCCCTTCAACAGAAGCCATGGCTGAGGCAATAATTCTGTGCCAGTTTCGTTGCCTGAGATAAACAGAAAATGAAGTTAGTCAAAGCTGAAATTGTGTATTTCTTAATATGATTTTAAGGTCATCTGCAGCCTTTACACTTTGTTTTATCATTTGGAGCCACCTGCAGGCAGAGAATATAATTATAGCAGAAAGAGAAAGGATTTTTTAAATTTGCTGTTTGTGAGGCTGCTGTGCTTGTGAGCAAGAGGAAAAATAAGAACTTTTTCCATTACCCTAAGATTCTTCACAATTTTTTAAAATTTAAATACGGCTTTCTCTCTGCCCATTTAGGCATGGATCCAATATCTGTGTCACTAGAAGACAATACCGGAAAAGAGGCTGTGATCTGTGAGAGTAAAGTCTGTTCACACAGGTAAGTGAGAGCAGAAAGGTACTGAAGCTGAAAATCACTGTAGTGACACTCGGGATGTGAACAGATGTGCACACAGACAGAAGTCCTTGAAAACATGGTGGAAAGCAATGAATGACTTAGTGGAGCAGGAGAGTGGTCCTATTTAAGTAGGTAAGTTGGCATGCCCTACATGTCTGATTGAAAACAGTAAAAAACTTTTAAAAATGAGAAAGGAGAGGAAGGACGGTACAATAAAATGATTTAGCACTCACTTGAATGAGTGAGATCTTTTTTTTCACTTGCTCCGAGCATGAGAAAAGGAGGTGGTGTCCCCAGTTACTTCCAAATGCCAGCTGGGGGTCTCAGCAGGACTTGAATTTAGTTCCCTCATTTAATAGTAATGATGCTTGCAGCGTTGCCCATTTCATACTGCATGGATTTAAAATTGCTAGAACCTTCTAAAGTTATAAATAGCTTTCCGTATTTACAACCCTTTTTAATTTTGTTTTGACCACCCATGTTGTTCAGTGTCCCCTTAATAATCTCGGGATGACTGCAGGTGTTTAAATTAAATAACATTCATTCTAATCAAGAGACATACCACTTCAGTGAATATAAGATTATGAATAAATTTATTTCCTATCCTTAAACTTAAGTGTTTATCCATCATATTTTCTAAGAACTTCCCCCAGTCTCATTAAGTTTCCTGAGTGGCAGTGTGTCAAGTGCCTTCCTAAAGTACACTTGCATTATCTACTATGTTTCTTTTCAATGAGTCTCTTGGTAAGTCCAACTAAAAGAGCCACTTACAGATTTATGTCTTCCTTTAACCAAGGTATACTAATTCTTTGTAACCCTCTACATTTGCTTCTGTGAGTAACACATAAACAAACCAACGGAAGATCTGGCAATTTCCCCATGGACCCATGCAGAAAATTATCTTCTCCTTCTTTTCTACTAGCTATTCAGATGATAAAGAAGATCTTTTCCTCACAAGTGTATTTTCCTCAGGTAGGGGAATTCATCCAAGAGTCATTTGTTTTAACCATCTGTCCCACTTCCCTTAGTGTTGACTCATGCCTAGCCTCCCCATGGTAAGCCCATCTATTGCAGGCTGTAAAATAGCCTGGGTTATCTTTCTCTCTGTGTGCATAAAATTTGTTGCCATACTATTTATTGTAGCTTCTCTTTCATGTAACTGACTGCGTCATTTTTATTGTATCAAACTGGAAGTTTTCATGGAAAACTTCTTAGAGTTCTGAGAAGGAAGGAAAGGACAGAATGAATAAGAAAGGAGGTGTGAAGGCAAATTGCACAGGGTGGACTGTGACTGGCGAATAAAGAAGTCAGGAAGTAAGTCAAGATGAGTGAACAATACTGATGAGGCTCTGAAACTGCCCAGAGATCCAATAGCAATTGATGCCAGTTTCCAGTGTTTCAGCAGAGGAGCCTCTAGGGCCGAAAATAATGAGGAAAGCAGTGCTTTGCAGTAGGAGAGGAGGTGATTTGTGGTCTGGGGTCTTTTCTGCAAAGTGTCTAAGGTGAGAGGTGAGACCAAAAGTCTTTGTTAAAAGGCTTTTATTTGAAAGAAACCCCTAGTGAAGGCATTTTCTGTTTATTAATTCTGTGCTCTGATGCTGTTATTTCATCCAGTTTTGTTGGCTTGCTCTGAATTTAGGCTGAGATAACTAAGAAAAGTACATGATGTAGAATCTGCAAGCAGTCATGTGAGAAAGTTTAATTTCGCAGAAGCCGCGAAAGTTTAATGAGCCCAAATATCACTTCTGAAGCAATTCATCAGCGTTAGCCTTCATCCCAGCAGGGGCACATCACAGGGACATGGCTTTCTGGTACAATATCTAACAGTGGACAGATGAAAGTAGAGGCTAATGTTGATGAGGTTCTTGATGTTGTAGAAGACCCTAAATGCTCAAGGTTGCTGCTCTACTGAAATAGGCAGAGACACAGCCTCCTCTTTGACAGGCTGCAATGTCAAAGAGATCAAGGGAAGTGTAACAGTGGTAGAAAACAAAGGTGTCGTTAAGAACAAGGTGAACTGAGCCCATTGTGTGTATTATATCCCTTGGGATCAATATTCAGACTTCATCTGTCCTTGTTTCTTGTTCTGTAAATTACCCTGCTAGAGGGACCAGTTGTAACACACTGAAGCTAAATGACATAATAGAAAGATGAGTGGGAAACTCAAGGCAAACAGCAAGTGAAATCAAAGAGAAATAGGCTCTCCTTTATAAATTGCCTGACGTGTGCCAAATGAAATGTAATGCTGACAGATGTAAAGTTATACTCCACAAAAATAAACAGAAGCAGAAAACAAGTAGAATTGAGCTACAACAGAATGACTTTGACTAAGACCTTGAAGAGATGATGATACTTGCTCAGAAAATGGTCTGACAATAAGGGAAAGCAATTTGAAAACACAGGAGTCTTGGAATACAAAAAGTACATAGTGACATTTGATGAAATACCAAGAATGGTGTGAGTCTCTAACTCAGCCACTGTGACTCAAAACAATAAGTATATAAAAAGAGGGCAAAACTTTGTTCCTGATTTATTCAGTATTAATCTCCAGCAGGCTGCTAGAGGCAATTGGCTCAGGAGATATTTTAAACACCCCTATTCCTGGGAAATTCACCTCTGGGAAAAAATATTGGAGGAATTTGTTTCACCTGTACTGTTACCGTGGAAGACTCATGTGTTCTCATTAGCAGCCTTCTCCCTAACACAGTGGTGGGCAAGGGCACAGTTCAGACTGTGAAATCTCGTGTGGACACTCACCTTTTGGCCTGTTTCCTGACACAGTGCCTGCATCTCATACTCATACCAGAACACCGTTTCAGTCCTAGGGCATCACTGGCTAGATGCAGCTGTGGTTGACATCTGTCCAGTCTCAAAGTGGGGAGAGGGATGCAGACCTGCACCATAATTCAAGATTCAGAACAAGCATTGAAGAGGTACCTGATCCTTCCACTGTTATAAAATCTCCTTGATTTCACTTGTGCTGGCTTTCTACCTGTGCAATTCAGTTGAACCCTACAGAGCATTTCGCAAAGCCAAGCCACTTCCTCTCAATCCTGGGGCTTAGCACCTTTTTCTGTGAGTAGCTGTTTTCTTGTTTCACAAAGCAGATGATTTCCATGCAAATCAACTTCTTTGTCCAGGTGGGAAAACAAGGTGAGCATAGGAACATGGCTACTTCACTTCCCTTGCTACAGGAATCCTCCCTAGTTCAGCATGAGAATTCACATTCCTCTTACATTTAAAGTTAAGTATCGGTCAAATCACCTTTTGTAGTCAATAGAGAGTTGGACGTTCCCACGCTGAGAGTCATCCCATCCTGAGGTCTAATATAGATGAGAACTACTTCTTTCCATTATCTGTGAGCAAAACCCAGACAACTGATTTAAACTAGATGCCTGGATTTTGGAAGATTGACATTAAGTTTACTCAGGGCTGAGGAATCTAATGTCAAATAGGATCAATTTCCTGTGGACTGATCTGTGGCCTTCTTGGATGGAGAGAGGTGATTGCAACATCCCTCTAGGAAAGATTACATCCAGGTAAAGAAGGCAATTCTATTGCCAGATTGCATAACGCACTAGGCATTTTACAAGTAGTGGAAATCATCTTTAGAGAGATACTTGGCCTCTGTTAGTGGAGCTATGTTTTAATGTGGAATGTCTGTACTAACATGAATTAAATTAGGGAAGTAACATCATTGTACCTGATGGGTTCGTTAAAAATGACACACAGTGGAGCAATCTTAAACTGAACTCAGATCATTCCTCTCTGTTTTAGTAAAAAGCACAGACCAGAGTGAAAATTTTCCATAATACTGTATTTTAATATTGTATATGGGCAACCACTTACTGTACTTCAGAGTCAGTGCCATCAGCATTATGATTATTTAATCCTTTATTCCACATTAATTTTCTGTACTAAACTAAATTAGATCTTGTGAAAGTTGACTTCAAGAGGAACAGAGTAAAGCTGAGGAAATGGGGAGTTAGAGTCATGCAGAGCTTCACATCAGAAATTCATCGAACAATATGGATACTGTACTTTGTATTTAGGGAAGCAGAATTAACATCTTCACAATTTGACTCCTGCTTTACAGACTAATGTTTGGGCAATCAAATTTAAACTCACTCTCTTGTAATAGGGTGAAAACATATGACTGTGGAGAGAGAATTGCTGGCTGGCTCTCTGTATTTCTTGGTCGTCCGTGTCGCTTGATAAGACAAAGTTCAGACATGAAAAGCAAGTCACGTCAGAAAAACGCAAAAGGTATGTTGTCATTCTTGAAAATATTCGTGATTCCTCATGCAAACATCAGGCTCATGGACTTCATACTGAGTATATAGGTACCCTGATAAAGGCTGAAAGAGTTATCCAGCATTGATGTAGTAGTTATGTTTATACCCAAACTGACTTTTTGCTGCACTTCTATTTGTTAAATTTGGTGAAAATGTACAGATACATCAGTATGGGGGGAGTTATCATCATGATCATTATTTTGTCTAGAAACTCAAAGACCATTTGGAAAAATGATTGTGAAAAATCTAAGAAACAGAGGATTTATCCAGAGACTAAATTTCTTTATAGAAATAATTGAAAGAGCACTTAAATTAAAAAAGGATCGAAAATGCATGGATATTGCTCTTGTAAATTGTATTACAAATTTGGTAAAACCTCAACTCTATCTCAGTTCCTAACTTCATTGCATCATTTTCATTTACAGGTTTGGGGGCATTCTTGGAATATTTCATAGTGTCTGGAACCAAATGAATAAACTAGTAATAAGAATGAGTAAGAGGTCAAAGGAAAGATGAGGTGAAATTACTAATTTTTATGATCATTTTAGAATGTTGGATTGATTTTTTTAGGTCTGTCACCTGCTACAAACATCTCACTCTCTCTTGTGAATGAAGCACAATACCTCCTGATAAATGTAGCAAGCATTCTGCAGCTGAAAGACCACATTTCTGCAAGGTAAGATGCTTCTGTCTCCAAATGTCTCCCAGGGATCTTGGGTTCCAGAATCTTGCCGTAAGATGCCAATGTAGGTGTTTAACGTGGAAATTTAAAGGTAGTAACTTTTCAGCATTCAACAAATATATAGCTACTAAACTGCTATAATTAACAATTGTTTTATGATTTCTGTTAATTTGGCTTAAATGCATGAGCATAATATGTCTACCAATCATCTTTAGAAAAATTTAAATGAAATTTTCGTCAAATGATTTGGTGGAAAGATATTATTGAGAACCAGCCAAGTTCTATTTGTCAGAAGAACAAGGATAAATAGGTTTTCTCGACATAAATCATCTGGCAGGTAAAAATATAAAGTCTTACTACTGGCTGAACTATTTCCCTCTCATGGAAAAGATTAAGATTTAGAGTAAATATGCACAACAGAAATACTTTAAAAGTATTTTCAGGACTGGAATAATTTCATTTTTTAATTGAATTTGGCTTATAAAAAAGTGGGAGATAGAAGCAGCAAATGAAACACTGAGCCCACAGTTCAAAGATAACAAACTCATTACCAACCAAATTTTTGTATACTGACCACAGGAAATTGCTGTTTCTTGAGTATGACTAGGAAAGGTTCAAATCCTGCAGAAAATCTTCCCTCAAGGCCTCCATTATATCTGTGCATCCCCCAGCATTTGTCTCTGAGCCCCTTTTTCTTGTCTCACAAAACTTCTCTCTTGCCTCTTCCTGCAAGAGAGTCATCTTCACTCCTCTTAGTCACCCACCAAACAGGTCCCCTGCATTGATACTTCCTGCCTTGAGTAGAAGAGGAATCTGTACCTATGTATCTATATATCTGCAGGAGGATATATATATATAGCTTCAGGATTTAAAACCACTGACTGAATGAAGCATCACTAGGACCCCTGGAGTTTGCATTGTCTGAGGATTTTCCTTCTTCAGGAGAAAACAGTTGGGCAATCTTAGAGTATTGTGGGGAAATGTGTGTAGAAAAGGTTTGAATCCGTCCGTGTCTCAGTGTTTTGAAGACCCTTTCTCAGTGACAGTTCATGCCTTCTTGTGAGGCTCAACTGGCTGGGTTACATCTCCTTGGGAGGGCATTTCTTGCAGACATCCTTTACTTAGACTGGGCTTTTTCCACGGTGAGACCCAGTGAGGAACCTTCCAGATATGGGATTTGAGTGCAAAGATGAAGAGTAAGAAGCAGCAAGGGAGGATGAAGGAGAACAAAGAACTTCAGTAAAACATTCCACATGAGATGATCCACCAATTTTATACTTCATATCTTCTAGCACAACTAGGCTTGTAATCTCCCTTTCCTCAAAGGAAACTCCAGATGTGACCAGAGCTGCAGTGGTGACTGAGAAGCATCTTGCTTCCCGCTCTGGAGCATGAATTGGAAGTGTCCTCTGGGGTTTTTTTGCCATGCAGTGTCTTCTCCGGGTGCTGGAGAAATGAATTCAGATATCCTTATTCTGCACTGTTACTAAATCATGGTGTATGAACTTTCCATATACTGAACTGTCCAATGTACTTTCAAGAACTGCACTTATGGGTCTTTATTAAATTTTGGAGGGTTTTTAGAAAGTATTATTTAGCTTCTTGGCATGTGGGTTTGGTTTTGCTTAATGGAAACCTGCTAAGTTTTGTAAAACAATTTCAATTTTCAATTAAGTTGTCATGATTTCTCTTTGTCTCTTCCGTAAGTAAAAACTTGTCCTCTGGTTTGCACTTGGCTCTTGAGAGGTGATTTAAAACAGAAACAGCAATTCAATTAAAAATTAGAATGCAGCATACTGTTGGAGAGCTACATGTACCTGCAGACATTAGTCTCTGGTGTTTCCACTACAAGTCACCTCTGTGAAAATCCCTATGGCTTGGCCTAATGCTCAAATGTTCTTGTTGGAAATATAACCCTGAAGATATAAATATTCATTTTCAAGTTTGCCTGTTAAATATAGGTAATGCATTCTTCATCACAGAGCCTACTGCTGTGAAAATCCAAAGCACTTAGGCTGACTTAGGCATATTACACTGATTTTCAAAACAGGTCTCTGTTGAGATTTGCAGGATGAAGGTACCTGCCACTCCGTCCAACCAATGCATGTTTTGTGGGTGGAGAAGTAAAGGGAATTTACTCAGATACATGTTGCCAAGTAATTATAAGCATTTCTGAGGGCTGGGGGAGGTGTAAAAGAGGTGAGGTATTCTGAACGTGAGCCTGAGCAGGTTGAAGGTAGAGAGTAGGGGTAGGGGCACCGCAGTTTTTTAGTTCAGCAGCAAAGGGTAGATTAGTAGAAGCTTGAAGTAGTTTTCAGCAGCTGTCAGGACACTGAAGGCCCAGCTCTGAGCTTACTGGGGCTTTTGATGCCCCCACCAGTGCAGGCTGGGGTGGCAGGCACTTAGATTTTGCAAAACACTCTCAAAGCAAGAGGCTACCCAGCAGCCAGGCTCCAAGAGCCCACAGCAAAGCTGGGAAGCACAGCAGCATAATTGAATGTGTTCACAAGTAATTGCTCTGTTCCTCCTTGTTTGTATGAGCACTGGCATAATCTGTGCTTCCTGTTGGCTCTCACCTCCTGCACTCATCACAAATTGTGTCTCAGCCATGGGATTGCATGTGGGATCTTGAGGGAAAACCTTTGGCCTTGCAGCTTCCCGTCCCACCTTCTACCCCCAGGCTGCTGAAGCCCTTGTGAACACCAGTGCTTGGTGGAGCTGGGCTTCTGTGGTCTGACTGGAAGTCTGCACAGGCAGTTTATCCTTATGCACTTTTGTCTGCTAGAGAAGATCAGCCAGAGTATTTTAAATAAAACCAAGCTCTTTTCTGTTTTACCTAAAAGGCCTCTTCTGCCAAGACTGCTTGATGTGAACTTTCCCCCGTACTTTGTTTTTGCATGTTTTTTCTCTTGTTAACTAAAATACATTTTAAACTGTACAGCCTTACTTCTTTTTCTTTGGGACAGAAATGCCTCTCCTCACTGCTTACCCAGGTTTCTGCCTCTACTGTAGGATTTCATGTCCCAAAGTTGTCAGACTGAAGTTGATGGAGTATCAAAAATTCTTCATGTCCTTAATAGCTAATGCAAAAAGAAGTTTTATTCTCCACTAGCAATGGCACTGAGAGAACCCTCCTGCAAATATTACAGTGTCTTCTTTTTTTTTTTTTTCTGGTACTGTTCAAGTTCTCTTTTAGAAGAAGAGTGAAGAATGACAAATCAAAGATGCAGCAAGATTTCTGATATTTGTATGCAGTCTGCTTCTCTTTCTGTCTCATATACATTCTCCACACTGACACAAATCTACACTCTGGCAGTTCAAATGCTTGTAAAGAGGGAGAGATATCACCACACAGAGATTAATTTTTTTTAAAACACCTATCATTTGGTGCAATCTGCTGCCTCCCAAAGGCAAATAATAATAATATGAGCGATATATTATCTCATAAAATTATTTTACTGGCCTTTTTCACCTTCAGCCACTGTTGGTTTTGTCCCTTCTGACATTGCAGCATGTGCAGAATAAATTTTTATTTGCCTTTGGTTCTAGAAGCTTCTATTTCTACAACACTTAACGAGTTAAATGATTACTAGCTGAAAAGGTCTTTTTACTTGTTACCATTAGCCCTACATATGATGACGAATTGGGAATTTTCTTATATGCATGGTTCACCTGTCTACATGTTTTCATACCTACAGTTCCAGGTTATACCTCTGAAGAAACCATGTAGAGGGTTACATATTATAGTTGAGAGGTTACAAATTATAGTTAAATCCCTTGTGCCATTTCCATAGCCTTTGTAATAAAACTTGGTCCAGGTTATTCTGGAGAAGCATTTGCTTAATCACATGAGCTGCCAGATTCTTACAGCACAAACATCTAGTGCAAAACCAGTTAATAATTTTATTTTTTCTTTTTCTCTGTCAACTCTGTGAGACAGATTGAAGGAGCCATTGGAAATAGAGGAATTAATCCGACGTTTCCGTGCCAACATTGTCATCAGTGCACCAGAGTCCTTTGAAGAAGAAGAGTGGGCTGAGATATCAATAGGTGCTCTGCAATTCCAGGTGTGAACTTTTGTCTCTTGTCCACATCCCAGTCTATCACAAAGCATTTTGATTCCTGGAGACAAACCAATTTTTGCAAGGCTTTGACTAGAATATGGGCAGCATGGTTTGTGCAGGTGAAATTTATGAAGTGTGTAAAAAAAAGAAAAGTGATGTGTCCTGTGACAAGTGTACTTCATTATATTTGAGAGATTTTGACGTATTTCTCCACACTTTTATTGAATTTCGTAATTCATAGCATTTCTTATCTTTATCTATCTGAACTGAATAATAACCAGGTTTTTTGAGGCAGAGTTTACAGGACATATTTAACCAGCATGTCAAGAGAGAACACTTATTGCTGTTAAGCACAGTAGTCCAAATATAACCTCACATTGCTGCACATCAAGTAACTGATTGCCAAAAGGCTGCACGTGAATACAAGTGAACATTCATGATCTGTTGCCCTTTGTTGTATACATCTTATCCTAATCTCCACTCAAGGAACATTTCTAATTCTAGCCTGGTAGGGTTTTTTGGTATGTTGTGCTTCATATCATAGCCAACAATATAATGTCCTTTGTACTGTAAGGAAAATGCTGAAGAGTCAGACCTTGTTTGCAAATACATTCTTTAAAGAAAAACTCTTAACAAAGAATGTGTAGAAGCTAGAGATGAAACCTAAGGGAATGATGCACTCATGTATTATGTGTTCTGTTGAATTTGTCTGACCTTGAGATATGAAATATGTATTTGGAGATGCTTTGCCTCAGATGTGCAAGTGGCTTATTCATTGTTTTCTTAGAGATTATAATTAAGGTGTGAATAACAGAAGTGCCGAGGTCAAATCTAGTTGTGATAGACATCACTCCTATTTTTCTCTGGTCAGCATACTGTAAGAAACTTTTTCAGCCAGGGTGGAAAATATTACTTATCTGCTCTCTTCTTATGTGTACTTTGATCAGTAAGCTGCAATATGATTTACAGAAAATTGACGAAAATTCCTATGAGTAAGAAATGAGGAACACAAAGGACGAAATCCTTGGTGTACAGCTTATTGTAGGCCAGAGTTACATTCGGGAGCTCATCTGATGATCCTGTTGATAAGTTACTGTAAAACTACAAAATAAAAAGGCATTCTTATTTCTGGCATTGATATACTTTAGGAATACAATGCAAAAATAGAAAGGCTTATTCAACGTGCATTGTCTTTCCCCATCTCTGCTAAGTCCTTCAGATTCTGCTGTTACTGATATAGTAACAGCAGAAATTATGTTAATGCTCCTTGATGCTATGAAAATGGTAGAAGCTGTTGAACGAAGTAAAGCAGGGAAAAAATATTTCCTTCTCTGTCTTGTTGTTCTTTTAATAAAAAAAAAAATTAAAGCCGTGGAAAACCATTTTCTGAAGGAGCTGATGTGTGTTGTTGATGATTACACTGAAGAGCTACACAAGCAGTTCTAGACGCATCTCAAAAGCCTGAAATATCACTTCAGATCAGCACATAAAATGTTTGACGTGTGCAGTGTAATTATTTGCCCTATTTGAAATTTATGACACGTTTTACAAAAGTAGAATCTGTGTACTGGGATACCGTAAGACTTAGTTTCTGTAATGTAGAGCTTTGCTAAAGTTAGCGAAGTAGTGTTAAGTGAAAGTGCAATATGTCATTCTTCTCCATTTTAAACCTCTAAGAATAAATTTGTTGCAGGTTTTTTTTAACCCCTAAAATGCATCTTAGTCTAAACAACAACTAACTTTAAGAACAATTACATCATATGATGTAATATTACATACATATGATGTTTACATCATATGTAATAGATGATAGAGGAGGAACTGTTTCTTCTGATTAATAAACTTGTATATGTAAATATTTTATGTTCTGATTATCTAAAAGTGCCATGCATAAGAAAGATATTGTGCATTTCAGCTGCACTACAACAGTCCCAAGAAAATCCTCCTTGGGTTGAATCCTGGGGCACTGGCTTAATTTTGTATTCAGTTCTTTGGGCAAGCAGCCCTGCTAACCCACAGAAGAAGTGAAGCCGTCAGGAAATACAAACATGTAAATGTCTGGTATTTCTCAGATTCTGTCTCTGAGAAAGTTTTCCTTAAAAAAAGAAAGAAGTGAATTAGAAATTCAGTGAGACTTTTGCAAGTAGACCTACTACATTACGTGAACAGACCTGACCTTTTACATAATGAAAGCTTGAAAAACCACAGGAAAAGTATGCAAAAAGGTATGTGTTTAAGATATTATTATGGTCGGAAGCTTGTACTGTTCAGTGTCGCTCTGCTTTGATAAACAGCCATGAACTTTCTTTAACTAAAATTTCAGGTTGTGGGTCCATGTAGCAGATGTCAAATAATCTGCATTGATCAACAGTCTGGGGAACGAAACAAAGAAATTCTGCAGTCCCTGTCTGCTGCCAGAGGTAGAAAGGTCAGTACAGTACTTCAAAATAGCTGTAATGAAAGATGTAGTGACTTTATTGCATGGGTAGTGAAATACCTACTGAGAGAATATTCACAGTTAAGTTGTTGTGCTAATCGCTACCATTTGGACTTTTTCTGTAAAAAGAGGATGCACTTACAACCCAGATATGACATAGTTTATTTCCATAAAATGCTCAATACATTTTTTATTCAGAGATGGACTATTAATGTGCATTATTTTTAACTGTGCTTGCTTTTATTTGGTATGTACTTCTTTACAGTGCGTTTATTTTGATCTTAAAAACACAAGCTGATTCACTGATGTCTCTTAAGAAAAGAAATATGCAGAAAAATCAGAAAGTGTTTGGAATTATGCAGTTGGCTTGTAAGACTACACTTTAATCTTACCCTGGGAAAGTAGTTAGCAGGAAAAAGAGCAGATGTGAATATAGTCCAAGTGGAGACTAATTGCTTAAGAAAGTGACCAGAAAGTAAGGGTGAAATACAGGTGTTTATTTGAGGTCCTGCTTCCTAAGGTTGCATTGCTTCTTGGCATTGAGAGTGCTCAGATGATGGCTAGACAGTTTGGCATCCCAAAAGCTCCACAAATCTCATCATACATATTTATTTAGCTGAAAATCGTTATTCAAAATTCATTGCTTCCTGTTGGTTAAGATTCTGTTTTTAAAGTGTCTCAGGCAGTCAGGGTTCGGGGGCCTCTCCAGTACCCGGCAAACCCCAGAGACCGGGCACAGCACTGGCACAGAGCAATAACAAATAGGCTGAAAATCATTCACCCAGACAATGCACAAACAAGTTACAAATACTGCATTCTATGTTTGGACAAAAAAAAAAAAAAAAAGAAAAAAAGAAAAAAAAAAAGAATGAATTGATTCGTCTCAGTGACTCATTAAACAAACAAAGGGCTTTCTTTTCGTTCGCTGTTATCCTTGGTGAATGGCTCCTCTGGCTCCGTGTCGGAGCCAGCCCAGTGCAGTGAGCTGGGGAGAGGCGCAGGCAGGGCCGGCTGTCGAGGCACAGCTTCTCGACCTGAGGTGACTTAGGGTTGCACAGCAGGCTCTGCTCCAGGTCACCACAGTACATGAGCCTTTGGGAGATGAGCTCCAGGCCACGGTAGGTAGCTTGAGGACAGGGGCCATTTCTGGTTAATGGTGAGCCACAGCTGGCGCATCTGGGACAGTTCAGAGCACATTTGGGCACTCTGGGCAGGGATGCTCCCTGCTGCCACGTGGGGTGTAGTATGCAGAGGACTTTTTCTGCTCATATGGGTTTTACTGGATTGTGACTTGGAACCTCTGTAGAGAGCAAGCACTCTGTACTCAGGGAGAGAATGGCAACAAAACCTCACTCGGGATTCAGACTCGGGAGAGGCAAAGCATCTTCTGCATGTTTCACACAGTAAAGATGAGCTCCTCTTTCACTCTGCTTAATTCAGCAATGAAGAGATTTTCTCGATACAAGCTCTGCTAGAACCAAGTGGCTCGTTCAAACAGGACTAAGGCAAAGAGAGCAATCTAGCCTCTCGAGAAGAAGCTGGCGCCGGATAAAAGCCGCCCGGCGAGGCGAGGCAGGCGCTGCTGCTCACCGCGGGGGAGTGCTCTGCCTCCCTCAGCTGTGCGCTGATATTCACGCTGCAAACACACGGGCATTCAGCCTTTTTTATTTTTCCCAGCCTTCAGCGCTGCTGGCAGATGGGATCTTGTGAGCATGCCCTGCTGTGCATAAGGGTGAGCCCTCTGGGTTAAGCTGACAGCTGAAAGGGAGAGTTTGAACTCGTAGCTTTGCCTGCTCAGGTCTGAGAAGACCTCCGAGTCCCTCCCTCGCGCAGATCACCTCTATGGTGATGGGCACCAGCTGATTATCAGCACCCAGGAAGGGCTATGGCATTTTCAATGTGCTCAGCAGACCTAGCAGAGGACATTGATCCAAACCTTTCACAGCTCACAGTGGGGAGAGAGAAAGAGCATCGAGTTCATGTGACTGTGTTAATATGCAGAGCTAATCCTTTAGTGACTCATATCTCTACCATGTGCTTTTCTGCTAGGGAGTCATCTAATGGACTTCATTCTCTTTTTTTTTTTTCATCAGATGCAGATTCAGTGAAGGAATTTAGCAGTGTTTTCTCCCACCTGTCAATAATCTGATTCAAACTTCAAAAAAACAACTATTGCCAAAAAAATGATTTAAGATAATTTGATAATTTCCCAGGTTTTTTTAAAGCTGCTGTAGCTAGTTGATTGCCAAAACATTAAAGATACTGCACATGGGAAAGAGAGCCAGATATCAATATTTACCATTTTGTTTTGTTTTTTCCAAGAACATCAACCTGAAAAAATTGCACTGAAATTTATCAAACAAGTAGCTCAAATAGCAGCACTGCCAATGAACTTCAATAATGAGCTAAATAATGTAAGGCTTGTAAAAGGTAGCTCGATATTTATTCCTGAAATCCTGTTTTTCTCCATTCCTCTGAGACTCTGAGAACCTGGAGCTTCAAATTGAAAGATTGAGCCTTTGCGTAGATGGATTGCAGCTCAAAGTCAGAACCAGCTACTGTAACTAGCCACACAAGCAATTTGCATGTTTCCTGGTAAATGTAAAGCATGGTGCTGAGGCCTTGCCAGCTGCTTTTTATGAAACCTTTTATGTCATTGTTTGACATAAAATGCAAACACCTCTACAAAGTGAACTTGAGCTCTGCTTTCTGAAGAAACATTCATAAAGGATTCCTTCTGTAATTTTTGCCTGGAAAGGAAAGATGAGCTCTCCTCGTGTGACAGAGTGCTCTCTCTGTTACTGCAGGAGATTAGGAAAGACTAGATAACTACATCAGCCAAATGGCCACATGCTGTTTCATATGCCTCACCACCTGATGCAAAACACACATGGATGGCAAAGGGAGAACACTGAATTCTTGCCTCTCTTTGGTGTTTTGCAGATGCCATTTGGCGCTAATGACAGCGGAAGCCCTGTGGGTAGATTTGCAGCAGTGCTATAAGCTGGGACTTGCTGTCAAGGTAGCAAAGGGAATTATTGCGTTAGCAGTCTGCCCTGGTCTAAATGTATGGATAGCAGTACATCAAGGGAAATCCATTATGTTTGAACATGCCTTCATACACTAAAAGGCTTGTGTTTTTTCCTGGGGGCTGTTGATCCTCTTTTATGTATCTCATTGTGCCTTGGGAGAGCTTCCTTTCATGAGGAATTAGATGCCGTGACTTTGGATTGCTTAGTGAAACGTTAGCAAGGATAGCAAATGACCTCTCATATCTGATGCATCATTATCATTATTTTCGTAGTAATGCAGGGCTTTACACCATGAAATGCTTTTCATTCAAGTATCTGGAACATTTGAGAACAGTGATTGTCATAATTAATAGACCTCTGAAATAATATGGTTCTCTTTCCTCAGTGCTGACTGCATTTATTTAAGGTAGAGCAAAGGAATATCAGTTCTTAAGAAAACATTCTATAGTCCAGATATTTTCAACAGAACACTATGGGGTTTTATTGCCACCAATTTGAAAATTTCCCTTTTTCCAATATAAAAAATCAGCATGGCAAAAGTGAGTACTCCCACTCTCCTATTTTTAAGGGTTTAAGTTTTGGTAAATCCAAAGCTAATAAAACATTCTTACATTTAAAAAAAAAAAAATCAACTTCAATAATTGCATCTCCCAAATCTTTGGATGAGAGGGAGGTTATGTTATTGTATGAATAAATGATCTGACCTTGGCAGGTAAATTTATCTGCTGGGATATGGCAGCTGAGAGCTACATCTGGGGGCAAAATGCAGTACTCATCCATCCAAAGCTGAGTATTAGCATGCAATATGGTTTATGTGCTTGTTACACCTTCTAGCAGGGTATTTCCCTACCAAGCTCTAGTCTGTGTTAACTGATTCTTCAGGAGCTGTAGCTTGAAGGCGTCTCACCTCAGGCCTTTGTCAGATGTAGCCCCTCACGTTTCTGTCTTACGAAAGGGGATAGTGCACACAGGGCATTTCTCTGCCAGTGAATTTCTGAGCAGAGCATAATGCTGTTCATCCAGTAAATGAACTTGAAACAACATGCAAGAATGACAGCATTTCGTAGCTCCTCCTTTAAGTGAGTGTGATGACTATCATATGATTCACTGTTGGCAAGAATATGTATGTTTTCTCTGTTTCTCTCAGCAGTGAAGTGGTCTGCTTTTTCCTAATCAAGAAGCTTTAATTTTTTTGTCCCTGTAACATTTTACAGTGATGGGAGGAGTCTCTTCTGCCAGATAAAGCCATGGACCTCGCAGTCCTGCACTTCCTGCCCAATTCTTGCTGTGTTCTGGGAAGATTATATGCAGAATAAAATGCCCTTGAAGTCAGGAAAAGGTAGCAGCAGCAGGGAGAGATTATGCAGTTCACTGTAATAACTCTGCAGGCTGTAATCTCTGCATCTGAAAGCCTCATTTTTCATCAGAAATGTGAGAAGGGCTGATTTCTACATTTTATCTTTCTCTGGAAACAGAGCTGAAGTGGCAGATGCAGCTTTTGTGGTTGCTTGGCAGGAGTGTGTGTGTGATTGCTATTATCAGTACTTGCTGAGTCATTATTTGTAATTATTGAAAAAACAGGGAAATTTACTTCAGAGATGTTAAATCCACTTCTGGCAATCACAGGCTAAATTTTGGGTTTAAGAACATTCACAAAAAAAAAAAAAAAAAAAGAGGTCAGCAATTCCAAACGGGCATTAATACTAAAATATGTGTAGCATCAATGTATCATCGCCTTGGAAACTCCTTAGGCATTACTGAAACTCCTCACTGAAAAAAACACTGAGACTTTAGGTGCCCAACCAGAGAAAGAAAATACTAAGGACTGGTATCAAAACAGCATTTGAGAACTCCTGAATACAAGGTGTATTCAGACATGCATTTTCTTAAATAATTCTGAATGTTTTAAAGTCCATTAAAAAAAAATCCTGCTAAATAATTTGCAATAACAAAAATTGATAAATTAAGTTCTTCAGAGTGAGCAATCTGCTCAGATTTTAGTCTCAAAGTAAGATACATCAAGATGACATGACAACACAGTAAATATAAATAAAAACTTCTCATGCATCAAATAAGCTCATTTACATGGATGAGTTGTAGAATTCCTTCCTGTGTGAAATGTAGTGCATCATGAACTAATACTAATTTTCCTTTTTTTTTAATAATTGCCTGATTTTGGTAAAAAACAAAATCATGGCCACTGTCATTTTTGCACTAGGGTATAGGAGGTGAATCCAGGTTATTACTCACGAGGCTGAAAAATACATCATTTATGCCAATAGAGAAAATTGTCAACGAATGAGAGAAAAGCAAAAATGGAAAAATAAGACTACGTGCTTTAATATTTTAAATGAAGCAGTTACTAACAGCATTGTGGCGTCATGGCTGATCCAACACAGTCACTGTGCTAGAGGGTTGAGATCTTATGATGCTGCAGTCATTCCTCTACATTAAATATTGAACACTGACCACAAGGATATACCCTGTGTCCACCGAGCATTGATACCACTATAGCCACTGGTAGCCAAAAAGTGCCAGCAATAGGACAGGCCTGATAGGTCCAGTTCATGCCTTCTGCATGCAATGTGCCAGTGAGATGAAGGAATAGCACAGGTAGCCAAAACCAGCTAAGCCTAGAGCCCATTTTTCTCAGTGATGTCTAGGATTACAAATGAAACAGAAAGACCCAAATTCAGAGTCCGAGGCCATGTTTGGATAGATCTCTGCTTTACAGCATCTCTCTTATTTGGAAGTAGGTCTCAGTCTTACCTCTCATGAATTCTTCAGAGACTAAAAGCTGTTCTGTGTTACCACATTGCTGCATCTTTATTTAATTATACAGAGGAGAAAACATACTGCCTTCATATTTAGGCTGTGAAATATGCTCCCTTAAATTCACCTAAGACTATTTTTTTTATTTATTACAATTCCTTTTACCCACTATATTTTAAACCTGCTCTAAATGTAATTCACTCAATTTCAGGATCATTGATCTGAACAATGGCAGTAAATGTAATCAGGAAATAGAGAAGGATAATAGAATTTTGTTTTCAAGTAATTTAATTTGCTTTTTTATTTGCTTTACACTTTAGAATGGCTTGTACATTTTGGCTGTAGTCAACAAAAGCAAAATACTTTTTTTTGAGACCTGCAAAAAGAGAGAAGAAGATTAGTTTTGGGTTTCCAAGGTCCTCAGTTTGAAGAGCAAAGACTTTCTGAAGTCTAAAAATCAGTTATCAATTTAACATGGTCTTCAGCAGTCCTTTTTTTCCTACTTTACATATTTTTTGATTGACTATTATCTAATTCTTTGAAAAATATTGTCATGAGGTGACGAGTCTTTTTCTTGCATATTTCTAAATTCTCCAATGCTGGAAAACAAAACCACAAAACCACACCAGTCTCTTCCTGTGACATTTCCAGATCACACCCACAGCTGTAACATTCGACTGCTTGAGATCAAGACCTCACATAAGAATGCAGACACATCAGGTTTTTGGTGTCTGTGAGGGTTGCGTGGTCAGTGCGCAAAGTGGATACTCCATTCTTCTTTCCTTTATTACTCAGTATCACAAAGACATATTCTAAGTATTTCTAATATTTGTGCAGGATGGATTCACAGATAACGACACTTAACAAGCGGGAGGAATAATAGAACAAACTTTCTGAATATTTTCTGTAAAGCATACTAAAATATTCATAAAAACAAATGAAGGGAAATTCGCAGAGGCTAGACAGAGTAAAGTTCTGTTAACAAGGCGAATAATTCATGGTAGAAGATGGAAGACTTCCTCGCCGTTGGAACATACCAGTGTTCCCATGCTGCAGAGCCTATGTTTGTGACAATGCATTAACTGTATTCGTCAAGGAGCCAGAGCAGTCATTAAATGACAAGATTGTGAGGGAGTGTGAATTGCATATATGATACTATGGAGCTCATGATGAAATACTGTGCTATTTATCCACTTGCTTAAGCTATTCTTCTTGAATAGCATGGTGTTAGCTTTTGTTTACCAGTCTATTGTAAGTAATGAGTTAAAAATGTTCTTAATTACATGGACATAGTACATACTTCCTTATTCTTAAAGCAATATTGTTCTTCTAAACATATCTGGGTTGTGAGATCCTCTATAGATTTGATTACCCTAATGTGCGTTGCATCATGATAAATATTTTGCTTTTTTTCAGACAAACTTTGGCGTATACCTGATGAACCAGCCCTTGCGCTCATCTTTTTCAGACATTTTGTCAGTTGGGTCTCAAGTGCTTCCTGTGCTGAAGGAGAATACAGAAATTCAGCCTCCGACATCCAGTAAAGAAAAATGTTCAGGATAGAGTCTCTGGTGGAGATAAAATTTTTCTGCAACTACAGGAAAAAGTCAGTTACTAAAAAAGAAGAAAAAGCTTCCACTCATTTGCTTCTGGTAATTTTCTGTTTGCTGTAAATGTTATCAGATGGCAAAACTGTTGATAATTACAGCTCACCTACATGTTCTTGCTTGTGATTAGGTTGCAGCAGCCATAACTCTATTTTGCACAATTGCTACAGGGTGCAACAGGTTTGATCAAGTTTTACTGGTGGATGACTCCCAAAACAAGCCCAACTTTGTTGTCAGAAAGCCACATCTCAATGAAGGAAAGTAAACATAATAATACAGCACTTCCTCCTGCTGCTTTGTCAAAACCCCAATTAGGAGAGAGGATGCAAGACATATTTTAGAAACAATGTGGGTGGGAAGAGAGCAGTGGGAGAATGGCATGAGAGTAGCAGTGCATTCAGCTTTTCCAAAAGGAAACTGAAGGTGATGTGTAGACAGTCTGAAAGCAAGGGAAAAGAGAGAATTATTGGGAAATCGCTGTCTACCCCTTTGGAAGTGGTGCGTGGGGGTGCCAACAAGGCACAAAGGTCATGAAGATTCAGGATGCCATTTGCAAAACACATTCCCTGTGAAGGAATTCCATCCATTTGTTCTCAACTTCTTTCTCTTCCATTTGTTACTTTTCCATCTGATTTATTTTATGCCATGTCTTCCCTGGGATGTTTTATGTGATGGTGTCCCTGCCTATGGAAAGGGAGTTGGAGCTGAATGATCTGTCCCTTCTAACCCAAGCCATTCTGTGATTCTATGAGTTCCACACTCTTGTTTCCTTACATATTTGTGGATGCTGACACATTATTTCTAATTAGAGGTTTTTCAAGTAATACAGCCATTTCCTATACAAACTTTGTTTATCCTCAGCAATCTCTAATGGCCGCTTAAGGGAACTCCTGAAAGTTTGGATTCTTCTCTATCGTGAATAGGTCAAAATAGTCTTTTTTCTTTCTCTTTGTTCATTTCATAATGCCCTTCTTAAAAGGCTGTTGGAAGCTCCTAAACAAGACTCATGCTTTCTGATTTCTGAGAGCAAATGTCTGAAACCTAAGATTTAGCCTGAAATATCAATTATTGTGAAAATTACAAAAAATAAAGGAAGCCAGGGAGCAAAAAAACCCCAAACCAAACCTACATGGAAAGTCTATGTAAATCAAGATTGAATATATTGAGGCCAGGTGTTTTATGACTCTCAACATGTGTCCAGCTAGCTATGGGATGATTTCATGCTTCCAGGAAGTCCTTTTGGAAGAAGAAATTCTCCTAGATTGGCTGCTCTATTTCCACCTGGGAAGTGAAATTTTGACCCCACTGAAAGCGCGTCAAAACTCTCATCCAATATGATTTAGATCTTCCTTGGGGCAATTTTGGCTCCAGCTGTGTGAAAGTGCTTCTGGCTGAAGCAATCCTTGAGTTGTTTGAGCAAATCCCTGGAGAGAGACAGGCAGCTTTGTGGAAGAGTTGGTCAAACAGAAAGGGGAGCGACTACCACAGAGCAGTATAGAATGGGAAAAAGGAAGCTCATCATCCAGTGCACAAATCAGAATTCAAAAATGCTCTTTCTTCTTTCTCTCTTTCCTTTTTTTCCTTTTTTTTTTTTTTTGATGTATAATATTTTCTTTTGTTCTTTTGAAGAACTGGTTTTACTCACTTCAGCTGAAATAGCCTCTCAGCAGAGCTTTGTAATGGAAATGAGAAGAAACATTATCTGTTTCTTACAATCTGCCATAAAATAGATGGAAGTAGAGAGGTTTTTCATATGTATGTAAACTGAGATTCAGTTTTGAGAGTTGTACCTTCCACTTCAGAGCCCAAGGTCTGCTCCTTGATGTCTGCTTTGAAAAGCAGGGGGTTTATCTCTCTAATAGTCAATTATCTGGGGCTGTAATGAGCAGGCTTTTTGGAACCTTGAAAAGCAGTTTCCTGGTATCTAAATCTCTTAACTGCTTCACTCTTTGCCTTTCTGTTATGCAGAACGTTGCTTTGTTGGGTAGGCAGCCAGCGCAGCTCTGGCAGATTTAGTATGAAGAGACCTGTTGTATGCTGACCTTCAGGTGATCTCTGGTGCTCTGCTCTGTCCTCTTCACCTCACCACTGTCATTTGTTTAAAATGGCACAGAAGTTAGAAAAGGAAATTGAAAGCAACCTCAACAAGCTCTGTTTCACTTGTTACTGCGTTTAGTACAAATAAGTCACTTTGGTACACAGTGGCTTGACAAATACTGTTTGTGAATAGCCATAATGCAATGTATGATAACTACGGATGAGAGGATTTGAACTTTAAAAATGTCATGCTTGGTCATTTTGACCTATTATTTACAGTCAATTACACATTCTCTCTGTTGTGCCTTAGTAATATTAGATCAAGTATAATTTTGCCATCTTACAGGGGGAAAAGAAAGATTTTCTCTGATGTATGAACACACTCATTAGTACAGTCTGTGCATTTCCCAGAAGGAACATCCTTGTGGTACAGTGATAGGAAATGTCACAACGCTTCAGATTGATGGAAGATACGTAAGGAATCTTTCAGCTCAACAAAGGATAATATTTCCCTTCTAGTAAGTGGAGTGTTCCCGCCAGTACTGATATGTCTTTCCATCAATGAAGACAAATTCTTCTCTGTGCCAAAACTCTGTGGAAAATCTTGAAGTACAAAGAGTCACTTTTAAATGGCATGCACTGTAAGTTTGTCGAAAGAACATCCCTCCCATAATGTGAAAAAAAAAATCAAAGAAAGAGGAAATTTAGGATACTGCAACCCCAAGGACTGCAGATATGAAAGGGGCATAAACACTTTGACACACTATATAGAAAAAGCATATGATCTATAAGGGTTTATTTCTTAACCTTCCAAGTATATGGAAGATAAGATCATTTCATATGAATGCAGGCTCTTTGATCTAAATACTCCAATTACTGCAAAATTAAATCTTCGGAATAATTGCAGATATATGTTTGCCTTAAATGGATAATAAATGTACTTAATACAATATTTCCAGAGTGCTGTATGTGGAAAGTTCTCTATATATTTGAAAACCAAATCTTTATTTACTTGCAATGAATTATTCAGGCACATTCTGTTCTCTGGGAGACTTAGCTCCTTCTCAAATCTCAAGGTAAAAATGGTGATTATTACAAGCTCTAATAATAGCCAGGAGGCTGAAATCACAAAACAGAAATCAGCATTTTTAGGAGAAGTTTCTGAGCTCTGTGTTTTCTGATATAACTAAGATATTTCAAATACAGTTTATGATTTTTATACTTTCAATGATGTCCTTCAAAGTATGGTAAAAATTTTAGGTCATCTTCCTGTCAAAATTACACCCAATCAAAATGAAAGATTGCATAAAAGATGAGATTATTCTTCCTAAATTGTAGAGATTATGCTATGCAAGTCTTTTTCCATCTGGTTTTTAACTTTCTTGGAAATTAAACCAATAAAATATGTATCATGTTTGATGTGCCTGCTGGTGATGGTTGCATTTCTGACCTTCGAGCTCATGAGGTGCTCAATTCTGCTTGGAGGCATTGCTGGGATCTTGGATGACCATGTGGCTCAGGACTGAAGGGATGTCTCATCGCTGCTGGGATTCACAGGTGACGTGTTCCCTCCGTCTGTGTAGCCACGTGCCAATCAGCTGCACACTCAGGCCCTGCACAAAATGAACTCATAATCACTGTTTTGCTTTAAAATAATAGGTGCAGTCAGTCCTATTGAAGCCATCTCTGTTATCCCTGTTCATCTCTTTCACCAAGCATGAGATGGGGAGAGGAGAGAGTTTATTTCTCTCTCCTTTGCCTGGAGAGATCCAACACTGTTTTTCCCCGCTGTCTAACCCGTCACTCAGTAGGGGAGACTAAACAGGATTTGGTGTGTGTAGGAATCTCGGGGAAGACTTGTCCCTCCCTTCTCATGAAGTTTACCTGGAAATGATCTGTGACTCACAGGCCCAGCAAGAGATAGACACGAGCACAGTGAGGCAGTATCCACACGTGACTTCCAGCTACTTGTTCCTGCATTTTTTGATTCACTGAGTGTGGGAGGGGAAGCAGAGCAGGACTCTGTAACCCATCAGGTAGGTCACTCCCATGGACATGAAATGTGGGTACATCCCTGTCTCTCTATTACACAGCTGTCATGAGGCAACTGCTTGGGGAAAACATAGGCAGAGCCCCCAGGGAGGGGAGGAGAAGGCAGAGTGCTCCTCTCCACTCGCCACTGTGAGACTGTGTTTGCAGAGGCAGCTTTGTCTCCTTCCTCTGGCCACCAGTGTTTAAGCACAAGGTGGAACCTCAGCAAGATTACAGAAGAACCTCCCAAGTGTGTTTTGGAATAGGCCATTGGTGGAAATATGAGTTTGAGTCATTGAAAGATGAAATCAAAATGTACCCACATTTCTGACTTCTTGGTAGGTGTGCCAGTGGCAAGGCCAGAGTGAACAGGAAAATGTGGAAGAGAAAGAAAAGTGCCATTTCCTACAGTCAGAGTTTAAGAGAAAGTTGTGATGCACATGCTTTCATCACCCACTTTAGGATTTTTTTTCAATAAGGGATGTGGGTATTGTTGGGCCCATAAATCAGATTCTGAGACCTCAGAATAAGACATTGACAGAGAGGTGCATCTTAAGCAAGGCACCATTTAAGAGATTTCTCTTCCCTCCCTTTCATGCCAACCAGCTTGCTTTGCTGGTCACTCAGTGGTGGTGGTTGTGGGTGCTTTCCGGTGGACAAGAAAATAGGCAGGTTCCCTGCATGAGGAGTGAAGTGACTCACTCTGGAAGACGAACTTCATGTTAGTGAAGTTTGAGATGGGGCATCTTTGAGCATCACTGCCATGGGCAGAGTACATCAGAAACCTCCCTAATAATCCCAGAAATATGTGTTACAGAAAAATTTAGCAATTTTTCTGCTGGCACTGTGACGTTTTCCTATAAGGGTTGTATTCAAGAATTGTGCTGTTGGAGGACAGACCATTGCAAAGGCAGGATGTGGAAAGGGGACAAACCAAAAAGAAATGCATGTTGTAGCATTTGCCACTCAAAATTTCTGAGGGGTTTCTTAAATACCCACCAAGTAAGAAAAAATGTGAGAACTCAGGGAATTTGATTCAGTACAGCAGTTTCATGGCAAATTTCAAATGACACTGATATCAAATGTGCAACTTCTTCCCTTGCACGTCTCATGCATAGCCTATAACTAGGTGCATTTCTATGTTAAACCAAATTTCTTCTGTGAGCCAATCTATTCCAAACTTGCAATCAAAAGTTGTCAGCACACTTCAAATCTGGAACTCAACATCAGCTAGGTAACCTAGCCAACCAGTATATTCCATATTTGAGCCCCTTTCATGGTTTTTCTTGCTTTCAGAAGTAAGGGTCCCATCTGGATTAAAGCACTCTGGCCAGGATTGTTAATGCAGAGATGATTCCTCAGAATACTCCAGAAGTGATATCAGCTTTTGATTTCTGAAAGGGCTGTGTTTTCCATGAGGCTGTGTTTGAAAAGCCAGCAGTGACCTAATATCAAGTCTGTTGTTTCCTGGTACTTAAGGCAGATGAATCAGATAAATCTGTTGAAAAGTTTGTGAGTTATTATTTCCAGAAGCTACAGAAATGTAGAAGACTACAGAAGGTCCTGCACTGCTGAACCCATTCTACAAATGAAGAAGAGCCTCTGTGGTATCCATCATTCATGGATGTAATTCCCGTGAGTCATGTATTAAATATTTGTAATTTCACTGGTTTAGCCAAATGCTTTCAATTATTTCTTATCCTTGGAGCCTTTGTATTTTCTGTCAAAGTTTCTCCCAGTGAGCCCTTTAATACTGAAATGAAATTAAATTTTTCTTGTGTCAAGTGTTTGTTTTTATTCTGCTTTAAGGAATAAGAGGAAATGGTCTCAAGTTGTGCCACAGGAGCTTTATGTTGAATGTTAGGAAAAATTTCTTCATGGAAAGGGTTGTCGAGAATTGGAATAGGCTGTCCAGGGAAGCGGCTGAGTCACCATCCCTGGAGGTGTTTAAAAGACACGCAGATGTGCTGCTGAGGGACGTGGTTTAGTGGTGGACTGAGCTGTGCTGGGTTAACTGTTGGACTCAATGATCTTAAGGGTGTTTTCCAGCCTAAATGGCTCTATGATTGTAAGAATGTAAGTTTTCTGTGTTTGACTTGCCATCCAAAGCCCGATGTAATGATTTAATACTCTTCAAAAGAGAAAGTTCTTGTCTGAGTTGCTTTGTCTATCAGCCAGTATTTTGAAAAAAGCTACAGTGTTCCTCAGAAATGTCTGGTCAGTTAGAAAAGAAGACAGGGGGAGAGGGAGAGAGAGAGAGAAAGAGAGGGAGAGAGAAAGAGAGCACAGTGGCCCAGGGGCACTGAATGCTGCCACTGCTGCCCTGTGCTGTAGCACAGGAGTTGTATATTGTGCAACTTTATACAACAAATTGTATGTTATATAAAGTTGCAACTTTATACAGCCAGAGATTGGCTGAGAGACTGGCCAGAGACTTTTAGAACAATTAAAAGCCAACAGTCATTGCTAATTTAGCTTACCAGCCTCAGAGGACTTTTCATTAACCAGTTGTGCATGGTTTTTTCTGAGGGAAGGACTTCGTCAAGTTCTTATACTATTTTATGTCTCCTACTGGCATCATGGAGCCACTTGATATTCATTTAGTTTCTCTTGCCTTTCCCCCTGGCACAGCATGGTAATTTGGGGCTATTTATGTGCAAAGTGAAGACTATGTTGAGGAAGAGAAAATCTGAGGTTTCATTGAGTGGGTAATCTGAACAATTGGTTAAATCAGTCAAGCAAGACTGAGAGCTGTGTGGAGCAGGGACCTGCATGGAACATTGGAAAAATGTAAGTGGATTCCTACCAGACCTTTTTGTTAAGTGCAGAAACAATACAAACCATCAATCATGTGTTTAAGAAGCTATATGTGATCTAAATGAGATTGTCAAGTATTGCAATTAGCATATTTATCTGCTCTTACATTAAATCTATATTCTGCTTCAAAGAAGAATGTTTGGATTGGGAGGGCCATTGTAACCTGTGTTGTTATTTCTTCTAATTTCATCTATCAGCCCCAAAATATTGATGGGCAAAATATTTGTTTAAATCATAATTTCCATTTAGTAAGAGGAGTTGAGCTTTGAAAACGCCTAAACAAGACACAGCTTTCTGAATTGAGAGACTACAAGTTAGCTGAATAGTGCTATTACACAACCAGCCAATTGGAAAAACGGCCACGACACTTGTCAAAGAGAAGAAAACAGAGTGATTCTGATGCCTTGAATGGCTACCTAGAAACAGAGACTAGACAGGAGTAAGGGAATAAAGGTGGATATTTATTGGAAAGTCCTTCAAAGGTGCACCCTGGGGAGCCAGAGGCTACTCTCAAAAGGGACCCCAAGATGGACGATGAGTCACGAGTTCTTCACGCTTTTATAGGTTTGGTCCATTTACATACCAGCATAAATTCACCAACTAAAACTTTAGCTAAATGATGTAATTCCCTCAAGCTTACCCCCCTTCTCAGGATGTTATTTTACACATTTCAGGCCTAGGACAGTCTGGGTGTCCTTGAAGAGCAGGCTTGGAGAGGCTTTGTTATGACTGGCTGGCCTGAGAGAACAGCAGTGAGCAGGCTGCAAGAAACCTCAGAGTTACACACTAGGCAGTACAGGATTTGAAAATACAGGAGTGAAAACCCAAGGCACCAATTCAGCACTTAAGAGGAGAAGCACAGAGTCAGGCATCACGTTACGTCTAGAGAGGAATGCTTGCTGGAAGAGAAATCCCTTGACGTACACACACACATGTCTCTCAGAAACTGCCCAAATTAGGACATTTACTTTGTGTTCTTATTTTTCTGAAGTCTCTGGTGATAAGCTTTATGCCAGAAGGAACAGGTAGAGATTGAGAAGCAAAAGGGTATCAAATGGAAATTGCCAGAACACAGAAAAATAATGGAATTTTTTAAAATGAAAATGGCATACTTTGATTTTCTACAGCTTTCTCTGTAGGAAAAAGATTAGGTTTAAAAAGAGTATGAAAATAAGTATAAAAGTGAACAATGGAACTAAATAAAATCATCTAAGCCTTCTAGAATGCCTTAATATAAACAAAAGAAATTTCTTGGGTTTTGAACACCCAAACCACAATTCGTCTTACCAGTTCTTGTTATTACAGCTCCCTAACTACCAGATCATGGATAGAAGTCACTGAAATAGTGATGTTATCAGCTTGTTCTTGACAAAGATATTCATGCTGGATGTGGGCATGAAGATAAAGTTGCTGATCAATGTAGTTACATGACAAAGTAAACCTTAAAATCGTAAGGGAAGGCCTCATGAAGAGACGCACTCTTTCTCAGGAGGAGGAAATTTCTGGACTTAATACTGCAATGAAAAGCTGGAAAGCTTTCTAGCTATAGCAAGACTTACTGGTTCAGGAACATCGTGATTTTTGACCTCTTGATGCTGGCGTTACTGTGACATAGGCTCAGCCTTTCTTAACCTTGATTTTCTGTGGAGGAAATAACTGCAGCTGACAGGAAGAGGATGTGTGAACATAAATGGCAGAGGAGATGAAGCCTCTTAAGAGGCTGTAAGTAGAACAAGACCCCTTGCTGGCCTTGGGGCAATAGGAGCCATGAGCCCAGTAATCCATCTGGAAATGCAGCTACTGATTCGCGAATGGACTTGAGAATGGGGAAATGCTGCCCTGAGAGTGAGCTCTCCCCTCCGTCTTCCAGCTATTTCTCATTTCTGTCTAAAATTAAAGCTGGATGAAAACACCATGAGATTAGAAATCTGTATTTCAATGTGATTCCTTTTTATTGTAAGTCAGTAGTTTTCTCATCTAATCAGCCAAAATATTGCAGTGCAACAGCAATTTAATAAATTCTAAAAAATTTGTATGATGGGCTTTCCACGAATTCATTCATGTGAAATTTTGTTTTGAGTGCTACTAGCATTCATTAATTTCTTGCTAGCCTCTTGGTAATCAAGCTGTCAGTGTCAGGGTAACTGTGTTTGAAGGGGACTTCTGAAGGTCCCCTACAGTTCAAAACACTGCTTCAAGCATCAGGGCTAGATCAGGTCTCTCAGGGTTGTATCCAATTGAGTTTCGAGTATCTCCAACAATGCTTCTGGGCAACCTCTTCCTGTGCTTTTCCACCCTCTGATGAAAAAGTCTTTCTTTAGACTGAAATTCATCTTCTGGCTGTTGCTTATTACTCTTTCACTGGGCATCTTTATGAAGAGTGGTCTTGTCTCCACCCCAAGCCCATAGATAATTGTACACCCTGCCCTTTGCTTTCTCTTCTCTAGGCTGAAGAAACGCAGTCCCTCAGCTCCTCCTCATACATCATGTGCTGCAATCCTCAAACCGTCCTCTCCAGTGAGAAGTATGATGCATGAATTCAGATATCCTGTGCTGAATGCTGGAGGATTTAAACCAGGGAACTCAAAAAATCACTGCCTGACCTGCAGGGCTGGACAGCATTCTCCCATCTGCCCTTTTGGTGAATGAGTGAGAAAGGCCACACAGTTCATGCAGGCACCATTTCCCTGGCAAGCTGGGTCAAAAAATTTACATTATTATCAGTTCAGAGACTTGGCTGTGATACATCCATTTTTGCTCCTTGGAGATTGGCTCTGAATTTAGTTTTAAATGGAACCTTACACTGAGTTCACAGTGTAAGTCTATTATCATTGACTTACTGGCTGATTCTCTTTTTGCCTTAATCATGGAAAAGTTTGGGGGTTTATTTCTAAGGATGGGGGGGGGTGTTTAGTACATTCTTTGCAAAACTGGAATGTGGTTGAAATCTTGGTCTGAGTGAAGTCAGGAGAGAACTAAACTCTCTGCTGAGTAAACTCACATTTCCTCTCTAAGGCTGGCAGTAATCATATTTGCTTCCCTCAATATGTTCTAAATGGATCTCCACAATATTCAGAAAGTTGCTGTGCAACTGAGGCAGTTCCATTTCTGTATGCCCAGTTTTGGATACTTATCAAATCTGATTTTCTGTAAGTATGAGCTGAACACTCAGTAAAAATTGGGTTGATTGAACAGTGCAGCAACCAAATATCCGTGCAGCCCAAGTACTTCTGAAACTTTAGACAAAGATGTACCCCTACCTAATTTACTAAATGAACCACAACTGAAAGCAGTTAATCAGATGTTTCACTGCCAGCAGGCAAGAGGAAGTTGACAGCTGTTCACAACTGTATCTTTGTGCCTCTCTCTTTAGCGTGTACAGTGCAAAAAGTGTGAATCTGGCAGAATAGGTCAATGAGATTTTCAGGCAGTCACGGGACTGAAATAAGGGCTGAACTGCTGAGCAGCCTCGTTTTTCTTTCCCTGGCACCTGGCATGCTTATTTGTCCCAATGCAACACATGGATAAAAACCATAATCGCATGGGAGCAGAGAACCCTCCCTCGAGTATCGTTCTGAAATCCCCATGCTTAGATGATGAATAACCTGCATGAACTCCAAGGTGATGAAGAACCAGAATCAGTAGGATGTTTTTATAGTGAAGAAGTTGAGACGCTGTTAGAACCAAAATTTCTTGTCTGCTGAGATGGCAAAGCTCAAAATAATTCCCTTTTTTTTGCTTCTTTTTTTTTTTCTCTGTTGTATTAGACTAATATTGCAAACATAGCAGCTGAGGTTTGTGAATCTGAGGATCCTTGCAGCCAAGTCTTTTATTACCAGGCAGAGGTTGTTTGTAAGTCAGTCAACATTTCTTGCTTTTATAGGCTCTTTTTCCCTTTGATGGGATATCCTCATATGCATGTTATCTAGCTGAACTACAGAGGAGTTGCACAAAATTAGGCTTTTCCAGGACATCGCTTGGAAGATTCCCGAGAATTCAGTATTTGCAGTGATGTGTAATTGATCTCAAGGATGAACACCATCCTGATGTAATAGAGAAGAGCAGCAAAATGGAGGGAGAAGAGTCTTTGAGAGGTTATCAAATATTTCCCTCAGCCCTAGGCCAGCACCAAATATACCAGCACAACACCTGGCAGGTGACAAAGGGATCAAACAGGGTCCCTAATTCCAGCATTCTTCAGCCCCAGCCTGTTGCAGCAGGGGGGAGTGCTGAACGGAGTGCCCAGAGGGGGCTGAGACAGGTCTCAGGCTGAGCAGGGATAGAGGGTGGTCCTGGGAGACTGCTCAGGGCCATAGTGGCATATCAGTACCCTCAAGGCCTGAACCTCAGGACAATTGCTCTTGAAAACACCCAGCTCTCTCTGTGTGACAGCTGGGATCATTCTCCATCTGGCACAGAAAGCAGCAATAGCTACTTTGATTAAGGACCAAAGCAGTTGGTCTGCATCTGCACAAGCCTGGACATATCAGTCACTCAGTTCCATTGCTTTTCTCCCTGAGTTTTACTTTCTGCCATGCAACTGATGTGGACCAAAGACCAAGGTGATTACTTTTCAACTAACAGCTGAACTTGGAGACTCTTGTTGTCTCTGGGCTGACATAGTCTGACCCAGCTGTGCACACAGATTATTATGGACACTGTGTTCACAGGCTTATGCTCACGTAACTTCATGTGCAAAGGGCAGCCTTGATGAAAGGGTTCTGTCAGACTGCTTAACTAGATCTTTTAATCACCACCACGCCACCAGAGATCTGAGAGACTTCTGTTACCATGCTCCCTGTGCTTGTAATTTCTCAGATGAAGGCTGTGTATTGCTCATCCTTTATCAGCAGAGCTTTAGCTATTCTTAAAATTTCCAAAGTGGAATATAAAAAGGAGAATTCTTGTCAGACAGATGTTTACCACCACTGATTGATGCTTTTGCAAGGGCTAATGTCACCTGAAAGGCATCAATTAGCAGTATTTCAGTTGCTTTCATCACAAAAGTCAGTAAAGCAGGAAATAGTATGAAACTTGAGAGAAAGATAAATGAGTCTCATTAAGAGAAGTGAGGTATGATTAAACAATAGGGTACAGCAGGGTGGGTGAAATATGAGGCCAGCACTGATCTGGGGACGACTCATCTAATTGATATCAGTTTCCCAGCCCAAAGGAGTGGTCATTCAGAAGTTAAACATAGGTACTGTGGTATGTCATTGCAAGGCTAAAAATTAGGTTTGGAGGATTAACCACACTGATCCCTAAAAGCGAACTCAGAAGAATCCTTGAAGTGATGAGTTCATAATTAGCCTGAGGGATGACAGCTCATGATCAGTCGCGTCCGCCTCTGGTGTAAGTTGGCAGCATCTCACTGACTCCCATGGACGTGACTCTTCTGGTATCAGTGTGACTCTTCTGATATCAGTGTGACTCTTCTGATATCAATGTGACAGTGAAAAGGCAAAAGCACAGTGAACACTTTTTTGTTTTTAATTTCTGTAAACTGCAGAACTCCTTTTGATTTCAAAAGAAGCAGGACAGGGTCATTTGCTTAATTATATGAAGTTCTCCCTACCAAATGTGTTGGAAATTCATGTGAAGCTCTGTTTACTGTTTTTGCTGTGCCTGGAGCTGGAAGGACATACTACTTTCCATCCAGTGAAATGAGAGTGGTACTCACTCTTCTCATAATCTCTTCGAAGCATCTGCACTCGAGGCAGAAGCTAAGGTCTGAAATTGAGGCAATTTAACAAACAGTGTCACTGACCTTGTGCCCAGTGCTGCATCCAGACAAATAATTGCTCCACAGCTGGTGCTTACATAACACACTCTTATGCAAGAGAAAGTAGCTGGGAGTCACTTGGTGTGTTTGGCCAGGGTGAGAGGCACAGCAGCCTCAACTGGATTGCCCACAGCCGGGGCAGCTTGCTTTCACCTCAAGAGCAGGAGACCTGATTTTCCTCAGCCTTGCTGCCTGGATGCATTCATGCCTGCCCACCATGGTCACCTTCCTTCCACTCCAATCCACACGCAGGGCTGGAAATCCCATCAACCTTACCAAGCAAGTCATACGTGGCTGCTCTGCAACTCCCACCAAGAGGCATCTCCTAACCAGGGACTGCAATGTACCTCTGAGATTTTAGCAGGACACAGCTGTACCATCCCACGCTTGCTTTATCAACTGCATTTTTCAGGCAGCTCCAGTAGCTTGTGGCCTGGATCCTTTTCTGTCCCTGTAATCTTCTTCATGGTCTAAAGACTGTCTTTCTGTGGTGAGCAAAGAATGATATCCTGGACTGATATTTCAGTCCCTTGAGGCATTTTCCTCACCTCTTCTCCAGACTCCACCTCACCAAAATGTCAGGGCAGGGATTCTCCCCTCTGCTGTCCCTTCTCATTATCACACAGAAAGTGGTAGGAAGGCAGTATCACCATGGAGTAGTTGTGGGAGCAAGATGGAGCAGGGATTTTTATACTGGGTGCAAAAGGAGGGAGAAATTGAATGGCAAAAAAACCCAAGTTGAAGGCAGGTCTCCCTATCATCTTGGTCCAATCTCTTTGGTAGTTGGCAAGCTATGATCAATACTAAAATGTGTCACTTGCTCTTGTTGGGCTGCTCACCCTCACATGAGTAACTGCAAGAACAGATTGAGTAGAAAGAAAAGTGGATTTCTGTACAGTTCCTCTAGATGGCAAGCTTTATCTGTTCTATTTATCTTATCTGTTCAAAAGTGAGTATGTTCAGGCTCAGCCACGCTGGAAAAAACTTCTTGCACTAACCAGACCATTCTGTCGGTTCTGGAATATCAGCTCCTAGAGTCCTAAGGAAGTTTCTGTAGGGAAACAAAATTGTGAATGATGCACTAATTTCTTGAGAAATGTGTTTACTTATGGAATATGACTTGTAAAGTAGAATAATGAAATTTTTTTTTGAAAGATGACATATTTTGCAAACATTCTTACTGAACCTGGTGATGAAGATGTTGACCAGTTTAGTCTCAGAAGTGTTTTGCTGTGCTGAANAGTAAGAATCAATGAAAAGACCCTCAGAAGTATTTTGATGTGCTGAGTGTGAGGGAAGTCTCTCTCTCTCTGCCCCAACTTTTCTAGGCATTAACACCGATCATTACTTTTGCTGCTGCTAACTCAGTGAGGAATGAGTGTAAGAAATCAGAAATAGAATGAGGAAATCAATAAAATTGCCCTGAGAACTGATCCAAATCTAAGTCCTGCGTAATTAGCAATTTTAGCAGTGGACTTCCTGGCATAAAATTCCTGTAAGATGGTCTTGTGTGCACTCAATATTTCAATATTAGAGAATAACGTTACTAAAGAACTGCTATTTTGCATCCTAGGTTGTCTTGTGAACAGCTATAAGGTAAGTGTCATTGTAGTATTGGGGCACAGAATCGTATTACAGATTTCATGGTATTAGACGATTTACTGGGAAGCACGATGACAAAGAATCAAGCCCATATCTCTGGAAATCAGGATACAGGCCCAGCCCTTATGCTTGACACAACAGAAAGAGCTTCCAAAAATACTCTGGGGTGTTTATGAAAATCCCAGTTGAGTGATATATCACTGGGGTAATGGGGCTTTATATGACAGTGGTTGTCCTGCATTTTCTGTGGACAAATGGGACAATGTCCATAGAGACCAATGCTTGTGTCCAGCTCTGCTGTGTGCATTGTTTCTGCATTCTCCTTGCTGAGACCCCATCTCTGTTCCTTCTCCTGTGTGAAAGAGTTTGTGAATTCCTCCAGGGAGAAATCATTTCATATATTTTGCAGGTGATACTATACATGACACTTTGCTCAGGTGTGATAAATGGAATATTTAATCAGTTTTTTTGGATGATTTTGCAATGGCTCTAATGACATATTTGAATTTTAATTTCAATTTAAGTTTCTCCTGTCTTAATTTCAGCACATTAATTATTATTGTATCCCTCAATCTCCATTTTCTTGCCTTTCACTCTTTCAGTCGTGCATCCTGTTACGCCTCTGACTAGAGCATAAGGGTCTCAGACTATGGATTTTTATTTGTTCTATAAAATGTATGATTAGTCTTTAAGTGCTGTACAAATACACAATGATCTGGCCACAGTGCTTTCTCTGCCTTAGATGATTTGCCTCTCTTTTTCGCTTCCACCCTTCAAATAAACTTGTCAGAGAAATTGCCTTAGCTTACCCAAGCTCTCTTAATTTTCTTCAAGTCGGTTTTCCCAGCTTGGACAAGTTGGTCTTCCCAGCCCAGAAAACATTGCTGGCACCACTTGGCCTCCCTCTGGTGAGGGATTTGACAGAAATTAAAAAGTAGGATTTGCTTTCTAGAAGAGGGGTGCCCAGACCTCTGTGCAGTTTTGCTGGTCACACCTCAGGAGTCACCTGGAGAGAGTTACTCATCTCTCCTCCCTGACAAGCCTCTTTGGTCGTGGCCTTCTGCTGCCACGTTGCATCGCATGCTCCTGTCCCTGACAACATCTCTCCTTCTCACCTCGAGCTCCCTGCCTTTCCCTTCCCTGGGGATGGTGCCTGCCCTAGATAACGAAGTGGTTTGTGCCTGGTTCTTGCATAACTATTCCTGTCAGGGCACCAAGAGACCTGTTTTCTCCATTTGCTCTGCTTAGGGTCACCATGCTCCTCTGAGCAATTTGTGATCAGACATCAATTGTCCTCCAAAATAGCAGGGGAAGTGGATTAATGTAATTCTTTCATCTTTTATTGAATCAGAGTTTTGACTGATGATGAACAGGAGAACGTGCCATGTCCTTACATGCCAGTGCATAAAATGCATGGCAATATAATCTTGGCTCCTACTATCTATAAACATGACTGAATTCTTGTATTGTCCACAACAGTTATTTCCCCCTACATTGACAAGAAATCTCTGATAATTAATCTGTCCTGATCTGAGCAAACAGTCTTTCTTTTCTCTTGATTTTACCCCTAATATTGCTACTAAAGGAGAGAAAAAACAGGCTACCTGGCTCTGCTTAGAAGCAAGGATGCAGCAAGCATGACCCAGGGCACACGGTGTCCTGAGGAGCCTTTTTCTTCCTCCCTGAGGCAACAGCACAGCACAGCCTTCTAGAAGGTCCACAGATAACCATCTGTCCCTTTCCTTATTGCATCTGATTTCATAGCCTTTGCATGAATTTAGCATATCCCTTTGAACCGACTGGGGTGGTGGGAATCCCTGCCCTCTGGCTCTCGGCAGCTCAGCGTGGCTGAAAAATGGGGCACTAACCCCTTCTCCCCGGCGTGCGACAGAGCCGTGCTCCCGCACCGAAGCTCCCTCAGGTCCCTGCAATGTTCTCTTGCACAACATGGCCTTGGTCTTACCTCATGGCAGGCAGGAATAACCAACTCCTGAACTGCCTGCTTTCCCACAGCATGCATTCCTTTCACCCTTTCACCCCGCTTTCAAAAAGTGCCCCTGGCTGACAGGCAGTGCAGAACCTTCTCGTTCAAGGCCAGAATGTCCCACAGCATCCAGATAAACACTGGAAAATCTTTATCAGATAAGCTGAGAAAAATAACTGCTGAGAAAAATGGTGATGTTACAGACTCTTATGTAGAAGAAGCTGTGAAGGAAACAGCGGCCTCTGACAACGTGCCGGCTAGGGAATTTGAGGAGAGGATATATTTCCTTCTGGATTTGTGTGTGAAATATGATGTGGTTACTGTGTATTGCAGCCAGGCTTTACTCAAGCTCAAGCTCTCCTCTTCCCTCCTATTTTTTTTAATACTGATACTTGAATACACATGTAATCATCCATGCCCTGACTTTTTAGGCACTTTTATTTCCTCTCTTCTTCACACTGTTTGGAAGTGGATCTGCGAGTGGTTGAATATTTATATATCTCGTATTGTATTTTTACAGCACCTTCAAGTAAGAATCAATGAAAAGACCCTGAGGAAATTATTTTTGGCCTGGTTTTCTAGTTGCAAAGCAGTAGGTCATGCAAACTAAACATACTCCTACATCCTTTGCTTCAGGCTATGCTCTGGGGCTGGAGCAGATCCAGAGAACAGGATCTTTCACAAGGAGCTCAGTGCATGGAGGCTGTATTATCCTTTTGTGGGGTGCAGAAGCTCTCACATACATAAGTTGTCCAGCCTGATAGGAAGAGGGAGAAACAAATTAGGAGTGCAAGTTGCAATCTTCTTCTTCCTCTTACAGTGGGCAATAAGTCTGTTACAATTTAGGCTCCTGTTTCAGTCTCCCTTGCATTGCTCTAACTGAGAAGCAGTTTAAGCATAGCAGAGTTAAATCTGAGCTCGTGTTCTGCTGTCTCCCTCATCAAATGCACAGTAATGTGGAGGTTTGCAGTACTTCATGAGTTGGGTTAATCACCAACTTTTTTGATGAGATATATTTTAAGGACGTTCTGTAACTGCATGTGTATAGGTATCTTATTCCTCGCAAATCAGAAATGTCTCATAATGCTGATGAAATGGAGCTTTGGAATAAAGAATTTCTTTACCCGTCTCAATAACCAATGTGAGGGACGTCTTACCCTATCCTGCACTGCAGTACGTATCGATGGCTGTGTATCATACTTCTAAATGTGTGAGGAAGACAAGCTAAAAAATTCTGTGCCTTTGGAAAAGTCATGCTTTGCAAGTGCAGCCTATACATAATCTTAAACCATATTCATACTGATAGCAAATGCTGAGTGTATTTCATTACCAGGAGGGCGAGACTGGCTGCCAGCCGGATGGCATTTGCAAATGATCCATCCCTAATCTGCTCTTCCATAGCATGACCTATATCTTGTTGCTATCTTTCCTCTTTTTCTGTGAATGATTAACTCTCAGTGCATGAGACTTTTCCAAGCAGGACCTATCCTTCAGGGTGCCTAGTAAGCATCAAGTGCTTTTGTCTGCTTGCGCTCAGCTTCCAGCTCCCCAGAGTGGAAGCATCCCAGACCTCATTAAAAACATCATAAATTTTAACCCAAAGTCCCAGAGACCCAGCATAATACTGTGATGGAAATCCATCAGAAATGCACTGTCACAGTCAGGTATTTTCCTGTACACAGGGATAGGTGGACGTTATGGACAGGAGCTGGCATCTAAAGGCCAGTCCAACATTCAGAGCCAAGCCAGAGCTGCCAGGTATCACCACAGCTGTGAAGGGAGGGAGAAGGCCACATGTAAGGCTAGCCAGTGCTCACAACCAAGCCTAGGCCTCCTTGTGAGAAGGTTTTCTAATGTAAACAGTGCTCTTTGTGTTTCAAGGACACCCTGGGGAAAATGGCTGGCTGGGCAAAGGACTTCTGTTGTTGCTTGACCAGTCGGCTCACTCAGCATCTTACACCTGCACACTACCCTTTGGCCAGAGTC
The DNA here is from genome assembly GCA_013398015.1 of Oreocharis arfaki. Taxonomy (NCBI): domain Eukaryota; kingdom Metazoa; phylum Chordata; class Aves; order Passeriformes; family Paramythiidae; genus Oreocharis; species Oreocharis arfaki. The sequence continues at coordinate 1,531,125 of VZRR01007842.1, read as the reverse complement.
ATGTTATTATGAGTATATAATTGTGTATTTAGCTCCTCTGTTAGGTCTACAATTTAAAATAATGAAGGGAGATCTAATTTAGATCAGTGTGCTCCCCATATGAGCTTGACACAAAGCTGTAATAAGCCAATTTAGAAATGACACATATTTCCCCTAAACTCAGACAGAATGAAAAATATAAATATGAGAAGGACTGACTGCCTCATGAGAGCTCATTCCAGAATCAGAGCTGAGCTGATCAAAAAGCATTTGTGTAAGAGCAATTTGGAAGTTTCTTTATAGTTTTCACATGAAAATTAGACCAGTTTATGAATAACTGAGTCACAGGACATTGTGATTGGCTGCTCTTTAGCAAGAGTTAGAAGTAACATGTGCTTTGCTCACAGTGTTGGCAAACTGATTTTTTTTGTCTGCAATTTGATTTTTGAAAGCTAGTCAAGCCAAGGGTTAAGAGAAAGCTCTTAGACATGGGCAGAATTCCAAAGCAGTCTGAGAGTCCATTCACTAATTGAAGTTGGTGGCAGGAAGCATGTCTTAATATGACCTTCAGGAAGTTCTTTAATTTTTTGCTAATATATCAACCTTCTCCTTTCTCTCCACTATATATAAACAGCAACTTTAAACAGATATATACACATATATAATTCTTTTTTATCTCCATGCCCCAGCAAAGGTGGGAAAAGGAGCTGCTGAAACTGAGCCAGGGGAAAAGGAAGCAGGCCATTCCTGGAGAAGATGCCTCTCTCTCCCTAAAAAGCATGACGCAGAAAGGTGGCTACCCGCAGATTAAGAAACTGTTGAAAACCTTGGAATTACTCAAATGGGGTTATTGCCCTTGGGTTACCCAACTGGCCACAGCAGGTCAGCCCCAATGCTTCCACCCCTGCTGACCAGGAGGTTGAGTCAGGCCCTGTATGGCCTCAAATTATCCAACTGTGTCTCAGGTATCCATGGTATCAAGCCTCAGCTGTCATTGCTCATGGTATGATGGCAAAAAACATACTCTGGTTTCTCTTGTGCTGCCTTTGCCTGAACCATTTCAGCTGAGCACTACTGCCCCAATCCTGAGCATCCTTTCCCAGCTCTGGTCCTCGGTTCCTTGAGGGGATCCCTCTCTTTCTCAGTGTCCCAGCTGAAATCACGGGAGGGTTTTGTTCTACTGGAAATGTTAACTTGCCTGCTGGGTGGCAAGAGGGAGAAGTTGCGCAGAATCTGAGGTAAGACAGTGCCTAATAAAACCAGAATGCCTGCAGATAAATGGCCGTAACTGGGGTCACATGCAAAGCCCATTCCTGACCTGAGATGTTCTACCAGAATGTCCAAAACCTTGCACAGAGGTTTCGTACCATGACAACTGATCAACTGCTGTACGAGCACTAAATTGCTTGTGCACGCTGCTATGTGACTATCCTAAAAAAACCGCATTGTAGCATCTACTTATTCCTGTCTGGGAACAGCAGTAGAAGGATTTAAAAAGCAATATAATTTTTACCACATTTAAAAGTGGTGCAACCCAAATAAATTAGAAACTATAAATCTTTCCACTGCCTTGGCAGGGCAGGTGAGCTCCATGCTCTCCAAGATTCACACACCTTCATGTTAATGTTTTTAATGCCATGTCTTTCAGCTTGAGAAGAGAAACAACTATCATTTTTGACCTTGGGAGGAGTCCAAATGTTGTAGGCGGTGGCAGAGCATTAGGTGAGGAAAGGAAGGGAATATTTTCTGTTCTGCCTGCTCAGAAATGTGCCTCCTTGGAAGGGGCAGAGCTTGCACCACTAGAAATAAATTTGTTTTCTTTTAACTCTTTGCAAATGCACAAAACTTCATGAATGAAGAGCACTGTAGAAATTTTTTGCTGGAGAACAAGCTAATTGGAGCAAAGGTGAGGCTCCTTGGGCATTTAACACAAATCTGGATGTACAAGTTAATTTTCTCCCTCCTTTTTCTGGGAAATAACAGCTCACAGCAGATAAAGGCATTGCAAAGGGGCAACAGCTATTGAAAGGAATTCAAGTATATGCTTTTGTTCTGAAACATGTGCTTGGCCATATCTGGTATAGTCATGCCAGTTCAGAAATAGTTTAAGAAAAAAGTTTCCTTGAAAATGAAATCTAGTCCTGTAAGAAACTGGTATTTCAAAATTGTGGAAGTTTTTTCATGGTTTTACATGAACAATTAGTTTAATTCATTGGTTGTTTTGGTTTTGGTTTGGTTTTTTTTTTTTTTTTTTTCAATTTTGAGGTAATATATTCTCATTTGGAAACGGAATAATAAATTTAAAATATGTTTTTGATAAAGTTAAAATACTTTAGTTCTCAGCTTAATATACAGAAAAAGCTAAAATCCTGTAAGAAATCGGAACAGAGTCAATCAAAAAGCCCCCAGCCTCCACACCACGGTCAGTTCCACGGTACTGAATTGTTTCAATTATCCTGCCAACCCTTCCCTCCAAAAATATTCCTCCCAAGGCCTTTGTTTTAAAGAAACATATACTGTGAGACATGATGTGTTTCTATCATCAAAACACCCACCAGTATTTTACTGAAGTGGCACCACTGAGCACTCTGAGGCCATATCTCCATCAGCAATCAGTGCAGAGCAGGAGGAGGGGCTCTACAGAACATGCCCAAAACCCCTGCCACAGGGATTGTTTTACTCCATGGACTGAATGCCTTTTTTGGCTGGAGTTTGATCCAATTGGCGGTCTCTTAGGCCAAAGCTAAGTACAGGAATTGGGAGTCACTTCCCTCCTCACCTGGACTAAAATACTAAAGAAGTGCAAGTGCATGAATACGAAGCTGACTCACAGCAAGAAATCCCATCTGCTTACATCACTAGCTGCTGAAAGCCATCATATGCTGAGGTACCACTGACTGATGAAATAAGGCATCCAAAAAATCCTGCAAAAGCGTTAGGGTTTTTGGTTAGCAGATCTTTGCTCAGAGACGGGGTATCAGCTGTGTTGTCTATTATCTTTATATCTGGGTTTGTATCACTCTAATTACACTTAATGGAACAAATATTACTTTGATATAAATCACTAAACAGGACACCTTGCCTGAAATGCAAAGCAGAAATGCACAGCACACAGTGGTAGCTCACACTTCTTTCCAAAGCCTTTGCTACATAGCACTTGGACTGCAGTGATCACTGATATTTGTATCTAACAGCAAACACAGAAAAAGAGTCCTTTTTCTCAAGGCTTGAAATAAATGCTAAACCAGAATAGGATCAGTTTCCTGTTAATGACCTCATCTCCTTTATTTACTCAACTACCATCATTTCACTTCTGTTTTTCACACTCACTCAATTACAAACTGTACCTGGTCCTAAGGGTGAATATCAGAAAAGATCAGATTGCAGACCACAAGTTACTTAAGAAATACAATAATTCAAAAATAATAAACCCCCCCAAATAATAAAAAAACCCCAAAGTAACAGAAAATCAATATTTTTGGTGTAAGAACAAGGCACTGAGAGTTGTCAAAGAAAGAGTAATGAAACACTTCCATCAGTTCATGGATTAACTTGTGTTATCAGCTATTTTGGTTAGAATGTATGGCTTAAAAATTACACTGCTCCAAAAGAGTAACACATGGTAAGAAAACATTTTAAGACAATGCATTTCAAACTCTTCAGTGTTATATTTGTGCTTTCCTTTGGAGGCACTTTCTTCATAGGCAGAGAGGTATCTTTGTGTGCATAATAAACAAGTTTGATCTGTTTTCCAGGAAACGTTAACATCTTCTGCTGTAAGGGCATTCTATTAGCTCTGAATATTTACTGCTCACACAGACTTTTATAAGACCCACTAGATAATGCCTTCACTCTCTGTGCTATACTGTGTGCCTACATAAAGAACAGTAAGATTTTTAGTCCTAGCATCCGTGTAGATTCATAAGATCAGGGCAGTTAACAGCAGAAATACTGAGAGGTATATGCTGGCTTTTTGTCACAGACCTCCTTTTATAAGCCACAAAGGGATGGTATCTTTCTGGTAAGCTGAAGCATAATACTAGAAGTGTATATATACATAAAGCAGTGTAAAAAATAGAGCTTTAACTTTTCTTATTTCTTTCAGATGTTACCATAAAATCAGCATGAGAATTGCAAGAAACTGAATTGAAACTATTTTGTTAAAGAAGTTAAATTGAATAGCTATGTAAATAAGTATTTCACCTTTTGGAAGTTAATTTCAGGTCAAGCATTAAAATATTCTCTTTTAAACACTCATGTTTACTTTGCCCAACAACCTAATTTACTGTACAACATGTTTAACTTTTACATCCAAGCTACCTGAATGAAGAAAATAAAGTTAAGCCTAGACTGTGTTTTTTTATTTATATCTTTGGTTGACTCTCCTGATCCCCAGCAAGCAAAGCACAGATACCAAAGAAATCAGCAGCCAAGTGGATACTAAGCTAGATGTGATCCCCTAGTGCAGAGAGCTTTTGAAAATATAAAAGAATTCTTAAAATTGTATATCTATGCGTAGTTGCAAAGACATCAATGGATACAGCATTTCAAAGTGCTAAGGTATGAAGCATATCACACATAGATGTGAGAAATCTGGAGCTGTATGTGAAGATGCAGCATCATCTATATGTAACGAACATAAGTGGAGACTGATTAAATTCAACAAGCATACCTCTCAAACTCCTATTCTTGAATTACTGGTCCTATGCAGTGTTAAAAACAGTTTCTTGCTGCTGTTCTCTAAGCTAATGTGTACTAAACATGCCACTTCCTTTCATCTAAGGATACCAAGTCTCTAACTGAGCACTTAGCTGGCTTTTGATCCCCACCCCCAGTTTGCACAGTTCTTAGTGAGATGGTTAAATAGAGGATGCCCCACTGTCCTGCTGACGGACTGGGAGATGTTTTCTTTGCTGGCCTGCATGGACACACCCGACTCCCTAACCCAGAGAGAATTGTACAGGAGTATTTCTAGTTCCTTTCTTAAGCATAAAGCTTAATGCATCTGGAGCTTCAAATTCACTTCAGCTGTTGAACATGGCACAAATAACATACTAGGGTTAAAACTTTAGTCAGAGATTGCCCAAATTTGGATTGCCTCTGAAGGGCCTTTTTGCTGTTCAGGATCCCTTGATGCTCAGCTCCTTCTGCGTTAGGTCTTTGTAAAATTTGGAGATATAGTTAATAGGGACTGCTTGCTTTGTCGTGTGTGTGCAAGAGTCATGCTTGTGTGTTAAAACAAAAGAAACGATGGGACTTAAAACTAGGTTAGGAAGGAGCCACACTTCTGGGACTTAGAGGTGCGGAAAAGGAGCAAAATGCCACTCCATGTCATTAAGGTGTCACACTCTCTAGTGAATAACATGGCCATGTTGACAATTTGTGTGATGATAACTTGTTGGTGATGACATGTCACCGTTTTGCTGCATGAAACCATGTGGATGTCACCTGGAATTCGTCTACCCTAAGGTATTTACTAAATACAGTGAAGCTTACATATGTCCTCTGGTCAGCACATTGAAAAGAAGTCAAGAAGCTTACTCATCCAAGAAATGCAGGGTAATTAAACCCTCCAGCTAACTCTGAGCAACCTCTTACACCCTAAATGATCAGTTTTAGGATTTTTTTTCAATGAATGTTTGTGGTTGCATTTTTCCCCTCCACTTGGAATAATCCCCTTCTTTCTGTTGACATACAAAATCATGCTAGGTATCTCCTGTACATTTAATACTCTCAGTGTGTCCTCTAGTTCCTACCTATCATTTCCAGAAAAGATTGGAATTATCTCCCAACCACATGTAGTTTAACAAAGACAAGTGTTGGATTCTGCACCCAGAACGGCACAACCAGACATACAAACTGGGTAACACGGTGCTGGAGAGAAGTGCCAGGGAAAGGGCCCTGGGGGTCCTGGTTGATGGCAAGTTGACCATGAGTCAGCAGTGCCCTGGCAGCCAGGAGGGCCAAGCGTGTCCTGGGGGGCATCAGGCACAGCATCGCCAGCCGGGCAAGGGAGGGGATTGTCCCGCTCTGCTCTGGGGCAGCCTCACCTTGAATATTGTGTGATGTTTTGGGTGCCACAGTACAAGAAAGGCATTAAACTATTACAGAGCATCCAGAGGAGGGCAACAAAGATGGTGAAGGGTCTTGAGGGGAAGCCACATGAGGAGAGGCTGAGGTCACTTGGTCTGTTCAGCCTGGAGGAGGCTGAGGGGAGACCTCACTGCAGTCACAACTTCCATGAGGAGAAGAGAAGAGACAGGCACTGATCTCTTCTCTGTGGTGATCAGTGACAGGACTTGAGGGAATGGCCTGAAGCTGAGTCAGGGGAGGTTTAGGTTGGATATTAGAGAAAGGTTTTTCACTCAGAAGGTAGTTGGGCACTGGAACAGGCTCCCCAGGGGAGTGGTCACAGCACCAGCCTGACAGAGTTCAAGAAGCATTTGGACAGTGCTCTCAGGCGTATGATGTGTTTCTTGGGGATGTCCTATGCAGGGCCAGGAACTGGACTTCAATGATCCTCGAGGGTGCCTTCCAACCCAGGATATTCTGTGATTCTATGATCTAATCTATTTATGCTTAATTACTGTTTTCTAAAAGAACCTGGCTACATGCACTGACTAATAGGCAAGACTATCCTCTTCCTCTTCTTATTATACCTCTCTGGTTTTTCATTCGTGACAAAAATAAGTTTCAGCACTAATGGTGAGGAAGTGCCAGTTTATGCTAATTGTAGTTGAAAAGTAGATTAAATTCCAGACAATCACTTAAAATTATAAGCAGAAGCATGCCCAACAGGGGCTTTAGCCGGCTTTGCTTTCACCTAACCCCATACTGCTCAAGGAGGTTTCTGGTCCCTGATGTACACTCTAAGAGATGCTCTAAGAGATGGGAGCAGCTGCAAATGGGCTCTGAGGGGGGCACCTAACTGAGGGTTTCCATAGCCAAGGGATCTACCTATGCCTTCTTTTCTCCAGCTATCCTCCCTTTTTGAGTTGCATTAATTGTGCTTCTCGACTCCTTTTTTTTAGGGTGATCCACAGAGTTTAACTGTGGAAAAGGGTCCAAGCACAACCAGTGGTGGACATCTTGCTCTCTACCAATACATTTTGAATGGAAACAACGAATAAAGTCCTTCCTTTTCTGTTTAATGTAGGAGCATTAAAAGAGAACTTATTATGTATTGCCCTTATTTTTCATTATAAAGAATTCCGGGTCTGATACATGAATATCTATCTCTCCCTACTTTTTTCAGCAAGATCAATCTTTACCTCTGGAGTATGACATTTTGACTTTAACATGGAGCTTTCACAGTTTCCATCTGACTTTATTTCATCCATACTGGAGTAGTATGATTCACTACTGGCAAAACAAACAGCTACAGACCCAAGCAATTCAAATCTGCAAGTGATGAAACCAGTCAGTGGGGCTGCGAGGGGAACTGCTGCAAGTGGGAGCATACAGCAGAAGCAAAGGCAGGCACTGGCACTCTTGGCTCACCAGCCAGGCAGCCAAGCACTCACACCACAGCATAACCAAATATGGAGAGAAGACAAGTTGGAAAGAGAACTTAATCCTTAAAAAAATGTTCTACCTGACTGTGCCCCCCTCAACAGGCAGGACTTGGCAGTGGAACAGCCCACAGACTTAACTGGAAATCTGTATGTGCTGGCAGCAGTTTATTGCTGGAATCATTATTCTGCATGGTTTTGCCCTTGCAATTACTACAACTGCCTCCTTTTTCCCTTATGCAGTCTTTTTGTTTGCCTGTTTTAAGTCTGAGGTTTGAATCTGTTCACATGTCCCTTGTTTAAACACATCCCTTCTGCCTTCAGGTGTGTTTGTTGATCCCTTGAGCTGATGCTAGGAAAAAAAAATAGTGCTGGATAACAACACGTTGCATCACCCTCACAGAGTGGGAAAGCACATCACTTCCTCCCAACCTTTTGTCCCTGGAGCCCTTCAGGTTTCTGCAGCAGCTTAGCAGGCTGACTGCATTCCCATGGTCCTTTCAGCCTGATGAGATTTGCTCATTTATCTAAAGGAACTGGAAGTTTAGGAGGAAAAACTTTGATAGCAGTGTTGAAGAGGCTGGTATTTAAAGCTGCATTCCTTGAAATTACTCCAGATGAAGTAGCCAGTGTACCAAGTTATCTTACTACTCTTTGCTCTTCAGGAATCTGCTGTATCTGACAGCAGATACATATCACACAGAAATTACCCTGCCAGTGGATGCTTGAATTAGATTTTGTCTAAAAGTACGTGATGGCATTTGGCTTGTCATCTTGAGAAATCAAAATATTGAGTTGCTGTTTCATTTAAATTTAAAAAAAAACAAGCAATCAAACAAAAAAACCTAACAAAAAAAAATTCAACAGGTCAATATCGTGTTCAGACAATCTTTTTTTAGGATAAATTTCAGGTGGTCTATGCAGGTCCCCTAATTTTACTCCAAGGCAGTGACATGTTCAGCACTGCTGTTGTTGTGTATTGCTTTGTGGTTCCCCTTGCTTTCACGGTCCCAGGGCCATCCTGGAGTCTGCAGGATACAGCTTAGTGGAAACTGTTCATCCCCTTGTCTGAGAAAATAAATAGAAAAGTGCAGCAAGAAAAACAAATGCAACCTATTTGGTTTTGTGCAGCTTCTGGAAAGCAGAATTCATCTTAGTAAACACAGAAATTCATGGGGGAGTCCCCTTCACAGACAACAGGGAGCAAATCAGTGCACAAAGGGAACTTGGGCACGGCTCACCTCCTCCTAAAGGACGTGTCTGGAACAGCTCACACGACTTACGCCCTCAGTGTGCCTGCTTCTCTCCATGACCGTGGAGACAGCCTGTGCTGACCACCTCACACACAGGGATCTACACCACAGTGTCTGGAACTCAGTACAGCCTCTCTTCTAAGCATACAGACGGAACAAGATAACGCTTCCTAACACTTCCTTTTACACGCAGCAGCTCTGGGCCTGGTGTGTGTTGTGCCTCCCACCTGCACGCAGCTGCTCTGGATGTGTGCTCCCCTAATGCCATGCTTGGCATCTCTGTGTTTCATCACCTCTCGGCTCACTGCTTCCAGGGCAGGGCAGCAGTTTCAGCACAATTCCTCACCAAGGGAGCTTCATCTCTTCCAAAGAGAGCTCTGGCTCCCTTTTCTCCCCTTGCCCCAGTCCTGTAACCTGTGCAGCAGCACCTGAAAGCCTCTTTCAAACAAACATTATTCTACTGAATTAATAATTTTAAGGTTCTTCAGTTAGAACAGAAAGGCAAAGAGTACCCAAGTAGTCTGGATGACACTATAAGATGCCTCTCTGCATCAATGTATTCTGGACTTGATTTTCACACAGCACTGGCTGACAGAGTTATTACCTGTAGTGGAAAATCTGTGCTGTTTAAAGAAACAATTGCTTAAACCTGTTCCACTGAATGCCAGTTAGGGTCCACCCTCAGACTTTTGGCATATTCCCAGATCAGCCTTGAATTGAACAACCTTTGGTCCATTCCACGGAAAGTTAATGGCACATAATTGTAGGTTACAGCAAGATCTTGAGGTGAGGGCAAATGTAGCATTATAAGGAAGCAGGTGAGAGCATGACTTGGTTATTTTGTCACTTCAATGACAAAAGTGGAGACAAGCATCAATTGCCCAGTTACTGCAAACCTGCGCTGTTTGTTTGGTTTTTTTTTTTTCCCAGACAATGATTATAATTATAGATACGAGGTGCTTAGGAGATGGAGAACCACAATTATGGGATGTTTGTCATTTGAGCACTCTTTGTAGTAACTGACATACAAATGTATGCGTCAGTTTGAGTGTTTGGAGTCTGTCCAAAAATATAGATGGCCAATACCCCTTCATACTCCTAATGTCATGATTGTGACAGAATGCTATTGTATGTAAACTTGACTCTTCCTGGTGTTTTGGCTGAAGTTGACAATAATAGTTCACTTAACTTATTAGAAGATTTTCAGATTTTTAGGATTTGATGTTTAATCAAATGCATTCACCCATCCAAGTGTTATCTCAAACAAACAGCATGGCTTCAACTGATACTTTTCACTTCTGTGCTATATAAAGTTGGAATCAACTCACACTGTGCCTTTTATTTCCAAAGACTGGAGAATAGTTTTGATTCCTCCTCTGTTCCATTCACAGGCAGAATTACAGAGAGAGAAAAAAAAGTTAAAGTATTGCTCGTGCAATTTTTGTACTCTGTCTCTTCAGAAAGCTTTTCTCTTTTTTCATAACAGTTCTTTCCATTGAAATTCAAATCAGACTGTGCTTATCTGATGCCCAATATGAGTTTGATAATGTGCTTCATTTGAGAATGTGGTTATTGAGAAGTCACCTACTGCAACTCTATGTATTCAGACAATACAAATGAATACACACTCCTCTGCAAATGCACTTCCAAGAGTTTCTGAGCTTGAAGCGCTAAGTGATTCACCTCATACTATAAATCGTCAGTGCAGTAACCTTAGGACATCCTAGAACATGACTCTGAAGTTAGTGGATTATGGAGTAAGAAACAAGTAGGTTATGCATTTATTACATGCATTATTATCCTGGTCTATAATAATGCTGGCTGGCCATGTTAAGTCATGTAGAGAATTATGCTTCAAGACTCTGGTAAGCATTCAGAATGTGCCAGTATTAATGCGCAATCAGGAGGCATTTCACAAAGAGCTATTTCTCCACGTCCACTTATCTTCAGTTCAGTGTTGTCCAGCTTAATCTCTGGGCTATCACCCATGTTAAAGATTTTAGTCTAAGCAGGACAGTGGGCAAATAAATATCTGTTGAGAAATGTCCTACAGAAAGAGGATGCAGAGTGAAAAAGCAGTAACTTCACTTCTTCACAGGCCACACAAACAATAAAATTCCTGAAAGCTTTTGCAAATTTGTTTTACTTTTCAAGCTTACATGAGTCCTCAGTTTATCATCTCAAGAATGTTGCCATCGTTTGAGATGCCTTCAGCCTCGAAGTGAAAGTACATAGATTATGGCAGCAGAAGCACAGGCAGGAAAGCCAAGGCAGATCCTCCTGCTCTCCTCACAGCCCGGCTACCGCTGTCTTCCCAAGTAGAGCAGGTGAAAAATTATTTGCTCTAAACTCCAGTGGAAAATTAGTTCACTGTTGTGCCCTTTACAATCCTCCTCATTGAGGAAGGCTCCTCAATAAGCAACACTGCAGAAGTGGGTGAATACATGCATAGAACCACAAAATGGTTTGGGTTGGAAGAGACCTTTAAAGATCATCTAATCCAAGCCTTCTGCTGTGGGCAGGCAAATTTTTCACTAGACCAGGTCTTCAAAGCACCGACCAGTCTGACCATGGACACTTACAATGATGGAGCATCCACAACTTTTCTGGGTGCCTCTTTCATTTTGTTTGCTGAAGTATTAAAAGAAGTACAAGGCTCCCATATGAGTCAATTCAACTTCTGGAAAAAAAAGAACTTTCCATCAATCTGTTCAATCTTACCTGCACATGAATAAACCAAAAAAACCCAATCTTTGTAACCTTTGTTGAGTTTTAGTTTTCAAAGAGAGAGAAGGAAAATGAGGGTGAGGATTTAGATCTATTGAATATAATGTAACCACTTGCAGGCTGTAAAATGAGAGATTTTACTAACCTAGGTGAGAGAAAAGCAGGAAATTGCCATATTATATCATTTTCCACTGAGGAACCTCTGGTGGACTTTCTATTTCCAGGAGGGCGTAGTGTTCCTAGAAGTGAGAATTGATTTAGATTTTTCTCTCATCATTTCACCGTGAAAACAGAATCTGAGCTTTTGCCAAATTCTGTAGGAGTATCTCTTTTTAAAAATCGTTATTACAATAAGGTCAAGTTCTTCTTAAAACGTTTTACATGCATAAAATCTTATATGCTTGGTGTTTATTGTCTGCCACATCCCAATATTTTACAAGTGTATGATAATGATAGCTTCCTCTTTCATGCTGCATTTTGTAAAGAGATTTCAAAGCATTTCCCAAAGAAAGTGAACTATAATTATGCACGTGGTAGAGATGGGGAAACAGAAACACCAAGAGGTAGAGCAATTTGCCCAGGGTGACAGGATGAATTAGAGGCAGAGTCAGGCATAAATCCCATGTCTCCTGCTTTTTGCTTCCTTGCTAACCACAGCCTCATTTGGAGATGGTATCACCGGCTTCTAAAAGTAGTAGGGAACTGCTGTGGGAGTACTACAAGATGCACCCTGATGTGAAGCTGATACAGGATCAGACTCAGGGTCCACCTGCAATCCTTCTTGGTCACGGGGTAACAGGTAAATGGTAAGTGAGCTGAGCTGAGAGGGGCTTGCAGTGCTGGGGTCTCCTCATTGACCCTTGGGAATTCAGGGGAGACAGGGGCTGCTGAAAGGCAGAACAACCTCCATGGCTGCTGCATGGAGGAATCCTCCCTGCAAGCACTGAGGGGCTAATAACCTCACTTTCCTGGGGATGCATTCCTCAGCAATCAGGCCCGCACAATTTTTCCCCTTCAGCAGCGGTCAGAGTGGCTGATCATGGAGACAGAGATCATGGAGACAGAGGCCTCTGCAGAGCAATGTGGAGCTNTGAGAGGGGCTTGCAGTGCTGGGGTCTCCTCATTGACCCTTGGGAGTTCAGGGGAGACAGGGGCTGCTGAAAGGCAGAACAACCTCCATGGCTGCTGCATGGAGGAATCCCCCCTGCAAGCACTGAGGGGCTAATAACCTCACTTTCCTGGAGATGCATTCCTCAGCAACCAGGCCCGCACAATTTTTCCCCTTCAGCAGCGGTCAGAGTGGCTGATCATGGAGACAGAGGCCTCTGCAGAGCAATGTGGAGCTGCTTTGTCCCACAGGACATCGTGCCTTGGAGAGATGCAGAGCTCATTGCACAGCAGAAGGATTCCTGCTCTCCCACAGCACAGAAGCATCCAAACTCTACCGCTATTTGTGGTTTATTTGGCACGTTAAGATTGATTTGAAATTATTTCCTGTGTATTCGCAAACCCAGCAAGTCGTTTCCCTTTAAAGTGCACCAGCTGTGACATTGGGCAGGTTCTGTAATTTCAAATGAGGCGCTAAGAGACTACTCCTTTCAACAGCTTTTTTTTAATGAGGGTGGGTACCTGTTGCAATGAATCAATTAAAACTCTTCTGACACACAAGTTGTGTGTTGCCAGACCCGTTTCGCAGGTTTCTCAGGAGGGAGGATAACATGTGACAGCACACAGAAGCCAAGAGTACTGGAGAAGATCAGAAGCCTGCATGAGTGTGCTTAGCTTTCCAAAATATTTTCTTAAAGTGCTATTCAAGGGACCACTGACCTCTGCAACAGCACCATGGTGGAGCAAGAGATGCTGCTGTCGTGTGCTTATCCTCAAGAAAAATGTAAGTGACCAAATATGATTTTGTATAAGAAATGAAAACAGGACACTGGAGAAAGGAAATGAAAGGAATTATCTAGGTTGTATAATTGAAAAGACTGAGGGAGTAGAGGGGAAATGCTAAAATAAGGAAATAAGGAAGCTATTAGCTTTGTATTGTAGGCATGCAATTGAAATACGATTAGTGTTCTTGCAAGCAAAAGAAAGGATGCTTGTATACACACCTCTGATATAAAAGCTCCTTGAAGAAACTTACTTTAATCTTTGACTTCCTGCTTGTATTTGCAAAGTGCTGTGGTGTGGAGCTGCTTGCGTGGTAGAGAATGTGAACAACGAGCTTTCGTTTAGGAACTTAAGGAGCAAACTGGAGTGCAAAGAAAGCATTTTCAAGAAAGACAGGGTGTGATTAAAACCAACGGTTTAGGGGTTTTTAACAATGCAATGCCTCTTTTTCCTAGGACATCAGCATGCTTTCTGATATTTAATCCAAATGTCAGCTGAGATTAGGGTATAGTGGGAATATACCCAAATCCATCCCTCCTTCCTGAAAGCACACTGTCACAGAACTTCTTTACAAACCAGAAATTTTGTTTTTATTACCAGAAAATTTAATACAGGCAACAAACCAAATAAAGTCTGTGCATACTGGCTTTTAAAATGCCTGGGAATATTTTAAAAGACTAGCAAAAAAACGAAGTCAGATTTCCAGCGTGCCAAAGACAAGTATGACAGAAAGGTAGAAATGTAGCTGACTATAATGAAGTCGGGTAACGAAGTCTGGACTGGACATGTCTGAACAAAATATTAAGCAAATGTAGAAATGGAACTGGCATGTCCTGAAGCCACTTCAGTGCACTGCCAGAACAAAATACAGTGCAAAAAAAACCCCTTCTCCCTTTCAGCTGAAGAAATACTGCTTTTTGAATGGCCTAGCTTGCTTTGGCAACTTCATGAGGAGATTATTTAAAACTTACTCCAGACTGAAGGATTGTCTTTGTTCTGTTTGTAAAAATGTCACTTTTTACAGTTCTTCGTGTTCATTATTGGGATGTCAGCAAAGATGCAGTTTACCTGTGGAGAGACGTTTTCAGTTTTGTCTTGTTTTCTACTCCCTACTTTGTATATGCAAAAGGCAAAAGAGAGATAAAAATCATCCTTACCAGAGTGTCCCGTTGAGCTGATTTAGAAGCTTATAACCAACTGACTGTAACAGAGCATAAATGAAATCTGTAGTTAAAATCTGTGCTATTAAAAAATCCCCAACCAAGCCATACTTTCCTCTCTGCTGCCTAGTGTCCTGCTAAAGGTTTCTAAAAAGCAGGATGACAATACTTTATTTTTAGCCTTGCTGTAACCTCAGCAGTATAAATGACTGCTTTTTTTCTTTCTGTTGTTCCTTTTAACATTAAATAGAAAATGGGAATCATTGGGGGTTAAAATCATCCAATTGCCTTTTATGGAAGACAAGAAAGGTCACTGGACCTCTCAAATTGCTCAGTTTTGTAGGTGAAATTTAACTTCTTATTGTGTGTCATTGTGATTGCTCATGTGTGAGAGAGAGAGAGTTCTCAGTCTCAGTTTGGCTGTCAAATTCACAGAAATGTGACATGCAGCACTGTAGGGGCTGAAAAAATTGCATAGACAAATCAAATCAAGCCCAAAGGAACTAAATCCATAGGAGGAAGGAAGTCTTGTAATACCTCAGGATGGATGAGCTGGGTCCACTAATTACACCTTCTGGTGGCATGAATCAGCAGTGACCCCCCTGAAGCCAATGGAGTTACCCCACGGGCCTAAGAAAGGACTACGTGGAGAACCAGCCTCGATGCATTTCCTGTGTTAAGCTCTTGCCCAGAACAGGTGGGGAGCGTATGTGACATGTTAAAAAGACAAACAGAACACTGAATGGGTCCATTCCAGCTGTAAAGGGTCAAATTATGCCTCAGTGGGTGATGTTTTTCAGCTCAAAACTAAGTGATTTCTTGCATCGATCCGAAAGGTCTACCCACTGTAGATTTTTGCTTATAAATAAAAACCTAAATCTTTCAAGAAATTCTTTCTGCTAAGCAAAATAAGCATGGTACATCCTTGGAAGTCTGCACCTATCTGTTGGGAGCTATTGGTTGTCTATCTGTTGCTATATGAAGCCAACAAGAAACTCAAAACTTTGCACCTGAACCAAAGGTCAAGCTATCAGTGACCATGCATTTCCATGTGCCTTCTGCTTAATGCCACTTGTCTGCCTGAAAGTCTTTCAAGGAAGACCGAAGATGTTTGGGTTGTGGGTTTTTGGAGTTTTTTTTTAACCTCCAAGACACACTAGGATGGTCACAACATTGACAAATTAGCCTGCAGTTAGTCATGGGACGTGTTTTTCATAGAACCGTGATGATCTAGTGCTGAAGTGCCAGGTTATTCAGTCCACGGGTGTATACTTTCTCTTCCCTTGTGAATATGAGCTGGGGTTTTCTGTGGTCTGTAGCCCTATTTCACCAGGTATTTGGAGCAAAGTTTGTTGAAGCCATTAGAAACTCTCTTGGCAGAGGCAGCTTTCAAAGGAAAAAATAGTAAATTAGCCATTAAAATGGATTTTACTCCTCTTAGAAAGCAAAAGGTGTATCAAACGTAGTTGCTCCTAGAAGAGGATAAACAGACTTCTCAACTATGTGACGTAGTCTTAGGTATTCCTAAATAGCTGCTTGCAAATGTAAATTTCCAAGGAAAATAACAGAAGCTACCTTTTTGCACCTCTCCCTTCGCATTGTTAGTTATTTTAATAATGGTTTCATATTTTTTTATGTATTTTGAATATCTTATGTTAGGCTGCTTCTTTAGGTAATATTTGTACATTCCCAAAGCCCACATATAGATTTTTTTTTTTAACTCTAGAAGAGCATATGACAAAAATACAGTGGTCTAAGATTTTACAAAAATAAACCAAAAAACCAACCAATCAAACAGAAAACCAACCAACCAAAAAAACCAAACCACAAGAAATAAAAACTCACCAACAAACAAAAAACCCTCAAAAAAACCCCAAAACTTTCGTGCTTGTACTTTAATTTTCTGTCACAGAGTAAATAACTACCTTTTTTTTTTTTTTCCAGTCATTCCAAAATCAAATCACCTTTATGTTAAAACCAAAGATATTTCAACCAAAAATTATTTGTGTTTGGGATGAGGGTTGTTTTTTGTTTGTTTGCTTGTTTTTGATGACTGTTTCTCAGCTATGAAATGTCAAACACAAATTCAGGATGGCTTACTTAGATTTCAGATTTGAAAAAACATGGTAAAATTAATATATTTCATCCTTGCTGTCTAAGAGCAGTACTGTGCTATTATGTATGTGCTGATGAGAAGATGTGGCAGATATCTGTTCTCTCTCTGTCTTGAGAAGACAAAAATGTGGTGGTTGCCTAGGAGGAATATTTAAGAAGTCTTTATCTGCAAGAGTTTTCCCTGACACTTTCTCATTCTCAGTCTAATTTTTTAATTTTCTTTTTTTTTAATTTTCAAATCTAAATTTTTTGTATGATCATGTCAGAATGCATTCTTTTAGACTTAGCCTTTTAAGTGAATGGTCATCCTCAAAGCAGGGTGATTCTCTGTCACCAATATAACTTTTTTAATCACTTCTCAAATTTGCCAGTAAATACTTCTTTTCTTTTGTCTTGTTTGGACTGTGGATTAACACATTAAATCATGTCAGACTAAGAACTGGTCTCCAGTGGATCATGAGAAAAACAGCCCTAGTTACCTCCTGACAAACAGTTACCTTTTTAAAACCTAACAGGGAATCAATTTCTAATCCATCTAGCACGCCCTCTGTAAGTTCCAGTAAACGCACATTTTAAATCAAAATGTCACGCACAGTTAAATGGCATGTCTTGGAGAAATCAAAATATGCTGTTCCAATACAGATACAGTTCTTGAACAGAGCTGTCATACTGTCAAAACAAAAGATTTATTTAAGGAAATCTGTTTTCCAGGGAACTGTGCTGCCTGGCAGCTTTTTTGGCTCTGATTTTTTGATATCTTGCCAAATTAACACGTCAGTGTATGTCAATCCAATCTATAGCTGTAGTCAGCTAATAGGAAATGAAGTCTGTATCACTCCTGACTTTCTCTGAAGATCAGATATGTCCAAAGGAAGAAAAAATAAACTCAAAACAGGCCAAAAGTAACGCACATGCTATTCACATGCTTCTCCACTCAGACCCGCATTGAAAGATACTTCCGTGTGAATTCCTCTGTGTTGACTTATCTTTGGAAGAAGGGCTTATGCAATGCAAGGGTGGAGCCCAGGCAGACATATAAGAAGGACAAATGCACCTGTAAAAGGTTACAGAGAAGTATTTTTGGGGAAGCAGTTTAAGTTATGTTCCTGCTGAGTAGACTGGCCACTAAAAATCTTCTCTGCATAAAGCTGATGTAACCAGTGCTGACTACTCATTTTGCACAGGTTATCTTGGTTGTCCCGAATATGCCAGGCTTAGCTGGTAAAGGAGATGGAGCAAACACTGCAGGCTCCTCCAGGGGCCTGGCAGCTGCATAAAGGCTGCTCAGGAACCCGGAGGATGCAGGGACTTTGCCCACACAGCATCCTTGTGTTTAATGTTTTGCTGTTTGTGCTGCTGTGGTAACGTGGGTGGGAATGCTACCAGCAGCTGGAGGCGTTCAGCTCCCTGTGCAGGAGGATGGGCTCTGAGGGACAGTGGGAGGCCAGCCTAGGCTAACTTTGCAAGAAAGGGAAACAATGTTCAGGGAGAAAACAGCAGAAGGAAGTTTAAAATGGACTCAGACTAGGTCTGCAGTATCGCTCAGCATACGTCACCTCGCAAAGGCATCATACACACATCTACGGCCTGCTGCAGTCCTGGGGCTGGGAAGGTTTATGACTCTCTTGAGTTTTTTACTACAATCACATCTGTGAGGTTTCTGTTGTGCTGGATTCCCAAGGGGTAGAGGTTCTACTGCATTGGCCACATAAACCTGTTGGTAGTGAGGGGTCTACTTACATTTCTCACGATACCGTAGCGTAACTTTGCCGATGAAAAATGAAACAAAAACAAAACAAACAACCCCCCTCAAAAAACAAACAAACAAAAAACCAAAAAAACCCAGAAAAACAACCAAATTAAAAAAACACCAAACAAAAAAAAAAAAACCACCAACCAAACAAAAGCAAACAAACCAACAAAACCAAAATGAACCAAGAAAACCTTCACAAACCAAACCTGCTATTGTATTTTTGGCCCAGTTATGCTGTCAAAGTTGTAATGAGGCAACTGAGTACAAAATTTTACGTGGTGTTTCCTTCCAGAGGGATGGAGTTTGGAGCAGTGCAGTCAGCAGGAGACTCTATCCCTCGCCACTCATTTAAAAGGAGCGAGGTGTCAAATACATACCAGATTTTCTGAGCTGGGACTCAATCCAGCTGAGATATTGAAGACTGAAATACTAAAAAAGGTGGTGGTGATTAAGTTCAAAAACTTATTTGCTTTTCAGTTTACCAAGATCTTGAAGCTGTCAGACCCTGAGATGTCCCAATCTTAGTAGAGTTGAGTGAGTGATTCAAAGGTCACTTTGTACATGTCCCTAACTAAGACTATTGTAAGGAAAATTGGTCCCACAAGTGTACTCTAAGCATACTCAACTTTCAGGGACATATTTCTCACCTTATTATGTGCAGTGACTCTTGCTTTTTGCTGCCAAAATGCAGAATTCCTCTCCTCTGCCTGAGCACTACATAGTAGACTGAGTATTTACTTTAGAGGACTTGGAGATTTTCATTCCCTATTTGAACAGGGAATGTTCAAATCTTTTCAGTCTCTTGAGAGAAAGCCATGCGAGGCTACTCTGGCAACAGGCAGTCCCACTTCAACCACACCACTAGCCTGGTGCTGGTTACTCACTCCTCACAGAGCTGGGCAGGCCTGAGCTTTACTTTCCCTGCTGGGGCTTCTTTTTCTTGTCATTCACATTTAATCACTGGTGGTTAAAACACAGAAAACCAGGCAGAGACAAGGGCCAGAAACCTGGATGCCCTCATGCCAGGTGAGTGTTCTGAGCATGAGGAAACACGACTTGGCTGCCTAACATGCTCTTTCTCTCTATGGACTAGTGTACCTTGAAAAGTTTCCTGCACAGTTCCAGATGGAGGATGAGGCGCACATCCCTCCAGCCCACTCGTACTGACCTACTTTAGAGCTGCTACTGGCATCAGCTCGGGGGGAGGAGGGTGGGCAGGAAATGAAGCCCCCTTCCCACGCACACTGTGCAGCCAAAGCAGGGAACTAAACTTAGGACATCCAATTCCCAGGTCACTGCTTTAGCAGCAGAGTCTTCTATGATTGTGTGGTAACTGTGGCGAAGAGGGAACGTCAAAAACCATAAGGCCTGCACAGTTCTCTGAAGGGAAAGAGAAAAAAGAAAAAGGAAATAAATAAAGGGGGGGAAAGCCCACAAAGTTATATTTTGGAAGGGATCCAGTTTGCAGATCCCAACCAAATGCAAGTACCTCTTTGCAGGTCTAATAGGTGCGTTTTAAGGTTTCTCTCCCCACCCAGCCAGCTTTATTGGCTAGGTCTAAGCAGGTACATGCTAAGCTGCTTGGGGTTGTTATTGCAAGCACCTAGCACTCTTTGTGCACTTTATAGATCTATTGCTCAGGGTTCAGACTCTGCTCAAAGGCCTGAGATCTTAAATACGAGGTATTACATCAACTTAACGCTGAGTCACCTAAGCCCTTTATTGAATCTGGCCCCAGTGCATTTTTCAGGCTTATTTGCAGAGCAGCAGCTATTATTACCAGCAGTAACTGGGTTAATAACAGGGCCTCCAAGAGAGAAAGCAATTTGTAACACCTGTGATGCTTTGACTGAAACATGTTCATTATCCCCATTCCCAGTTATGGAATAGGGAGAACAATATCAAAAAAATACTTGTCCCTGCAGAAACCTCTATAGTACCCGCTGCCTGTACACGGCCACTGTATCATGTTTGCTCAGACTTACATCTATACAGTTGTCTGGAACATCCTCAGCAGAGTGCCCCTTGAGTTTTGGTTAACTGGGCACAGGTTAAAAAAGCAAACACAACAAATACACAAAAAAACCCCAACAAGATAAACCTAAACCCAACTAAACAACAACAACAAAAAAACCCAATGAACAAACCAAAAAAAAAAAACCCAAAACCCAGACAAAAAGACATTTATCTTCACTGTAGACAGACAGTTGTTGCCCACTTGAAGTCTGACAGATGTGGTTTTCTGGCAAGTGGGCGAGAAAAAAGCAATATCTCGAATCATGTGGGGGGGAGGGTGAGGCTTTTCTTTTTCAGTTTGAGAGAAAAAGATTTGAAAACTTTCAAAGTTGTTCTTAGCAGCTCTACATGCAACATATGGTTCTTCCTGAGCTTTTGACCATTCCCAATGTGGGACTCTGCCAAATGAAAGTTAAACAAAAGCTACCCTTACAAAAATATTTAGGAAGCCCTGTTTTAGAAGTGAGTGCACATGTTGGCTGTGACTCAACGCACACCCACACACTGGGTAGATAGATTAGCATCTAAACCACTAGGCAAGCTCCAATTCTTGCTCAGAAGGTCAAAAAAGCCTGGGAAATGTCCATTGCTCCCTTTCTCCTCAGAACAATTATTTTTTTCCAGATTACAAAGTCATTTTGGATGGCACTGCAGCAGTGAAGTCAACTGATTTATTGTCATAAACAATTGTATTCCAAGTTGGGAACCAATTTTGTAATTTCTGGACAAAAGAATAAAGTAGAGATCAAAAAAAGAAAAAAAAAGGAAAAAAACAGAACCAAAAGGCCCAACACTCCAAAAGCCAAACTGTTTCCTTTAGATTGGTTTCTTTTAACATCTGTTTTTGCTGCACGGAAACCAATGGGATTCATAAAATATTTGCTAGGGAGGCACATATTAATGGAAGAGAGATGAAAGCAAAATCATCTTTGATAATATGTTTTGTCCAGAACTGGAAAAGGTCAAATCTGATGTAGTTTGTTTTCTCTTTTTTTAATTTGGTGTCATATCATGAGATCACAACAGCTCAAAATACCAAGACATTTCACTTGGCTCCCACATACAGTAGCTGGCCTGTTTCCAAGACACCTGTGACTGAAGTCCTTGCAGGTCCTTCAGTGTTAGGAAGGTAATGGATGCCCACCTTCTCTGCCCTCCTTCCCACACTGAGGCGACACAAGGATGAAGCTGGGGTAGAGCTGACAGCACTAGGAACCTTTATTAGGCTAGAAAATAAGTTGTCCTGAAGTTTGAGGTATCTCCTAACCAGGAGAGAAAAAAGGGCTATCAATAAAAATTTGCCACAGTGATGTATGTCTTATGGGTTGTGGCTAAAAGGCTTTTAATACAGCACTAGAAGTTGCGGGTTGTCCTGAAAACCGAGGTTTAGTCTGTTCTAGAAACCTCAGACATTCATGCAGCCTAAAATATGAATAAGAATATTTGTGAAATCAAAGTAAAGCAAATAAAACGCAAAGCTTCTAGAGATGACAAAAATACATAAACAAGAGAGAGGCAGAAGTAAAGTCAGAACTAAAAACACTTCACAGATTTCCAGCCATGGTATCACATCAAAATCTGATTGCAAAGTGAAGGTGGCAAGTTAGGTAATTCTTGTGACATCAGGCATTCTAAGATAGCTCCAGGCTTTTTCTCGGTGCTTCATTCTGTACTTTTACTGTTGTGGCTGAGATAATGGGGGGGCAAATAATATGTGGTGGGTATGGAGAGTGACAGCAGAGTCTGAGTGGAAAAAAAAAACTTTTTCCTTTTTCTTTTTAATGATAATGGAGAAAAAGGGTCAGAAAAGCATAATGATGTGAGTTGCAGTAACATAGAAACAGCCTGGAGCTGTATTCACTGTTGCAGACTTGCCGTGGAGGAAATAAAACAGATCTAGAAGATGTATGGCCATTATTAATATTTCATATTCCATACAGGCAAAGCAGAGATTAGTTAAATCTTTATTAATAGTTAATCCCTTGCAAAACCAGGAGTAGAAATACTAACTCACCTTGATGGCTTGTGGTTTGGATTTCTTTTCTCCTAGTGTGGCTTTTCACTGAGCTGCCTGTTGTTCCCTGTGATTCAGAGACAAATGGCCTTGTGATCCCCCTGGAGAATCCTTTCCCAACATTAAAACCAGCAGGAATGAGAAAGAGGAAAAATAAATTGCATGAATAAGATGGTTTTTCTAATTTCATTCCTCCCACTGGTGCTGCGTCAGAGGTAGCCCAAGAACTGTCTAGAACCAGTGCTCAGTAAAACCTGCTTTTCTTCTGCATTTGCAGTGCCATTCCAACAAGTTAGATCTTGTTCCCTCTTCCAGAGTAACCATCATGTGCTCAACAGTGAGGGTGCTCTTGCCAAAATGCTTTTCTTATCAGAATTATTCTTTTGCAAGATGAAATATCAAAGACTCTGTATCATTAATCTTTTGAACTTTGCCTGTTAATAAACACAGAATTCTTTCTGGCCTCAGAAATGCTTTCCAGTAACTCTTTTTCTCCGAGTGGAAGCTTAGAAGTTTATCGGAACTATTCAGGACACTATTCTTACTTGGATTTTTCTTCTTTATTCAAAAAAAAAAAAAAGAAAAGAAAACAACCACCTTTCATTAAGAATATTTTTCATTTTCACTCAATTTTATTTTACTTATTAAATTAGAGAGGACATGCCTTTTCCTCCCACCACAGTGCTGCAGGAAAGAGTTAGTCAACCATCCTACGAGCAGTTCATGCTCAGAGAAAGCAATACTGGGCAATTTTGCTAGGCTTCAGTAAAGGGAAATTATCCAGGGGGAAGAAAAAAGCATGTTGCTGTAGGAAGGTGCTGCCCTCTCTGTGGCGATCACCCTCAGGAGCAGTGAGGAACCATCACTTCTCCAGAGCTGCGGCGTTCCCCAGGCGGGCAGTGTGACAGCCACCGTGGTCATGACCGAGGACGGGCTGGCAGCACCTGTGCCCCTCTTGTTTCGTACCTATCTGAGATGACAGGAAGCTACTGACCATTAATTCTGTTTTTATAGCTAGTAGTCATGGCTTCTGTGACAGAAAAGCCTCTGGAAACTGTGGTTCTGCTCTGCCATTTCGGATTTTGCCTGTGGAATTTGTTTATATGTTAAGAGAGGGCTCAGGCAAGTCGTCTTCCTTCCACACCTCAGTATCATAGTTTTGAGTTTTTCCTTGCTGCTTCCACACTAGCTTTTCCTTCGTTTGCAATACCAGCTTTCTTTCACTGATGATCAGAGAGGGCTCTGCTCCTGGCAATGGGAGGAGAAGATCTTGGATGGGGACTGATGGCCAGCTATGTAGATATCTGCCCTTCCCCTGGGAGGCCAGGAGGGTGGAATGCTGCATTGGGTTTGTGTGGTGAGGTTTTGGTAGCAGGAGAGGGGGCTATGGGCATGGTTGCTGTGAGAAGTTGCTAGAAACTTCCTACACATTTGATGGAGCCAGTGCCAGCTGGCTCCAAAATGGGCCTGCTGCAGGCCAAGGCTGAGCCCATCAGCAATGGTGGCAGGACTTCTGGCATAACACATTCAAGAAGGGGGAAAACTTACTGCACAAAAGCAACTGCAGCCAGAGAGAGGAATGAGAACATGAGAGAGGAACAGCCCTGCAGACCCAAGGTCAGGGAAGAAGGAGGGGCAGAAGGTGCTCCAGGCAATGGAGCAGTGGTTCCCCTGCAGCCTGGGGTGCAGACCATGGTGAGGCAGCTGTGCCTCTGCAGCCCATGGAGGAGCACAGAACCACCTGAAGCTCAGGGAGGACCCCACACCAGAGCAGGTGGATGTACCTGAAGGACCCCATGGGAAGCCCCTGTTGGAGCAGGCTCCTGGCAGGACCTGTGGCCCTGTGGAGAGAGGAGTCTACATGGGAGCAGGTTTGCCGTCAGGACTTTTGACCCATGGGGGACCCACACTGGAGCAGCCTGTTCCTGAAGGACTACATCCTGTGGGAGGGACTCATATTGGCTTTAATGAGCACTTGGTTTCCAGCCAGGGTCAGCCTTCCACAGATGCCTTTTACCTCCAAAGTCCTCCTGGTGGGGAAGTGTGCCAGGCCTTCCAACTGCCGGTGGACTCAGCTGGAGGCTGCTAGGGCTCAATCCGCAGCTATGTGCAAACACGGTCTTTGTTACCCGGTGAGCCTCAGGTAACACTTTTCATCAGTCCTGCAGTCAGACCACCTTGCTGATGTGATTCTCTCCAAGTCTTCCTGAAGAGCCCCACTGGTATTACGGTATTTATACCTAAAATGCCTTGGCCAATGCAGGAGAAAGATGAGCATATTTCTCCCAAAGTGTCTACTTGAATGACCGTCTGTAGCTTGAGCTCACCTGTCCCACAGGCCGGCAGCAGAGAAGTGCTCCTTGGGAGCAAAGTGAGGCCACCATATCTGTTGCCTTGGCCAGACCAGACCTGAGGGAAAACTTGTGGGGAGCTGTCAAGTTGCTGTTCCACAGGCATGTCAGGAAAAAACTGGGAGAATGTACAGGCTCCCGGTGGCAGAGCGGACAACTGTTTCCAGCTTCCAGATGGACAATTAATTGAATTCCTCCGTCATTTGCTTTGCTGCTGTTGGGCTTTTTTTCTGCTGTGTAAAGGGTTAGCAGCAGCAGCAACTGCCAGACAGCAATCATCTGTCCCAGCTCTAGCTGGGAATATATCATATATGTGTAAAGCGAAATATTATTTTTCAGCTCTACAAAAAAAGAGAATTAGGTATGGTGTCCAAAGTAGAAAAAAAAAAAAATTAGCAATGTGAACTGTACTCCTGTTAACATTGGAGTTAATATGCCATTTTCTTATTTCTATTTGATACCATTGAGCTGGGACTGTTTGTTTTTTTTAAACAACTTTTATTGCTATTGTGGTATTGCTTGACTTTTTAATGAGACCAATGAAACAATATTCATCATTTTAATTTCTCTGAATTATTTTGTCAACTCTAGGATATTAACGAAAAATTAAATAAAAGACATATCTGAGACACGAAGCAAAGCATAATAGCGGAAATCAAGTTCATGCTTATTATCTTAACAACCTCACAGGTACCTGTAGTTCTTTGTAGGCAAATATAATGACATTCCAGTGCTTTTTTTTTTACTAGGCAATAATCTATCAGCTGACTCATTCTGCCAACTTGATTTTATATCCTCAGATAATGTAATATTGAAAACCTAGGAAGATGCACCAGACTGGTTACTGTGATGAGTAAGCAAACAGCATGCACCTCATGCTGTCAGTGGAAAGGCAAAGCTGTATTTTAATCTCAGACACAAATTTTGGTATTTTTATACCACGTATTTTTTAAAGATGTCCGCCAAACCTTCTAACAGATTAAACCTTGCTTAGCCACAGGAGGAAAACAGATCTGTGAGACATTGTTTGAATCAGGGGATTCAATCAGGGGAATTGAATTGTTTGAATCAGGGGATATATGCCCCTATATCCCCTGAGAGCATGTCAGCACTGTAACAAAACTCTTGCAAATTCTTCCTGCTGCCCTTATAGCCACAGGTCTTTCATAAACTGGTGTGCAGGTGTTTACAAAACAGATTCCTAACAGAGTGATAAGGAAGAGAAAGAAAGCTAGAAACTGACAGCAGAGTGCATCTATCTGGCAAGTTTTGTGTGCTTGAAGAAAAGACAACTAACTGGATTTGATACACTAGCTTATTCCCTTCATATACCAGCTTATTCCCCCCTGAAAGATGCCTGCATCGTTTTCTGCTGTTACTTCTCCACACAGAGTGAATCCGGTGTGTTTTGTGCCAGATAAAATGAGTTAAACAGAAATCTGATTCATGAAACTGGAATCTTGAGAGGAGAAGCTTCCTGGCAAAGAGGACTCCTCTCCTCTCTGGTCTGGTTAGTACTGATGATTCTTCTGGAAAGGAACACTTAATAAATAACAAACTATAGAATATAAAGATATATAGGTACAGGACATGTCACCATCACCCTCAGGGCACAGTGGCAGCACAGCCTGCCTGTGTTAATTGAAACAGGGCAATTCCTAAGCCTGAAGTCCATGTGACTCTGCAATATATGGAAAATTTGCCCTTATAAGGGCATGGCAAATTCCTTCCTTGCTTCTAGTGCCACTGGAAGATGTGTCTGCTGTGTCCAAGATGGGTGTAGTGATTTTCCTGAATCTGAGCCACAAGACATCTGCTGGAGGACTAAAGGGAGGAGAATTTCTGCGAGTAATTGGTGGTGGCACATGATAACAGCTTCTGCAGGGCTGTGAGTTCGCTGCTGTGGGAGGGGAGCAGGCAAGGCAGGCAGCTGGGGCCCAGCCCAGCTCAGCAATACCACCTTCAAAACAGCCTGTGCTGCCTTCTTTCCCCCCTCTGCAGGGTTTCAGCCCCACACCACCGCACCTACTGCCCACCAGGTGCTCTCCCTGTCCCCCAGTGGAGGTGCTCATGGCTGGAGACCCCTCATATGGTGTTCCATACGTGGGCAGACCAGCTCATGGCTTGGGCTTTCTTCTGAGTCTCTACAAAGACAGGGTCAGGCTGCTGGCTCTGTGCCAGCGTTAGAAAAGCTCTGATAATGTCTAGCACCTCCAGAAATAGTCCTCGTGAGTTTCTTTGTTGTCTTCAACAAAACGCTTGGAGGCCATGTGTCCTGGGTGGGTATAGGACATGTTAAGGGATCATGATTTCTTTGGGTGTAATCTGTTGTCAGCCAGGGGCTGTAAAATGCGCAGAATTGCACAGGTGTTTTGATGCCATTAGCTTAGCAAAAAAAAAAACAAACCAAAAACAACATCATGTTTTAAAAACAAACAACGGGCAGCTGGCTGTACAGTGGTTATAAATTGAAAATGACTAGCAGCTTTTAAAAGAAAGTCCATCGTGTCTGAAAAGTACATAAGAAAGAAGGAGAAAGAGCAAATAAAGCAAACGGGACAGGTGAAAGATACTACTTTCATTTTCTGGTAGTATGCCAATTTGCAATTGCTGGATATTAGCAAGGTGAAAGGCATGAATTACAATGACAAAAGAGTCATTAGGCCAATTTTCAACAAATATCTTCAAACTTTGCGTTGTTTCTGATGTAATATAATCTCATTTTAGATCTATGTTTATGTTAAAAGGAGCGAATTAACCCTCTCGGTAATTGCAGACCAGTTTATCCTGCTTTTGCTTACTATGAAGGAATACTGTCATGGGGCAGTTGCTACAGAGGGCTCAATACACCCTGGCTGTTTATGCTGCCTTGCACAGGCAATCACACTGTCACTTGGCTCGGTACTGGCCCCCTAATCCCACTGATTAGTACATCAAGGCAGCAAACCTGGGTAAGAGCTACTTACGATGGAGAGTTTTCTTTTGAAGAGAAAATGGTGGGGTGGGAACTCACAGGGAGCTGCTCCAAAACAAGACTTGTTTCCTCTGTCAATGATTCAAAGACTGTTTTTTCCAATTTTGGGGTTTTTTTTCCTTTTAAAATGGCTTTGGGGTTTACAC
>VZRR01007842.1:1478942-1503146 GCA_013398015.1 Oreocharis arfaki | reverse complement strand
CTCCATCACAGTCTATGAGCCATGTGCAGTGTGATGAGGAGGCTTTTTTCTTCTCTTTCAGGGCCTGCCTTTTTGTTTTTAAACTTCTCCATAATTCTCACAGATCATTCAGCCTCAATAGATGTCTAGATCCAATACCAGTTTGGACTCTTTTTCTTCTTTTCTTTTTCTTTTTTTTTCTTTTTTTTTCTTTTTTTTTCTTTTTTTTTCACTGTGATCAAATGTGAGAAGAAAGCATCCTTTCAGACCATTCCCAGCTAAAGGCAATTCCGTAATATTTGTCTTCCCTAGTCTTTCTTCAGAGCCTTATCCTTGCCTCTATTTTGCTGTTTCTTGTTTCTTTAAAACTTTTGGATTTGCCCTATGCATTCAGCCAGAGGATCATCACACAGACAACCTGAATTCCCCAGCACTGGTAACGAGCTGATTTGTAAGTGGTGGGACCATAATGAGAAATACTGGTGCAGATTTTCTCATGTTTAATAAGATTTATATTTGTTCTTCGATAGGGGATACAGCATCATAAAGTCACCCCAAGACATTCCTCTAATGGCCTATTAATAGTGTTTATTTTCCAACTTTACTCACAAGCCTACTTTGCTGAAACTGTTAGAACTGCAGAACATTCTGACACATTTCATCAAAACTAGATTCGAAACCTTTTGGGGATGTGGGAAGAGTGAAGGAGGACAGGCAAGCATGATAATATAATCCTTATTTTCTTGGGACACCAGACCAAAGTGTATCACAGACAACTTTCTCCTCCTCCACAATATTCCAAAATAAAAATTTAGTGAATCCAAATATCAAAATTTGAGTTTGTTGAATGAAAAGATTTAAATGAATTTAAAAAGTGTGGTTTTTTCATTCTTTTCACATCATCTCAAGCCTCTTGACTAATATTTTATTCACTGGCCAAGATTCAAAAAAAGACACTTAAATGAAAAGCAGGGAAATACAAATCTTTAGCTTATATAAGTAATAGGATCAACTCTTTGTTTTCTGATGGTGATGACAAAGACTCTTCTATTTGTCTGTATTTCCAATGCAAAACCATTCTGAGTGTTGCTCTTTCTAACCAATGATGCAATTGTGCTCTTAAGATGGAAAGCTCCACAGCTTTCCCAAGTAGGGGATTGTACTACAGTTTTGGGAGTTTTATTCTTCTTTCTGTTTTCGGACTTTGGTTAAAGCTGATGAAAATGATACTTTTCCTTTTAATTGGGAATCCAAAGATTCTGAGTAAGGACAAATAGAGAAAAAAATGTTCTAAATGTTCCACAGTGGCAGAACAAAAGAAAAAAAACCCAAACAAAACAATAACAAAAAACCCCAAACAAACAAACAAAAAACCCCCCCACAAACCAAAAAACCCAAACCAACAAAAAAAAAAAAGTTTTGGAAACAGTTAAAATCCTTTGTTTAGGAGTAAAATTGAGCTTGAAAGTGCACTTTCCATGGCTGCCACATGGCTTTTAAGATCCAGTGAGAGATCTTTAACCAGATCAGGGACCAGTTGTCAGATATGTCTGGAAACCTCTGGTTGAATTAACTGGGATTTGAGGCTTTCCAGCTCCATATTGCAGAGTCTAAAGCTAAAGTTCAGTGAAAATAAAACCTCAGGGTTACCAGACCCTTGTTTCTGTGATGGGAACCTTAGGGATTATTTTTTACTCGATGTGGCAAGGCTGTGCATGAATCTGACTGAAAAACCCACAAGTAATACAAACATTACAAGATGTGGGAGCACCAGAGCTGACTGAGTATCTTCTGAGGATGTCTTGTTTCCTTGTTCTTTAACAGTTACATTTTTGAGAACCACTTTAGTTCTCAGAAATGGAATTTTCCGGTAAAAACATATTGTTGGAAAACCCCACGACCCTGATTTCTACTGCCTTTATTAGACAGGTTCTTTCTAAGACAGAGGACTTTGGGAACAAATAGGTTGTAAATGTGTTGGACTTGCAGAGGGCAGTGGATTTACTACTTAGACTTCTTGAAGTTGTGCTCTAATGGGTGCTGTCCTACTGGGTGCTATGACTACATCTTGTGTATTATACAGGTTTAGCCACATTTTTGTGAGCTATTATTAATGCTGAGTTGCAGCATACGCCTTTGGAAGCAGTACAGTCAATGCATACCTGCTTACAGTGAGAAACAAAAAAGCCTCAAATTTCCTCTTGGCTGGCTCCTTCCTCCTCCACCCAGCTCTGTCCGTGCCATTCAAAAACAGAAGTTGACATCAAGTCATTTTCTATTGTTGGAAAAACAGTCATAAGAAAACCCACATCCCTTGTTGTAAAGGCATTGGAAGGTGGTGGAACAGGTAAATTTGGGGACTGCTTCTTTTTAGATTGTTTGCAAATGTGTCATCTCCATTTTTTGCCCTCACCTGCTATTATTTTAGCAGTGGTAGCAGGAATGGGCACCTTAGCCACTTTCTAATCAAATTAACCTGGCCTCCTCCCACTCAGATGGAAGTCTGGTTGGATTTTCCAGCTTGGATTCATGCCCTATGGACATGAGTTCAGAGGCACTTTACCCACTCACACAGCTTCAGTTGGCTTGCTGCTGAGGTGTAAGCTGTGTGGTAGTTGTCGGTGATGCTTTTGCTTGGCTGCACAAAGATGGATTAGCTACTGCACCAAAAACCCCGAACTATTTAACTCCGCTGAGATGATCAGACTTGTTATTAAATGCAGAAATCAGGATTAAAATGAGAAGCAGAGAAAAGGATGGCAGAAACTGGCAGGTTAGCAAGGAGAATGTCCGATGAATTTGGATTTGGCTCATTTTATAATCAGGTGAAGCCACATGGATTTTGAAATATCCATAGAATAGGCAGGTGTCAAACTGCAGTTCTCTTCTGCACAGAAACTTGGATGGCTCAGGTGCTCTGCCAGGATTTATCAGTACAGCTCCAGTTATTTCAGTGATGATTTGATACTTCAAAATAACTAAGAGGTTTTTGCCTAAGGTATGTTTCATCTCAGTCTTAATTGTGCAGATAGAAAAGATTATTTTTCAGGAAGTTCTTATAACCCAAAGTCTAATTTTGCCTTTACTCTGGTGTAACCAAGAAGAAAAAAAAAAATCAGATTTTCTGCTTTAGATGCTTTTGCTTTAGCAGATTTTACCTACTTCTGTACTAAAGTGATGCTGATTTCCAGCTTTGTTAATTAATTGGTGCCATGAATGTTGCATCTGTAAAAGATTAATTTTCTAATACTCCCTTTGGAAATTGTTCTTCTTAAACCACCAGGTATTTAAAGCCACCTTCTTGTCTGAGATGGATTCACTTTGGGAACAATCCCTGCGTAATTAAAAATTATTTTTGGATTTTTTATTTATTCACAATTTTCTAATATGCTTGAAACTCATTAGGATGCAAGACTTAATTTATTAGAATATCCTCAAGCAGAAGCAATAGCAGTAAGATTCACTTCGTTAAAGACAAATGTAATCCTTACAGTAATCGACCTAGTGTTCACAGTGAAGAACTTTATTAACTGATTTTAATTTTAGGCAGAAACCTGCTGAAGTGAAAAAAAAAAAGAAGACAAAACCCAACCTCAAAGTGAAGGTTACTAACTTTCTTTTGTCCTTTCTTTCCCAGTGGCTTTGCCATTAAGTTTTTTTTTCCATGTATCATACAAGATGAAGACATGTAAATTACCACTGGCTTCAAAAAATTTTCATGGATTATGTTAGCTGTACCTCCAATATAAGCTGTGGCTTTACCTTTGGGACAATTGGTAATGTTGCAGTTGTCACTGAATCGGTGTTCTATTTATTGTGTAAATAAATACATCTCTTTTTGAAAGAAATAGTAATTGTTTTCCTAAAGTTACCTTATTATTTCACATCAGTTCATCCTGTGGATCAAGGCATATAGAAAAGGTAAAAGCTGAAGGTGTGTTCTGCCTTCCTCCCTTACCTCTTTTCCTGGAGAAATAATGGAGGTTTCAGAGCTATCATGCCCTGCAGTGCACTTCATACACCCTTTCCCACTTGTTACCTTCAGCATCAGGGCCCAGGCTGGTGCAGAGCAGGAGGAGGAAGCTACAGGATTCCTTTGCTGCTTGGCCCTGCAAAGGTTTCTACCTTTAGAAATGTCCTTTTTCTTCCAGGACAGGATCTGGTACAGGGCTAAATACCAGTTTCCTGCTGCTTGTGCCATCACTTTGTATTTTCCAGTTGTCTTAGGGATGAAAAAGCCACAGTGTTACACTGTCTCTGTACAGCACCCAAACCATCATTCTCCTCCAAAGAGACTCTTCAAATTCGCATAATTACTGCTTAGCAACAAGTGTAAATCTTCAGGAGACCCACCCAAGCCTGAAGAGAATGTGTCCCCAATAGAGAGGATTGGGCAAGTCCACACCAAGCCATAGCTTCCCGTCACCTTTGGGAGTGCCCACAAGCCTGTGTGTGAAGTAGCAGCCCAGCATTCAGTGATGCTCTACCTTCCCTGGTGCAAGTATTTCCAATGGACAGGTTACAGATTAGCCAGGCACAGAGGCATTTCTGCAGCGACCAGCCTTTCCCAGGGTGATGTTTCACAGAGTCTCAGAATAGGTCAGGTTGGGAGGGACCACAGTGGGTCATCTGGCCCAATCTCCCTGCTCAAGCACATTGCACAGAATTGTATCTACAGTTTGTGAATGTCTCTGGTGAGGGAGACTCCACAACCTCTCTGGGCAACCTGTTCCACTGCTCAGTCACCTGCACAGGAAAGAAGTTCTTCCTCACATCCAGGTGGAGCTTCCTGTGCATCAGTTTCTGCCCATTGCCTCTTGTCTTATTGCTCAGCACCACCAAGAAGAGCCTGGATCCATCTACTTCAGATACTTATAGATACTAATTGCTTCCAGTTTTTGTTTTGCTTAAGGTCATGTAGGAATCCAGCTGAGTGACTGCACACTGTGAACATTTCTTTACCAATGCTTTTATACCATTACAAATGTCAGCAGTTACTGAATGTTGTACATAAAAAATACAATTGTAAATTAAATCCTACCCTGATGAATTTTGAAGGTCCAACTTCCACAGCAGTAGCTTTGGGATTTGTTATCACAAGGTGCTGGACATTCTGTTTATTGCTGTGCTGACAGATATTTAGCACCATAACAAACTAGGAAAAGTTAAAGCCCTTGAAATGACATTGCACCTTACTCTCATCAGGCCATGTATTGGGGTGAGGAGATAAAAGGTCCCGTCTTTTGATCCCAAAACATAAGCAGACAGCATTACAACCTTATGAGTTTGGGGAATCCAGTGTATGATGTTCTTGTGGATTTCCCTTTCAGCTAAGCACAAAAGCATTGAGGTTCAGGAAAGCTCTAAGAGAAAAGAAGAGGTAAAGGACAGAATGTGGTGAAGGCATCTCCCTTCAAGCATGCAGTCCCTAAAAGGCCGTGACATTTATACCACTGTTCTTTTCTGAGCTTAATAGTCCCTGCTATTGGAGCTCTCTGTGACTCACAAGATTAATTTATCCCAAGAAGCATTTTACATTCAATACTTATTGTAGTTCTGTTTTGGATAGTGTGACTACTAGTCTTTCAGTTTTACAAACAGCTGTGTGCAGATGATGAGATGTATATGGCTGTATTGTTGTTCTACATGTGTGCCAGGCAGTTCACTGCCCAGTCACCAGTCGAAGCCCAGTGGGAAGGCAAGGATTGTCATGGAAGCACAGCCATCACAGCAGTGCTTGACATTAGATTTCAACACAGTTGTGGCCAACAAGGGTCCCAGTCAGTTGCTGGTTGATAGGGATAACTGGGAGCAGAGGAAGGTTGCCCAGCTTTATCTCTGGAGATCACATCTATTCAGAGGCTGGCGCTCACTTCCCAGTACTAGATTATCTGCAGCATGACTCTCTAGATGATGCTGTGGATAAAAACATCACAGCTCTGGGCAGCCAGGGCTGGCTGTGTCCATGCAGGTCACTCAGAGCTCAACTGCAGCAGCAGCAATAAGCACAGTGCGGCCAGGCCAGCCGGCGCATCCCGGCGCCTCACCTGGCTCTGCAAGCGCAGTGGGAGCAGGCAGAGCTGAAGTCACCACTACCAAGGGCAGTGCATGCTACAGCCAGGGAAAGCAAAGGGTAAACCCATACAGATTTGTTGTTGTTGTTGTTGTTGCTGGAAGCAACTACAATGCAAATTTTACTGTAAAATAACAGTGGTAACTGTATGAGCTGGTCAAAACTGAAGTTAGAGTTTGCTTTCCCTCTCCTCCTCTGATATCAGAATGGAATAATACACTTTCTGCCTGTGATAATATTTCCTATGTTATTTTTTCCATATAATAATGCACTAACATTCATTAATTTTTTTAAGGAATGGAATGTTTACTTCCTTCCTGCATTTGGCATTAGTTAATGAAGTGCTAGCAAATGTTAACTGAATTCTCAAAGATCTGTTCTTTCCTTTTTCTTATTAAGGTTTAATGCAGCCAAATGCATGTGGGGATAATCTTATTCCTATATTGGAAACAAATGGAAGATTCAGCGTCAAATAAATGTTAATTTCAAAACTTTTAGTTGCTAAAAATACGAGTAATTGCTGTTACCTCAGAATAAACTGGAAGAGCATAAAATTGATCTTGGGTCTGAAATCTAGAAGTCAGTGGGGTAGTAACCTTCAAACTGCTCATTAAAGAATGTTTAAAACCCATGTTAAACTAATGCAATGCACCTTTGAAAATTTGTGCATGTATTTACCATGTTCCCATTAATTATCTTAGGGAAACATGAAAATAAAACTAGAAAATATCATTAAGTATTATAAATATTTGATCAAGCCTGTTGATATGCTTTGCTGATCCAGATGTGTTTCCTTAAATGTCACAAAAAATACTGATTTTACTCACCTGTGGTGATTTTATTGCTCAGTGGTGGAGGAGAACTGCTTCTTTATCCAGTGTCAAGGAGGAAAAAAGCTATGAAAGAAAACACGCAGTGTAATCTCCCTCATTTTTCTGTAGTTAGATCTATGTCCCTCTGCACTTCTAGCAACGTCAGAAAAAAGTTTCCTTTTACCTTCAATGAAGAAATGGGTTGAACCCTAAGCCCCAGTCCAGCAAGTCCTTATGCATGCCGACAGCTCCATCAACAAGCTGTAGTTACCATGGTAAGAAATGCCAAGGAGAGGTCCAAGGACTGAGTTGGCAGTTGGAGAAAGCTAGGAATCTTGCTCTTGGACAGAAAAATGACAGCCATGGACACTGGCTATAGGCATGTAGGACAGGTACAGACTTCACCAGAAGTAAGTCATAAGCAGTTATAAATTGCAGGTCTTAAAGTTTCTGCTCTCAGCTTATACAGGAACTGATGTTTGTTTGTTTGGTATTTTTTATCAATATGCCTCATTTGGATCTAGGATTTGAACCCCCTCAGAGTTGCAGAGGAGGTAAATCCTCAGACCTACCAGCAAAGTAGATGGAATGACAGCTAGCCTCACCACCTCTGTGCATGTGGCGCTGTGTGGCACTGTGTGGCACTGTCCAGACACAGGGGATCCATATGTGACTGCTCCTTTTCCTTAGACTCTGCATGAGTACAAACTGTAGTGAGATAGAGACAGGACTATTACTTGTATAACCTCCTGTTATGACCGTATATTTCCAAAAATATTGCTATCATTGTGGGACTCCTGAGAGTGGTGGGGTCACTATTACACAAGGTGACCCAGAACTGATATCTGAGCTACAGTACTGAATGATTTAGGCAAGATTACCACCATAGCTTGAAAACTAAAATTAAGACTTTACAGCTTTCTGGAGAATTCTACCCAATTCCACTTGCACAAAGGTACTGGCTGCGACAGAAACTATAGGAGCATTGCTCATGTCCAAAGGGAGGTGAAATCCTCTTTGTGATAAGCTTGTGTGTGCAGTTATGGGCGTATCTGTAATTATAGGCAATGAGAAAAAGCGTGGCTTGCTCAATAACACACCTCCTCCCATCGTGACAGACACAGACAGGAACATGCCACGTGATGGAGTGGTCATACACTAATTCCTCCTCTTTCTTCCAGTGCTATTGGCTCCCCTCTCTGATGTTAACTCCTCTCCTCTGTTCAGTCTCAGTTTTGAGCTCTGCTGGCTGCTGAACAGCCAAGGACCTCCAGCAGCCAACATGTCTCACAAGCCCTCATATCACATTGCTTCCTCTCTGCAGAGAATCTAATTTGATCTACATTGTTAGGCTCAAACACTTATAAAAGTGTATTATCATAACAAAGATAAGTAGCAAAAAAGAAGCGGAGTGTTTAAGAGCATCCTTGGGAAATGGCAAGCTGCTTCTGAAAAAAAAAAAAGCAAAATTCTGGAAAATAACATTGAAAAAGAGCTGTGCAGTGGGAGGGTTGCAATACACCTCAGAAAGGATTTGAGGAGAGAGGAAAAATGGAGTCATGGAAAGAGATCCTTAGATAGGGGATTTGTATTTTGTGTTTAACTATTTTGGCTATTACTGAACATGATTTCAGTGTCAACACACCAGAAACCACAGGAGCATCAGCAACAACAAACTCTCAGCTCAGTTTACCAGGGCTAATACAGCTGGGAATCCCACTGTTTTCTTTACAGCTAATGTCACATAGTTTAAAACAAAAACAAAAAACCACCCAAATCAAAACCCCTTCATTTCCAGAAGTCGTAAATTGTTATTACCATGCTGCAACCTAGTGTAAACAGGTTCCTGGCCCATGACTAAGGTTGGTCGGCTGCCCTGCAATGCAAACAGCAGCGTGGATCTCTTCCAAAGGCGTTGTTGGACGCACAAAAGGCTCTGCTTGCTTAGAGTTCCAGGCTTCCAGTTTACAGTTTCTTGCTTGATTGAAAGCTTCAAGTCTGGGGCATTCCTGCAGAGAGCTTGAGAGCTGCAGATCTGGAGCTTTATAAAAACTGCTTTGCTCGGGAAAGAGGAAGCTGCGGGATTGCCGGGGACACCCAGGTCCGGGTTCACGTCAAGGGCACACCTCCAGCAGACGAAGGAATGCGTTTCCCAGGAGGTGCGAGCCGGTGTGAGTACCACCCAAGGCGAGCAGAGCAGCACGGGCAGGATCGGCACTTCGTGCAGCAATGGCATTTTCCCTCCGTTTCCCCTGCTCCCCGCCCTGCCCCGCTCCCGGCGGAGGCAGCGGAGACGGGCCGCGGGCACCAGAGGGCGGCACAGGACTTGTGTAGGAGCGCATCAGCATCTTCCTCCAACAGAACGCGGAAAAAGTCTTACCAAGTTATGCCGGTGAATTAGTTCTTTTCAGATTAAAAGTTAATTTTATGTTTATGTCATTCTCTCTTCCCTTTTTAGAGAGGAAAAAAAAAGGAAACAAAACCTGCAGCAGAATTTCCGTAACCTTATGAACTCTCAGAAGTGCTAGGACCCTGAGAGAGGCGGGTTTTTTTGTTGTTTTCTTTTGGGTTTTTTAGGTTTTTTTGAGGGAAAGGGGGATCCCAGCTCTTTCTGAGAATGATCATTTTGTTTATGACTTTCTTTTAGTAATGTGAGGCCACTTTCACAGGCTTTGCTCTTGTGGTCTGACTGATCTCAGCTCTCTGATTTGTGAAGACTTCTATTAGCTGTGGATAGTCAGAGTATATGGTTGCAGACACACATACTTTTGAAGGCAGTTTAAGTGTGAAGGGTTTATGCAGATTACACTTCCTGCAGGTTTGTCACCAGAGTTGATCCTGATTCATCCATGAGTTACCCACCTGCAAAGCAGCACTCTTCTCTCACAACCAGCGTATTCATGCACAAAATTACTCACAGATATCTGTCTGCTCTTGTTCACACCCTTTCTCCAGTTCAAGTGTTGACTTTATTCGACAGATATGTCCTTTTGCATCCAAAGTGAGATTGTGCTGTTCTTTACTTGTAATACTAGAAAGTGAGCAGGGCTGAGCAGGAGCTTTATTATTTCATTAATCATCAAGCACTGTAAATGACCTGTTAAAATCCCCACAATGCAGGCAGAAATGGAAGCAATCTATTTTCTGTTTAGAAAGATGCAACAGGCATCGCTGGTATATACTATAGAGATTCTGTGACCAAGCGCAGCGTGCTTGGTTGTATCAGTTTGTCTAACGAAATTTTACTTCTCTCTGCAAAGTCTGCTTTTTTGAGTTTTACACTTCAGAATCCAATAGAAACCTGTAAACTTTGTGGCTGCCTTGGATAGTGTATCCATTTGATTGGATGTCACTGGAAGTAATGCCTGAGCTCCTCTATCCCCTCTGTGCCTCTAGTATCCACACCATTGGTTTTCAGCATGGGCACTTACTATAAGTACTAGTTGTCAATTTAAGTAAAAGCCCATGATTACACCATAAGAAAGGTATTTTTGGCCTCCAAGAAAGCAGTGTATTGACTCATCAGTATGGCCTGCTGGCCAAGTATAGCTTTATTACTTACCCCTTAGTTAAGGTACTGAGAAGGCAAGTAGCCAACAGAAAGACAGGGAAAATATGGACTGACACAAACCTAGAAAGACAAGGTTGGCAGAAATCCCCAGTATTTCTGACTGTTAAAGAGTAGTGGCTTTCCTGGCTCAAACTCTTACAAAAACACTCAGAACACCCTGGGATTTGTTTCATTTTAGGTTTTTTCTTAACTCTTCATGGGTCTGTGGTGCCATCATAGGAAATGCTATACTATAATTTCACACAGGTTTCCTAATTTTATTTTTTTTTCCTAATTGACACACATTTCTGGTAATTTTCATCAGTTTTCCACAGTACTGAAAACACAGGAGGCAGTTTTCTGGAGAAGAGTATTTTCTGAAAGGTTATCACCTCAAAAAAAAATAGACAGCTCTTTCTTTAGCCATTTGACTGAATGTAGATTGACCTAGGAGACCACACATAGATTGTCACCAAATGAATTAATGCAACAAGAAAAGAAAGTGGTGCTTGTAGGTTGTGCCTCAATACAATTCTGCCATTATGTAGAAACTGTATCTTGAATTTTAAATGTTCCCAACTTCTATTAGGATGATAGCATTTCATTTATATTGGAAATATAAAATAAAATCACAGCCTCTCTAGGCCAAAGGAGAAGAGCTGGTGGGAAGAGAGTTTCATGTTTGGGAGCAGGGGACTAGCCCTCTAAAACATCATTCCTTAGATTAGATTTGCAATATGGATCTCTTTAGTAGGCCCTAGAAATTAGGACAAATGAGTTTCATATAGTTTTACTTCAATTTCTTCATATTACTGAGAGGTCTTCAAACTGGGGCAGAGTCAGATAAAATATCTCTCTCCCCTGAGATGGCTAATAATAGCGGTTTAAGGGATTTGTTTCTGAACCGCGCTCCCAGTCACCAGAAAAAGCATTCTTTAAATATAATCTATTTGCTCATTCTCAGCTAAACGTATGACCATCCTAAAAGTGTTTTTCTCTCTTCCGTATGCTCAAAAAACCCCATGTTGCAGTTTCAGAATGGAAAGTTTTATTTGATTGATCATACCATCTTATATTGATTATAAGGTCATTTCCTTTCAGCAAAAAACCCCTAGAATTACACATGGAACCCCACTCATCTATGGGCCCAATTGTCTTTTTCCTTTCAAGCTATTTCCTCTGGAATGCTGTATTTCTGAAAAGGATAAAATAAATAAAAAAAAAACCCCAGTGTGTGGGCAGGTATGGTCCTTTGCCTGCATTTTAAAGTGGACTAAATCCCAAATCTCAGTCTTCTGTGTAAAGAAAGATTTTCTGCATTACCAGAAAACAGCACTGTTGACTGTTTTTAAAAGTAGTTTGTGCCATTATGGAACAGAAAGGCCTGGTTTCTCAGACAGTCAGCATCACAGAAATTTTTGCTATGACTCAGCTTTACCAAGTCATTTGAGTTCATGCTCAATTTATTTTGTTTCATTAATCCTTTTCATGTTGTCCTCAGAAGTGACTGACAGGCAATGCTTTCCAGTGCTTAGATCCCTGGTGTCACTTTCTAAGTCTAAATTTCCATATTGTCCCTGAAATACAACCTGGAGGAGTGGCTTTAAGATACTGAAAAAAACATGTCCCATAGAAAACTTATACAATTGGGCTGACAGTGATTTTTATTTCCTTCATTTCATTTCTCTCCTATGATGTGTAGAGTTACAGAGCTGTTTTTCCTGATACAAAAAAGATTTAATATACTAAATTATCTTTTCACTGGAAACACAAAGGCAATAAGATGATGGATCCTTAATGCATTTTTTAAACTAGCCCTTAAGCTTACAAAGGTTTAGGAATATGTTTTAACTTCATGCATATGAACAGTTCTCTTCGGTTTCCATGGGACTCTTCATGGGCACGGAATAAAGCACCTGGGCATGCGCAGTTTAGAGTCCTAAGTACATAATGTGTTTTTTTTTAATATCCATTTCAATACAAAGATATTAATTTTGTCAACAGGGGGGCTTCTTATTCCCACCCTCTATTAGAATAGAAATAAATAATAAGATTTTAAAGAGACTAAAATGGTTATTGATTTTTAGTATATACCAAGGCCTGCCTGACTGAAAATTTTAATGAAAATCAATCTTCATATTTTATACCCTTCTCAGAATATTATTTTCAGCATGAAATATTGTATTGAAACAAGTTCTCTTTGGTACACAAAACACACAAAAGATATTTCAAAAGTATCTACCTTCATACGAAAATGGCATAGGTTTTGCTCCAGTGTTATATAGATTACCACTGTCAATTTCTTCAAATAATTGTTTAACAAACCTTACCAAGCTCCTTATAATAAGTCCATCAAAAAATTACAGCTATTATATTTTACTTAAGACTCTTTTTCTAGGTCTTAACTATAAAAAGTAAATAACTAGTTCTGAACATTTGCATGCTTTTGATGTGAAAAATCTGTGCTAGTTCCGTTAATATTTAGGCACTTGGTACTGAGGGTATCAACCAAACTTCTGCATAAAGTTTGATATTGCAGAGTTAATGGCAACAGCAATCTACAGCTGGTATCCCACAAAATAGTTTATGTACTAAATACTCCTATTCTAGCATGGACTATAAATTTTATGCAATTCTACACTAAGTTATGAATATTATGAAAGTGGGTTATTTGAAACTGCATGCCTTTAAAAATACTAGACTTTCCACGAGCATATGCCTAAGCATATAACATGCACATCTTCCATCGTGGCAATTACCTCAGTGTGTGGAAGAGACACTAAGATATTTAACTGCAAGGGATCCCTGGACAGACCTGTGAAGCCCCTTAAAAGGCATGCACAGGCCACAGACGAAAGGATGCATCACCCTCCCTGCCACAAATCTCCAAAGACTCCCAGACAAACGTGACTTGCAGGAAATGCCAATGTTGTTGTTAGGACTCATCACATAAATAAGCACGGGTAAATCACAAGGTCTTCAGCATTTGCTTCAGGCCTGATATTTCTCTTCCATTTCTTTGAGCTGCACTTGCAGAATTTCACAATAGAAGGGAGAAAAGACTTAAATGGATTTATTGTCTATAACGCTAGTGCTGGTTGTCAGCACAGTTACTAGGGTTGAATTTATTGAACATGCTAACTCAAAGAAACTCTGTGCATGTAACAGTTGTCTTGGTATTGACAGGAAGAAATCAGCCAGACCTGCACACTCTCACATATAATATTGTTATATTTCTGTACTACTTTTATCGACTTTTTTATTTTTTACCTTCTACCTTTACATATATGTTTTCAAGGTGAGGTTATATACACACCAGATGATCTGAATAGCAACAGAGGACAAGTTAAATTCAGGTACAGTTAAAATATTCCCCCTTAATTACTTCTTTGGTGTCATTATAATCAATGTAAACTGTTGCATTAACAAGATACCAGAGAGCTTATAAACAGCTTGTGCTAAACCAGGGATTGAAGGGCAGCTTAAACTCTGAGCTTTATTGCTCTGACAGGATGAGCTTGGGCAATGGTGCACAGCAGTCACCCATGCCAAGGGGAAAACCCTGTCCTCTCACACTGTGTTCACTCCTAAAAGTAAACCAATTCATTTGAGCAGTAGACAGGAGAAAGGCTGGTTGGATTGGGTTCCAGATAGCTTTTAAATACCAGAGGCTTTTTGTGGTTTCATATCTGTAAATGATGCCAAAATTTCCAGGGAAAGAAAGCTCCTGCTTGTTTTAATTACTCTGAGAAATAAATCATTGTTTACATTTGTCTCTACAGACATTTGCAGCAGAGCGGCAATGAAGTTTGTTCTTCTTGTCTCTTTAGAAGTATGCATGTGTGATGCAGGAGAGGGGAAGTGGGAAAAAAATAGGTTACCTTTTTTTATCATTATTTTGAAGTTTCCTTTCACTTTTTCAAATATGCAAAGAAAATCTCTTGAAGTTGGGAGACATGCTTTTGCATATAAGCATTCAGAAGCTTCTTACAGCAATTTATGGTCTCTTAAACCCACAAACCTTTTAGCAGTCTATCTGAATGACTTTTTCACTTCATGCAAATTGTGACTGAAATTAGAAATGACCTTCAGAAACAGCACTGCAAATGATAGGAAAAACATTTGCAATATAGTCTCTGGGTTTATGTTTCCAAAGGACCTTGTAAAATTCTTCACTTCCTTGCCTCTGCAGTTCTGGTGGCCAGCAAAGCAGAGGTCATTTTGTTTGTTTTACCTCTCTAATGACCATGCTTTGCCAGACATGTGTCTGTAAGATACATCACAGTTCTTTAAAAACAAATTGTGTCATGTAGTAAAAAAATTAGTTAAAAAGCATTGTGTCAAAGGCTATTTCTGTTCCCAGCTGTTAAAATCCTAGCACGACTTTGCTATTTTCTTTGCCTTTAGAAAGCTGCTGATCTTATATTAGCAAGTGAGCCTAACTTTACAATTGGAACAAATGATGAAATACAGTGAAATCAATAGTAACAGTGTTAAAATAAATATTGTGCAGAAAAATAAATGTTACTATTTATGAATCAGAAAAGGTCACAGGCTATAGAAAATAATGAGCGCCTTTATCTGAACCACTGTATCAGAGTCAAACCGAAAGCCCTCTGATCAGTGAGTCATCCCTTTGCAAATGCTTCTCTCTTATATCACTTGTCATAGAAACAACTTGTGTAGCCTTTGCCTTTGTTGTCACTGAGGACTGTAGGACCCCATCACATAGCCCTCACCCCCCTTTAATTCAAGTGGAGCCTTGTTTGATGATAAAACTATTGCAGCAGGGAACTATATTTAAAACTCGGTGACTCATTCATCTTATGCCCTTTTTTGGAGTCATTAGTGGGTCACATAACTGTATATATTTCATTTAAATTCCCATTTATATTTCCTACCTATAATTGTAGCTGTTTTGCTCCAAATAATTCTCTGACCAGAACAGCAGCCTCTAACCCACTGTAAGCAACCACTGCCACCTCCCCTTCCCCTCCCTACCCCCACCCCCTCTTTGTTTTGTAGTCTGTTCTTTGACAGTTTTTTGACAGAGTCTAATCTGAAATTTCCAGATAGCAGCATACCAGGTTACAGCAGTGTTTGGTGTGTGTCACTTGGAGCTATTGACTCTTAAAGAAAGGTTTGGAGGAGAAGCATCAGGAACCATTTGCATGAAGGTCAAATACCCTACTCTTACCAGTTTAATTTGTTTCTTTCTGTACTTATAAGAGTCTTTCAGCAGCTAGAGAATTACCAAAATTCATTTGCTTTGCCATTTCCATCCAGTAAAGAAGTTACTGTCTTTCTTCTTTTCCCTTTTGAATAGATATGAAAACTTAAGGTTTGTTTCAATAACAAACATATCAGTTTATACAGGGTCTTATCATGCCAAAAGATCTTTATGGACAAGCATCAGCAATGAGATCAGCTCTGCTTTGAAAACAGTTTTTGTTAGCTATCAGGCTTTACAGAGATATAGTGTTGCCAGAGGAAATGTTGGTGATCATGTCATATTGTAATTCAAGAATTACAAAAATTCCATATGGAGTGGGAGGCAGGAAAGGAAGAACATGTGACCGTGCTATGTATTTGTTTCTTTATAGGGATGGTAGCTAACCAAGAGTACACAAATTCTTCACATCAGCAAACTAGCTCCACACAGGATCCACATGCATCTGAGCATCAAAAACTGCAGATCCCAGTGGAACTAGGTGCCTGGTGGCATCCAAAATCCTTAGTTTGTTCCCATATTTCCTAATAAAATGGCAAAACACCTATATGTGACCCTTTAAAATTCAGCATGTCCTCCTCCACATCCTGAGGGTTTCAGAGCCATTAGATGCCACTCTTACCACATGTTTAATCTAGAAATGCTGGCGTTCATTTTTTGCTAGGAAAGTAGGAGATAATGATTAGACTTCTTTCTCTAACTAAAGCAATTCTAAAGGTTGCTTAGGCACCTGGTCACTCTGGGGAAAATATGTCTCACTCTGCTTGGAATAATTAGAAATGAGAGCACTTGACTGAAGTGCTGGGACCTGGATAATAAATCTTGTTCCTATTTACTCTGGACACGAATGAGTCAATCCAAGTATCTAAAGTAGCACCTAAGAGGCTGTTTTCCTATTTTTGCCTTGCAAGGCCATAAGCTTCACTGCAAATTCCATCACAAGGTGATTCAGGGAGAGGAAAACTAAACACCACTGTCTGGAGAGCCTTGTGCTGCCTCAAAGTCTAACTTTTGAGAAATCATGTTGAACTTAAGAAATGGTTTTGCAATAAAGAGGAAGAAAATCAGGAGGTTATGTTTCTTCTCAAAAGTGGCCAACATTTTAACAGGATTCAATAACCTCCAAAAAGATAGCTTTGTGACAAGGAATGTGTAATATTCCAATATTAAATGGGATGTTGTAATTGAGGACTTTGCCGGGAGGGCAGAATTTTAAATGTGTGAATTATTTTAACACATTTCAATTGATTTCTTTCAATTCTTCTCCGTCTATGTGTGTAATCCACAGAATGATGACAGCCCTTTCAAGAGCATCAGATCATTTGTCATGAGAATTAGTTCATAAGCACAAACAGCATGAAAAGTCAGGCACAACATGGGTATTTAGAAAGCCTAGAGCAGGATTTGGGTTAAATTTAAAACTCCC
This sequence comes from Oreocharis arfaki, assembly GCA_013398015.1. Lineage (NCBI taxonomy): Eukaryota > Metazoa > Chordata > Aves > Passeriformes > Paramythiidae > Oreocharis > Oreocharis arfaki. Next base: position 1,486,076 of record VZRR01007842.1, on the reverse strand, counting down.
GCATAACAACCCTTAGTGTTTACTGGACAACTACAGACCTCAGGGTTGCAGCTGGGGTTGGCAATGCACAGTCTATGTCCCTTTAGTTCCACTCCTGCAGACACTCACATTTGCAGTAACAGGGCTGTGAAACCACAGCTTGGAAAATACCTTGTCCTTATTAGCACCTAGAAATAAGGGACATAAATCCTACCTACACTCAAGAGCACATTTGTGGAAACAGATCCCACGTGAACAGAGGTGTGTCTCTGGAGCACCTGAGGCAGAGATGTGAGATTTATCAGGTACCTGTGCAGGGAGCGCTCCCAACCACTGACACCGGCATCTCTCTGCTGAAGACAGTGACCAAGCACTCCTGATTCAGTGTGTTGGCAGTTCTCCAACACAACATGAGCTGGAAAACTATCCCCACACATTCTGTTGAAGCAGCCCAAGAGCTGAATGTAGCATTTTACTCCAGAGCCAGGCATCTGTCGATTCAATGCTACAACATTGAGCTTTTAAGTTCTTTGATACACACTACTTTTTTGTGCCCATCACAACAAATAGCACCAGACATGTCTGAGACATGTTTGGAGGGCTCGTAGGAAGATAACCTTTCCAGCTGCTTTATATTCTCAATACTGGAGCAAAAGACCTCATCGTTACTGAAAGTTACTGAAAGTTCATAGTTAAATTTAGAACTTCTTCTCATCCCTCCAAAAAAGGAACTCATTAGTATTTTCACTGTATAGATTTTTAAAACATCAGTCTGGAAATCAATTAGTCTAGTCAAGCTTTTGCCTTCCCCAGACTCCAGACCTAATTCTTTAGGTTTTCTCCCCTTAGGTACATTATAACCCCACGTGCTACTGGACTGAATTGTGCTGAATAAAAAATGCTGAGGCATTTGAACATTTCATTAAGAACATCTTAATAGAAGTATAGTCAAGGTTTTATTTTTTGCATTGATTGTAACCTTCAGAAAAAAAAGCTGCTCTATTACTCATCTCCTGAAACATAATTTCCTTGTCATGGTGTGGGGAGTGGGTGGGAAGGGAGACCTGTTTTTTCGGTGTCGGGGTTTTTTTTCCCATTTTTTAGTGGTAATGAATAGTGTTTTATTATAACACAGGCAAAAGGGAAGGCTTTTTGTTCTGTTCAGATAGGCCACCAAGTAGCACAGAAACACTGTCATTAATTGGCCTGTGTGCCATCTGTTGGACAGTGCTTTTGGTTCTCACAATGGTCACAGGAGTACCACAAGAAATGCAGCAGGAACGGTTACCCAGTTAAACACTCTGGGTAGAAGTGCTTCACAAAAAACTTGCAAGTGCAGAGTTGTTCTGCCTTTTTGAAAAAGAAGTCTGATTGAAGTAGGTGTGTATATAACAGCAAATTAGGAGACTGATACAACCTCTCTTAAGTAGAGTGATTTTATAAGATATCAGGCAGTGGTAAGACACAGCGATCTGGCAGCCAAATCTAGCATATGCTGCAATGTAAATCAGAACAACAAAATAAGCTTTAGGTTTTTTTTTTTTTTTTCCTTTAGGGGACATCTCAAGTCTCATCATTAAGGCTTGTTGGTTGCTAAATTCAGAGCAGTACTTCTCAAGGAACCAGGACAGTGACATGTTAGGTTTAAAGACTTTTATTCCACCTCGTTTATATATATGTGAATCAGAGAAAGAAAAGAGAGAAGGCTCAATACTAGACTAAAAATAATGTATTGCAGCATATGGTATTCTGAGTTGACTTAAATACCACACTTTTCAAGAGTGTATATAGTGTTATTTTACTTATTTTGGCCTGCAGCACGGTGTCTGTACTAAAGCTTGTATGCTCACCCCTCACTGTAAAGCTGACACAACCTGTACAAAATTAAAATGGACAGCCTGATCAACAGCATTCCCCACCCACATCATGCAAATCAATCAACTAGAACGACAAGAAAAGTGCCCAACACTCCCTAAAGGCTCAATTCCATATCTTTTAAGCTTCAATTAAAGCAGCGTTCTTCAATGCTCCATCTCAAATTCAAATGACGCAGAACTTAAAATGGACTCCTGTTTTACTTCAGGGAGTGGTAATTTTGAAAGGAACGAAGCATGTTTTACAGAAAATTAGCATAGTACCATGTTGCTTCTCTTGTGCAGCTGTATTATATATGCTGGGTTGATTTAAATAAGATTCATTTAAATATGCTTTTCATGGTTAATTGCTAAATGTAAAACATTTGCAAATTTTAGACAAAGCAAAAATTATTTGACACTTCTTTCCTATGAATCATACTTTCTGAGATTAAAAAAGATATGTCCTGGAGTGGGGAAATACTGTTATAGATGAATGAAAAAAAATTATGTGAGTTACAGCAATACGTCTCCCTCTTCCATAATTTACAATCATTATGTATTACTAATAAGAGTAAATTTTGAATGGCCATGAGGAGCAGTAAAGGAAGGCAATACCAAAATGATAATTTGAGATGAACACTTGTCAGTAACAGAAGGGCCAATATTCATGTAAATACATATTCAGTGTACTACCGATCAGATAATCAAAGTAGATATAAAAATGATTACTTAATTTTTTTATACATGTACACACAGAGTAATTTCCCAGCTACATATTTTAATGTACGGAAGTTTAAGTAGCTCAGTTAATTGTACTTTCACTGTTTCCCTCAGAAATACTGTTTTACAGCCTGGCGCAACTTTCACTGTTTAGGTCAAAATGCAACATTTTGGGCACATCCCCACTGCCAATTTTTTCCAGCACCCTTCCACCCTGTTTAACCAATATTTCATGATACACAAATCATGAATCAGCACATGACTTGCTTCCATACATGCTTGTAAGTAAATGAAAGCACTTTCAAAAATGTCAGCCAAAGTGTGAGAGATGATAATATCCATGAAGACTGCGCAAGCGCATAAATTACTTTGGCCAGACAATTACTGTCTAACTGCTGGGAACGTTCACTGCCTGTGTGTATTCACACTCCCAGTCTGTATTCACTTAAACTGGTGTTTTGTGATAATGCCAACATACTTTAAGCCACTTAGGGTTTTTTTGAAAGTTCACTGTTGGTTTATGTTTTTAAATGTCTCATGAACTTGAGATAAGGATGGTGGTTAGAACTTTACTGTCTCTGTAAGTGGAGAGAAGCTTATTCTGTGCTTGCATATGCAGATCTATCTATAATGCAGAGTGACCACAGCTCAGATTGCCAAATATTTTTCTTACAGAGATCCTGCTTCTGTTACAACTGTGTCAGAATGTAATTATTCGGGATGAAATTTCCCATCATGAGTTTCTGCCTCCAGCTGAACTGATCATAATTTTGCCTTTTCAAGAAGAATCAAGATAAGGAATTGCTAACTAAAAACAATCACACAAACTCCCTATTTGTAACAACCTTTTGAGAAGCTTTAGCATGTCCATGATTCTGACAGAAAAGAGTCTTTTGTTGACATAAAAGAATTCCTCTTAAATTTGGCGGATAAACTTCTGTAAATCTGTTTGTGCGTGTGTGTACACATATTTCATGGAATCATAGAAGGGTTTGGGTTGGAAGGAACCTTAAAAATTTGGTTCTAACCACCCTGCCATGGGCAGGGACACCTTCCACAAGACCAGGTGGCTCAGAGATCCATCCACCCCAGCCTTTAATGCTTCCTGGGATGGGGCATTGACAGCTTTTTACAGTTGCACACTTTTCCTCAAATCACTACCGGCTAGCCTAACTGGAGAACTTATCTATATTAAAAGTAACACTACTCAGAGGTTTTTTCCTCATCTTGTTTATCAGTACCTGATCCCTGGCTAGGCAGCTGCTCAAATGGCTCTCAGAGATGTTTGTTACTGTGACAGCACTTCTGGGTGATGCTGAGGAAGTTACTCCAGCTAGACTTCTTCCCTCTGATCAGTAACTGAGCACTTTCTTTTTTTTTTCTGAGTAAACTGAGCGGAGGTTCAGGTTGTGATTTTTTTTTATTTAAAGATGTCCTCAGAGATGTGAATAAATACACTCAAGAATTTAGTTGAAAAACTGTGTCCTAGAGGTCTTCAGCTGGATACTCAACAGGATGAGAGCAGACATGTGGTCTGTAGGAGTTAACATGTGCAGGGAAAGGTGAAGCAGCCGTTGAAACATGCAGTGAATGGGAGATGATCCTGCAAAAAGATAGTGTGTTTGAGTAATTACGGAAAATAATAATGTCTTAGCCACGAAAGGTGAAAATAACAGACACAAGCTTTATCCTGGTTTTTTTATGGGGTTGGTTTGTTGGGGTTTCTTTCAGAGAGGAGTAGTGGTTTTTCTTTTTAACTTAAGGCTGTTATTCTCATGGAATTAGTATCTTGTCCACGTTTTTGATTGTATGATAGGAAAATAAATTACACAAAATTAATTTTTATCTAATTTAGCACAACTTTAACAAGTAGGTGATGAGTAGAGGATTCACATACAGAAGTGTTTGCTATAAGCTGACATCACATTTGGAGGGACGAATCATCTCTTGGTAAGAGACAGTGCTCCTATCATATCCTGTGTGGCAATCCTAGGTATTTAATTCCTTTTTCTCTTTTGACTCTTAATCACTATAGAATTCTCTGCCTTTCCAAAAAGTCAAGGAATATGGGAAAATGCCTTCCAAGAACAAAACTTCAGAACTGAAAGTAACCGTGTGCAATAGAAAGCTGTGGTCTGTTCCCATTAAATCTGCAACTCCGAGTCAAAAGTGGGGGATACTCTTCTTCGCTGGCATGACTGATAGCACTTGAAACAATAGGTAATAGTTTTAACTTAGGGGAAGACTGGGATTACATATTTCCTTCAAGGTCCAGCAGTAGGATTTCTGATGTTTGTAATGAAAGAGTTGTCTGCTGCACAGATTTGGTCCTGAGTCCGGGAACTGTACCACTAAATCAAATGCCTGATACACTCGTATTTCATCTCTAAAGTCATCAGGCCCTGACTATGATTAATTGGAATGGATGGGCTATCATGCTTCTGAATGAATGCTCCTACAGAATTACGTGGGACTATGTGAAGGGCAAGATGCAGTAACCTTCAGTATGGGGAGCAGCAGCTTGGCCCTTGGCAGTGTGTTCACTTCGTGTATCTGTTATGTAGCAGATACCTTTTCCTGCATTCTCTCTAAAGGAAAAGATGATGACTATTGCTTGCCAAGCACTTTGGAAAATGCAGAGTATCAGTTCAAAGAACATTTAACTTCCTTCCATGGGACACAAAGTGTTAGGTGGGTCTAATCCTCACTTATGAAGTCAGAGGGGTTCTGGTAGAAACACGCTGGCCAAACGGGCTGATTCAGGAGGGCAATGCCAACACTTTTTATAGTCTTGTCATTCCAGAGTTAAATAAGCTCACATTCTGGAGTAATGTTATAGAATTGCCAAGTGAACGAATTCTCACTTTGAGTCTCGGAAACAGTTAAATAGAATGAAGCCTGTCAATATTCCATTAGGATTTAGATGTGTGGAAGATAACATTTATGTACCTTTAATAAATGACGGGATATTAATTAGATGGCTCCCTCAAACATCTGGGATAGATCACTTTTCAGGGTAGATATTAGTGAACAAGAGCATGAGACAGAACTATTCAGAGAAGCCTGTAGGAAATTTGCAAAATCCTATGAATTAGCCATGCTGAGCAGCAGTGGGCATTATATCTGGTGGAAAAACCTGCGACATAGCTATACTCCTCCCAGTACTCAAATTTAGATAGGCAGTATCGTGTAGCCATGCAAAAACTGGCTCCCAATCCCCTGCCTTCACTGGAGTTGCTGCCTTCAAGTTACTTCCCCCAAACTAGCCAAGAACGTGGCATACCAAGAGATGGCTCATAGAAGAGCAATACAGATAAGCAGATGGCAAGAGATGGAATGCCCTATCTCCACAGCAGGCATATTTATACTGCATAATGCAGCACAGAGGTCTCTGAATTAAGCTTGGAAAGGCAATTTGGAATTTGAAACAATACAGCCATGCTAAGGAATCGTCTGAGATGCTTTTCTCGGGCCTGCCTCTGGAGTTTTTTTTTCTGGATCTGGGTCTCTTGCAGGGAGCTTCTGGCGCATCAGTTCACTCTCCCCGGCTCCCACCCCTGCATTTGAATTAACAGAGATGGCTGAAGGCAGGGGCGAAAACAGATCAGGAGAACGTCATCCAAGTTTCACAGTTTTGGAGAGTTTTTCTGAATACTTTAACCCGGACTGTTTCATTGATCTCATGAACAGTCGCATTAGCTCAACTGTGCCACAAGGGCAGGACCAAACACCTGGAAATTTCTTTAAAACTGGAGAAAACATGCCACCGGATTGCTTGGCCATTGAGGTATTCTGCTTCAGTTAATTAGCGCTGCTGAAAGGCTCAGCTAATTAGCATGGGTGTAGAGTTGCTCTGACACAGTTACTCCGCTGGCAGCACCTGAGCTAGTCCCTCCGCACGGCGCTGGAGCGCAGTGCCTGGCGGGGAGCAGGGACGCGACAGGGAAGCAGGAGGCACGACGCGCATCCCCACGCCTTGGGGAGCTCGGCCCCGGCCCCGCCGGCGGCCAGACCTGCCCTGCTCCCGCGGGGGGACGCGATCGGGCTGTGCCACCAGCTGCAGGCTGTGGTGACACTTCGCACCTCCTGTGTCGGCCCCGTTACTACACCAAGCGATGGCACGAGGGACTCCCGGTTCCTCGTCCCCTGGCAGGGTCGGCCAGCCGGCGGTGTGCCAAGCTCTTGTCAGCCTCTGGAGCCAGCTCCAGAGCACAACTCCCCGTGCCCCGCTGCCAGCGGGCCCGGCCCGGGAACAGCTGTGGGCAGGGAGGGATCCGGGCGGGACCGTGGCCACCACGGCCCTACGGGAACAGGTGGCGGCGAGGCAGTCCCCGCCAGGGCTCCTGCGGGGCGGGAAGGGAGGCGAGGGAACAGCCCCAGCCCCGCCATCCGCGGTGACCCCGCTCCCGTTCCCGTTCCCCCCGCGGAAACGGCGGAAAGTGCCGGAGGGATCCGAGCGAAGCCGAGGCAGAGAGCGGCGGCGGGGCGGACCCGGGCCGGGCCCGGCCGGTCGCTCCCTCCGCTAGGGGGCGAGGGCGGGCGGCGGGCGCTCCTCACCGCCTTGCCCCGCCCCGCCCCG
>VZRR01007842.1:1314315-1478844 GCA_013398015.1 Oreocharis arfaki | reverse complement strand
CGCACCTCCCTCCTCCTGCACCTCGGCGGGGCGGCGGAGTGCCCGGGCGGGCGGCTGGCCCCGCGCCGGTGCCTGGCTGTCCGCCGGCCCCGCGGGAGAGCGGGGGTGGGCGCTGCTCCTGGCGGCTGGCGCGGGGGAAAGCGAGCGGGAAGGTGCGCGGGGGTGCCGGGCTGAGTGTCAGCCCGTCGCCCGCTGAGCCGTGCCGTACCATGCCCTCGGGGGGCGGCGCTGCTCCGCTCCGCGTTGCGCCTCCGTTTTCTGTTCCGCTCCGCGCCTTGTGTGTTTAGCGTCGGGCACCGGGGGAGGGCACGGGGAACGTCCCGTCCCGTCCCGAGCTCGCCTTTGCTGAGTGTTAGTATAGGGCGAGTTTGGCTCCTTCTCTAATCCCGTTTTTTTTTCCCCCCAAATCGTTGGCAGAGCACCTGACCTGAGAGTTTTCTCGAGCCCCGGGTGCCTCGGGCGTGTTCAGGAGAGGAGCGCTGCGGGCGCAGAGCGGCCCTGCCCCTGCCCAGAGGGATGGACGGGGTCTGCCGTGGGATCAGCATCCCAAAGCCCGGAGATACAGTACCACAGGCTAGTTAGCAGCAGCTGCCCCACCACAAAGGATTCCGAGGCTCCACCGCGGTTACTTTTCAGCATTTTGGGTGCTGACTTGCCCTATGGAGATAGAAAAATCTCCAGTATATGATGTATCTGTAATATATCTAAGATATATATAATATATCCGTATATGTGAAGTGTGACATCTATTTGCCTCATTGGTGTTACGGAACAGATGCAACAGCAGTGAAATAGGATACTGCTTTTAATATAAAATTCTCATTCATCTTGAGGCATTTCTCGTTTCCTCTCTTGACTGAACTTACCCGAAGTAATTAGTCAGTCTCTCCTTCTGTGGCTCCTTGCTTTCCTCTCTTTCAAAGATACAGTTGGGATTTTTTTGTTTTCCCTGCTAGGATGGTTGCTTCCCTTGTGGCTCTCTGCAGCCTGTCACGCAAATTGCTACTGCTCTGATACCTATGTAACAGAAAGCAGAACAAGTTAGTGCTTTAATGATATTAAATATTGGTGCTGCTACTCTTAGTCACAAACTGTCTTTATAGTAGAAATACATATATTACTGAAGCATTAATTTTGCATAGTGTTACATTGAAAGATTATTTATAGAAAGTGAATGTAGATGTGGAGAATACTTACTTAGCTTTGGAGGGCAGTTGCACTTTCACTTTTCTCAAAAAAAGTTTTTCTGAAACTAGTTTTACAAGAAGCTAATTGCCCCTATTACCTGAGTGTGTTTGATCATAAGGGGAGCAGTTACCAAACAGAACTGTGGGAAAGAAGGGTCTGCTCAGTTACCATATCTAGAAAGGCTTGGTCGCTAATGCAGTACAAATGTTAAATTTTTATGGTGGTGACATTCTCTGGCATTGTCCTGTGGCAAAAGTGTCTTGATAGGTTGGTGACGAATACCTAATACATTTTTGTTTTCTAGTTCATAAGAAAAAGTATAACGTTCCACATAGTTCTAAGTACACTTAACAGAACAGCTCATTTGAAGAACCAACTTGTGATGATAAGATTAATTTTGTTTCGTTAAACACTCTAATATTGCTGGCAGTGGATTCCTGGAAGAACTCTTAACACTTGTCATCCCTCTCTCTGGCTTAATAAGCATTTCTAATGTTGCCATTATCAACTTTTTGCATATTCTAAGACTGGGACAGTTCATTATTTCAGGACATAGATTTGGGTAGTATCACAGGGATATGTTCGACTGTGCAATACTTAACTCTTTACCCCCGTGCTTCCAAAATACTTTTGGTACACAGTAAGATGCTGATAAAACTATAGTTAAGTGACATGCCGTTAAATTGCAAAGCTCCATAACTGCTTCTCAATTAATCATTTTGTATTATTGATGTGATATGCTTAAAGCAGTAGACAGAAGCAACAAAAAGTAGTAACAAAAAAGCTAGTGGTAGTATCATCATCTTCTTGCATATGTTCATGACTTATCACATGATAAATCCTGTTTTCATCCAATCCAGGAGTCTAAAATATCAGCTGATTTCTAGAGATCCTGGGTGGACTTTTTTTTCATAGTCAATATTATAGCAGAGACAGCTGTCCATACTTTTCTAAGCTGTGACCCATTTTCTATACTGATGGGTAAATGATAGCTTTATGTAGACACTGAGAGAGTAACCTTACATAGGCACAACAACAAAAGTCTTGTGCACAGAAATCATTAATGTTAAATTTTCCAAGGTGGACTAAATGCCAGTACAGTGAGCAGTTCTTCTGTTTGGCCTCTTTGTTCACAAATAATACTTACCATGCTGGCATCCATGCATTGGTGTATTTGTTCATTAAAAATCGACCAGTTAAAAGTAGTTTAGTGGTGATAAGGACGACAGTTACCAATCTCATTGTTTTACATGTGGTAATTGTTCATTGTAAGTTTTTAAGAAACCTTGTGGTGTGGGTTTGGTTTTGGTTGTTGGTTTTTTTGGTCCATTTTTGGAATGAGAAACACATTCCCTAAGCTTCAAAACTGTGAACATGAGGACTGATTTCTGTCAGAGGCAACACTGTGTGCTCATCTACTGATAAGTTTGCATAGAAGTTCGAAAGCTAGAGAGCAACATTTTTCAGTTGTTTTCCCCAAACTACAGCTTTGAGTATACTAAGCAAAAATTATTTATTTTGCTTCCTGCTTGTATTAGTTGGTATTTGTTTGTAGCATTGGTTTCTCTTCTGCTTACCTATGTGTAGTAGTGCAGTGTGCATTTTATTCTAGGGTGTTGAGTGCATGCAGCAAGGGGGATTTGGCACGACTTTGATGAGCACTGGTGCATCCCATTTGCAGGTGTCTGTCTTTTGCGAACCCATAGCTCTGGCATTATAGCCCCTGATGGATACATTGTATACCTTGGGCTGGGGCATGGGATGACTCACTTGACTAGGAATCAATCAAGTAACTCTGAATTGGGATTGTCTCTTGAGTTTGTGGGAGAGGCAGAGTTTAGGCAACTTAATCCAGGCTAGGGAAGTGTCAGTATCACTAGAAACTCTCTGCCTGCAGTTTTGTCTTGGAGTTGGATGCTTTTCATGAACTGTAGTGTTATCTTGTTATCGAAGCCTAAAAGTCAGAAGGTGTATGGGGTCTTTCCTTATAACAAGTGGGAATTAATGGGAAGTGAGTTATTCTTCTGTCAAGGTGTTTATTAAGGGAAGAGAGCAGGCACATAAACAGCTGGAGTGGAGTAACAGATGTATTGCAAGTTTCATCCTGACATACCTTGAGATAATTTATTCTAATCTCCCCCATACTCCTAAGATACCATTGCCTTCAATCGGCACGTTCAGAACGTCGCTGAGTAGTTCTAATTTCTATTATTAGCATTGTAATATGAAACCTAGTCACGTGTCCAGTATGGGACTTTGTGTTCCTTCTCTTTTCCTTTTCATATCCCTGCATTCATGAAATGCTATGAAATCAGATACTATAGAAAACATTGTCTAATAGCTTGCTTTATAAAGCTCTTTTTTTGTCTTATTTTTTCTTCCTATTATTAAACTGCATTCACAATCTTGAAGAACTTTCTCCCTGCAGAAAACACTGATGCTTCCATACATAATTCGGTTGCTTGAGTTGTGCTGAAATCACTGTGATGCTGAAGTCTGGTCATGCCTGTCTGCTAGATTTTGGTTTAGGTTTCCAAACATTATACACGAGTAATGGTAACAAAGGGCCCTCCCATCTTCTGGGCCAGGAGGAATCAAGAGAGACTTGAAAACTTTGTAGGTTCTTGGTGCACTGCTGTACTGTTGTTAACCTAGTGAGTCTCATGTGCTCTTGGCTTGCAAGTTAGAGATGTCCAAGCAAAGTATGAGCTCTGGACTTACATTTGGAATACAGGTTATCCATCTGGTACTCCTCAGGAAGATGCAAGATGTTTTTTAATCAGTTTCAGAAAAAGGTTGAAAAAGATACAAGCAGAGTTGTATCTGCCTCATCACTGGTCTTAGAGTTCCTCTGGCTTTGTCTGTCACACTTCCATGGTTCGAGGGCCTTCTTGTCTCGCATTCCCTTACTATCCCATCTCAGCATGTGTCTCCATCCAATAACAATACTTCTCCTTTTAAGAAATGCAGTTCTTCTGTCCAAGAACTGTCACCATGGGTTTAACAGGAGAGCATATCCCTGCATAAGGCATGTGGTGGATCTCTGCAGGCTCTAGGTCCCTAAGTCTGAACGAGCACATTATCCTAATGGCCTCTGTTTGAAATGAAAATCATCAGGAGTGGGCTGGTCTGATGTATCTCTCTGACTAGGTTCCCTCTGTTAAACTTCTGCAAATGTCTCTTCAATATGAAGATTGCAGACAAGTGATGCAGTCTTACAAATAAAACAGAAATCACAGAAGCAGTGAGGCTTGTGCATGCTATGAGCGTATGTTCATCTGTCATATTGGCTGTAATTTCATCAGTTCCCTCTCTTGGCAAATTTAGGTTTGATACAAGCACAGCAACATAGGTTGGGGGAGAGAGAGAGTGTCCCAAGGTTCGAATTATGACTAAAAACACTGCAGAGAAAACTGTGATTTTCAGGATTTGGAGTTGGGAGGAACTGTTCAAGATAAGTGATCTCAATCCCTTTTTTAGCAGAAGGAGTATTAGGCTTTCTGAAAGGTGTTGTTTTGGCAAAAGTGAGATGGGTTCTTTTCCTTGCATCACAGAGTTGAAATACAGCCAAGGTAATATGTTGCATGCTTGCTTGTATTGCCCAATTCAGTGAGTGTGTTTTAAGAGGCAATGTAGTAACCCTTGTCACAGCCACCTACTCGATCATCTTTGTCAACAACCAGCTTTTATCTCACTAGTTCAAGCTGGTGGCTGGTGCACTCTGAAATTGGTTAGATGATTATTCTCAATCAATACTGTGTAGTATAAGGTAGTAACTTAGCAGTCACAGGACTCTTGGTTTAGTCACTGGTTTTGTTTTTAGAACTTTGCCACTAACATTAAGTAATGTTGCTCATAGAGATTTATGAAAAATGAAGCAAAAGCCAGTCCTCAATTAAAACCTGAACATGTATGTTGTCTTAGTGAGAGGTAAAGTTTTACAAGGAGTTCAAGAGGTTTTTCATTATTCAGAGTGAAAATAGTATCAGTGTGTCTTTAAGTTCTCTGCAAGAAGAAGAAAACTGGGTGTACAAAAAGTGATTTCAACTCTTTAATATTCTATTGCCATGTAATATAAAACTAATTGTATGCTCTTCCTTTCAGTTCATGTAACCTTTCAAACAAGCTAAAAGATTTGATTTCTGAAATATTAAGGTGGAAAATACAAAATATTTACTTTTATATTTTCCAAAAGAGAAATAATAGTAAAATTGTTGTGAAGCCATAAAATGCTTCAGCCTTCATAGCTGGCAAATGCAATTGCTGTGTTTTGGTGATAGCTCTAATTTTGGTGATTCTGACAGGTGCCAGTAGTACTAACCAAGGCTTGTGCCTCAGCAATATGATTTAAAGGTCAAATTAAGCATGCATGTGCACAAAGTAAAGCTACCTTGTAAGTTTTTTATGACAAGAAGCAAAAAACCCCTTTTCTTTTCAAGTAACTTGTTATTTATTCTGAACCAGACTTTTTTTGTTCCTTAGCCTGAGCAAGACTTTAAGGAATAGTTCTAGAGAAGGAGCAGCTGTAAGCAGCTGAAATCAACAGTGAAGTATTTAGCTACTAAGTCAAATGCTGTTTTATTTGCACTTTAAAGTATGAAAGTAGTTACGATTTGACATCTTGTTCATTGATTTCCTGCTATCCTCTCCCTCCGCCCCCGGAGAGATTCTAATCTGGTGTGTGCAGTGTTATGGAAAGCCGACGGTTCATAACACCAAACTGTGATGAGTAACCATGGCTATTTCCCTAGCAAGTTATGTGATACAGTTACACTCTGTGGAATGACGCATTTTATGAATCAAAGCCGGGAGCCTGAGCTGTGACTTGTATACATGTGGGATTTTGTACTGTAGTGTTGTTCTTGTGTTGTTTGCCCACAGTTCTGTGGCTATGGATCCTCTTGTTCAACACGGGGTGTTCCCCAGCGACTGGCCTGAGTATGCTGAGGTCTGATGTCTTCTGCTGTTTCACTCAGTTTTGGTGTTGTTTTTTTGGTTTTGTTTTAAACTTAAGGTTTTTATCCCAGGTATTGGATGTATGTGCAGTTGTTTTCTATTTCTACATCTGTGACAGTCTAAATGCTTTTTATAATTTTTGTGATTTTGGTTTTTTTTTTCCCATGTTCTTGCATAGATGGAGAAGGACTGTGCTTCTGGAGCTGTAATGGTATGGGTAGAGGCACAGCTTTTGACTGAGGCAAATGTGGACATGTATCTGAAATTAAGGGCATGCAAGCATTTTTTTGCTATGGTAGTTTTAATGCTAGTGGTTTGCCTGGAAGAAGGTATCTTGTTGACTGTGTTGCTGATATTCTAACAAACACGTTAAGAGCCTGTAGATAAAGCAGATTATACTTTGGTCAAGTTGAAGATCAGCTAGCACATGCTAAAGTACAGCTTGCCTTATCTTCACAGTGTTCTTTCAGAATATGTGAGCCCATGTTTACTGTAGGAAAGAAAGGCACCTTTGAGCAACCTAGTGAGCACGAGCTGTCCTTACTGAGTTTCAGAGGTTGTTGTAGGATGAGATAATTTCTAGTTTTTGCACGTGCTTCTAGCCGTATGTATATATCTGTATATCAGTAAAGATTTGTTAAAGCACTTTGGAAACTTGTTTAAAAAGATTTGTCCAACATCCTGACCTGTTGAGTGTGTTAAGTTCATAGTTATGGTATAGTTTAAGCATTTATCCTGTCCCTGGCTTCTTATTTTTGGGTTCAGTGTGTGTATGGATTGTGTTAATTATCAGGAGACTTTAAGGGGATAAAATTATTGAACTCTGATAGTTTCCTCTTTCATATAGAGTTGCCTACAGTACTGCTGTTTGATTAAGATTTCCACCCTTTCCTATGGCTAACTCAATTCTAAGTCTTGATTCTCTCCATTTGTGAAGCAGTACAGTTATTTATTAGAACAATCCTTCTATTAATAATAGCATAAACCTGGTTGCAGTTTTAGCATCTGTTCTGCCAATTGCCACTTTCATCTGTGACATTCTCAGATGCCTAAAAAAGATGTAACAATTTTCACTTGATGGAAACTCATTGGTGAGCTTGACTTTCGGTAGAGCATAAGCCACTCTAAAAATCATCTTGTTCGTTATTCTATTAATAATTAGTTTGAAAAGAGATCATGTCTTTTGGGAATATTTTTACAGAAAGACCTTATTGTTTTAATGGTCATAAATCTTTCTATCTACACAGGAAGATTCTGTAGATGTAGTTTATTTTGCATGTTGCCTGAAAAGGCTGCTAAGCATTTAGCCGTGTATGAGTTTGACTTCTTAGTTAAAAAACCTTAATTTTTCAATGTATTTAATAAAACAATTTAAAAAGCGCAATAGTAGAACAAGACAGTATAGGCTGCTTGGAAAGGTGGCATTTGATGGTTGTTTCATAGAATGCTGCAAGCCAGTGATAAAATTACAAATACCTGTTTATAACTTATAATTGTGGGGAACAATTTGAGAGGGGAGAATCAGTTCTTTCTGGTTTACTCCAAAAGTATAGGCAATTTGAGGTATCGCTGAGAAAACTCAGATCTGCAAATATTAGGCAACTCCTAATTTGTGAGAATACTTTCGATACTGTACTTTGTGTATATTAAATTAACAGCTTTTAATAAGACTGCACATAGGTGGAGGGGTTTATATTTACTGCCACGATGGAGGTATTCTATTCTTCTTTCTTTCAGATTTGTTTGACTTTACCAACACAGTCTTTCTTTGAAGTAGTTGCCAGAAAGTTTAGTAAGTGGAGGAAATGTCTGTGGGACCACACCATTCAGGGTGCACTAGTGATATGACAAGAAACCAAATATCCCTGACATGTTTTAGAACTCCCTGGAATACTCTTGTAGTAAAGCAGCTGTCCTAATTGTAGCTTTCTGTTCATTAAATTCCAGGGTTTTTAAGTTTATTCTCCAGCTTTGGTTAGTGTGTTTCCTATTCATAGTGAAAATGCACACCTGGAGAAAAAGATACCTATCTAAAGGAAGCTGGTGATTTGGCCCTTGGGAGCTGATAAGGCTCCAGGAATAAGGAAAGCACAGTGGTTCTTGGTAACAAGGAAGTGATTCAGTGTTTAATAATGGGAAAAGTTGTGGGTTGTGTGTTTTGTGGTTTTTTTTGTCTTATGTCTTTTTTGAACAGATAGCGCTTTATTATTTTTCAGATAAATATTTGATCTTTCAATTCATCCATATCCTGATATGTGGTGCCTTTGATCAAAGGTACCAAATAACTAATGGATCATGGAAGTGTCCTGTTACTATTCAGTTACAGAGCCTGAATTGGCCAACAGCGCTCTGCTTCCAGCAGAAGCGTAGTATCTCCCAGGAATGAGTCGGGAAGATCACGTTTTTGTTGTAGGAGATTGCATAGGCTTACAGCATCACAGTTATTTCTCCTTGTCGCTATGATCAGAAGAGCACTATTACACAGTTGTGTAAAATCTGTGGTAAACTGGCAAACCCTGTTTATTACGTGTTAATATATATTGGCTTTGGATTCTGAGATAGTAGTACATTTGATTTTGCTGTGAGTGTCATTGTTCTAACTATACTTGGTTTCTAAACAAATTTATCTGACTTGTGGGCCATCAAAGATCTTGTGGTAATCGAACAATGATGCAGTGGAATATGAAGTTGGGCATGTTCAAAATTAGGAAGATTTTCTTCACCAAGTGAATTAGCAGGCTTTGGAACAGGCTGTCCAGGGAAGTGGTGGAGTCACCATCCCTGGGGGTATTTAAAAGACATGTAGATGTAGCACTTAGGGACATGGATTAGTGGTGTCAGTGCTAGGCTAATGGCTGGACTTGATGATCCTGGAGATCTATTCCAGCCTAAATGATTCTATGATTCTGATAAAGGTAATAAATCACTGGAATAACTTCTTGTTGTTTGTATTGACTTCTTGATTCTGAAAACACAATATAAATTGTGTTTCTTCAAAAAATCCCTCCATCTTCTTGGAACAAAAGGATTTCAGAGGAGTTGTGATTGTTTTATACAGAACCTTTCTTGTGATGTGTTACCCATTTTCTTTAGCTTGTGAAGGAAGATTCTGACGCTTTATTAAAAAGTTTTGAAGGATAATATGCTTTTCCATTAGGATATGCAGAGATTAATTAATGTGGTCTTAAAAGTGAGCCTCTAGAATCTGTTGTATTGGGGTCTAAAGGTAGCTCTGTCACCGAGTACTCTCCGGAGCAAGCGATTTTGTTGCTATTATCAGTTACAACTTCTGTTACTTGTTAACCAGTGCATGCCATGTTGGACTGACTCGGAGTAGTGTCATGTTGTGTACTACAGTCATCCTTGTTCGGTGTTGCTTTTTTTTTTTTTTTTTTTTTAACTGATTACCCAGGAAGTAAATCTTTCCCAATATAAAACAATTGGCTTAGAATTTCTCCTTTAGGTGTCAGAGCAAGCAGCCAAAGACAGTTACAAGCTGTGTTAAATGGGTATGAAGGAAATAAATCTGAACGTTGCTTAGTCTCCCAAGTGTCCAGCGCTGCAATTTTATTATCGCCTCATTTACCAAAGGCAAAAGTAGATTTTTTTTTTTTTTTGGTCCTATGTTTGTGCCTCTGCTTTCAGTTGCCCAGACGTTCATAAAAAGAACACATTTAACGTAAACACCAAACATGGTTTCGTCTCTTCCGCTGCTTATCATAGGAGGATCATTGAATGGTTTGGTTTGGAAGGGGCCTTAAAGATCATCAAGTCCCAGCCTCTGTGTTGTGTGCGGGGACACTTTCCACTAGACCAGGTTGCTCAAATCTCCATCAGACTTGGCCTTGAATGCTTTCATGGACGAGGTGTCCACTGCCTCACCACCCCCACAGGAAATAATTTTGTCCTGATATCTAATCTGAATCTACTCTCTCCTAGTTTAAAGCCATCTCCCCTTGTCCTATCACTGTGCTCGTGCAAAAGATTCCTTCTCCAGCTTTCTTGTAGTCCCCCTTTAGGGACTAGAAGGCATAGTTTATTTAATTAGGTAAAATTTCGTCTAACCCTAAGACACTATGCTTATCCTTTTAGCTTTTTTTGCGGAAGTGGATTGTAGGCCTAATGTTGCAGAAGCTCTGAAGAAAGTGTTCCTGTAGGTGTCACCTCGCTAGTGTGGATGGTCACAGCACTGCAGGAGTCCTGTGCATATCAGTGGTCCTCAGCTGCCACGTGCCAGCACCAAGAGCTGTGAAATGGCCTCTCTTGGTTAGGGATGACTCGAAGCACTCCTTGAAGCACATTCCCTTTGCTTTTCTGGCAGTGTGGAGAAAAACTGGCTTTACAACCGTCTGTGTGTTATAAGGCAAAGTTGAACTTTTAACTTGGGTAATAAAAAAAGCCTGTTTTTCTGGATTGATTAGATGGCAACTTCAAGGCAATCAGTAGATGTGCCTCTCGTCAGCAGATAAGGTCAAATAGCATGAGGAGCCTGGCTTTATTAATGCACTTCTTTTCCATCCATGGAGATCCTTTTTGGCAGTTGATATGTGACAAGTAAACGAGGTGCAAGTTTCTGTGTCTTTGTACTTTGATGTGCTGTCAGCTGACCTCAAGCAACATTAGGTCAAATAAACACTCAGCTCCTGAATTTTGCTGTTTAAAAAGCATGCTGGTTATCAATCCTGGCACCAGTAATGTCCCGTTCTGTTGGTTAGTTTCAACACATTTTATATGTATAATGTTTTAAAGACATCCAGCTGTGAACTAAAGAGGTTACTGCCTGCCCTTGGGCTGGGGCTTCAGTGAGGCTCTGCAGATGTCTGTATTGCTCTGCCCACATGGCAGAGCGTGAGCAGGTGCTTGACTTACCTTCAATCACTACCTACATGGTGCTCTCTGCATCCTCTGTCTGACAGCTGGGCAAGACTGGCAGTACAGAGGAACGTGTGGGACTCACAAAGGCTTGGGATCTGGGAGGAGAAGGGCTCAGGCTTGGAGAGTTGGCAGCTTGGAATCCTAAGAAGTGAGAGTAGTAGTAGGTGCATGCTCAGAGGCATCCTGGCATACCTATGTGACTCTCTAGGGCAGTGGATGGTGCCAGAGGCACTCACCAAAAGGGATCGCCAGTATATTACGAAGTTGTGTAATGTTAAATATAGGACTTGACCAGTTACCTCTGTTATAAAGCTGTAGTTACTTGAAATAAATGTTCTGCAGACATTAACTTCTATTATTCTGCTTTTATTTGCAGGGAACTTATGTTGTTTACTGGGTTTTTGTGTGGTTTTTTTTTTTTTTTTTTTTTTTTTTTTTAAATTAGATGCCTGGATACAGGGCGGGGGGAAATAATATTTGTTTTGAGAACTACTAAACTCTAGGAATAGATTATGTAGAGAAGTATTGAAGTCTTCCTTGCTGGAAGTATTCAAGGTTTGACCTGATGGGACCTTGGAAAATCTATTTTAAAGCCCTACTTTTAAGAACAGTTAGACCAGATGATCTCCAGAGGTCCCTTTCAACCTAGATTTTTCTATGATTCTGTGATCTAGGTCATATATAGCCATGTTTTTCTAAAATATTGATGATAGCATGATGAAAATTGCATTAATCTTGTTGAAATAAAGGATATTATTTTCTGTTGAAAATAAATGTGACAAATCAGTCCACCAATGCAATACTGTTGCCAGTACACAATGATGACCTTATTAAAATAGTTTACATTGTTGTTCTATATTAGAGAAATAGCTGTAATGCTGATAGTCAGGCTTTTTTTACTTATATGAGAGCAGAAAGACCTCTTTAGACCAGATGATCCTGCAAGGAAGATTTTCAGGATTTTGCTTGATGCACACCATGCTTCTTGAATAGTGTTTAAAAACCTAGTTTCAAACCTAATCAGAAAGCCTTTGACTATTAGTAGCAAATGCTTTTCCCCCCTTTATTGTTGGTTGTATGTAAATGACGAATACCTGAATGAAGATTTTATGGCTGATTGCGTGTTGTGTATGTATATGGATATGTCTGAAAATAACATATATATTGATATGTTTGTTGCAGAACAAATTGAGCATGTTAAGCTCATAAATGGCGGAGCTGTATTTGTTTCGAAGCACTTTGAAGTAGACATATCCTGTTTGTAGTGGTTTCTGGGTATTTTTGTTGGTGTGTTTTGGTTTTTTTAAAAATTTGTCTGTCTGTTTTCCAAAATGGGCAGCTGTAGTGGTTGGCCTTCCTGGTATGAGTGTTTTCAGTTTTGTCCCAGCAGTTCATTGTAGAAATTGTTACAAAGTCAATGTAATCTATTGACATTCCCTGTATGACATTTCAAATTAAGCCTTTCAAATTTTGCCAAGGTAATTCTGCTGTCTACTGGTTCAGGAAATAACCCTGAGATCTGTGGTGATGTCTGTGTGTATACTCTGTGAAATCTGTACAGTGCTGCAGAAGACCTGAAAATTTAGACCTGGCTTTCAGAATGGAAATTAAGTATCTCTTACTGGAGATAGCAAAATCTTGTAAGCTACTTCATGGGAAAGTATACTTAAATATTCAAAACCTTTTATGTTAACTTGTGACTGATTTGCAAGTAAAATTAGGTGTAGGGGCTACTTGGCTTAGTTATGATTTGTCTTGAGTTTATTTAGCAACTTTTAGATACTGTTTCCAGTGTTTAACTTTGCAAGAGAAGAGGTATTATATATATAGATATACTTTACAAGCCTGTTTTAAAATGACTCCTCAGGTTCTTTTTATTTTTTTTCTTTTACATTAGGCTGGTAAAAGTATTTCAAGCAGGGAGAAAAACAATTACAAGGTCAGCATTTCTCTAAATGAAAACTTTGTATTTTTTACCTGGTGTTGCTAATGATTTATTAGTTTCTTTGTTGCTTGTTTAAATTATTTGATATCTTTAGTTTCTTTGCATTTAGATCAACCCTGCCTTGTTTTTTTCCTGGCACCTAACCGCTTTAGGACCTGCTCTTGAGGTAGGGAGCAAGGTATTTACACTCTGCTTGCCATCGAGAAGAGACATTTGATGTAGAAGTTTCTTATTCTTCCATGACTCCTTAGCATAATTGCAGCCACCACAGACCGTGTTTAAACGGATAGCGCTGCTCCAGGCACTGGTGCACTGTCACCTTTCTCTGGATAGCTAGATTTATAATTAACTGCTGTTTGCACAATTAGAAATATTATGATTTAGGTGACAGCTCCCCTTGACAGGGCAGGGAAGGAAAGGGAGAAAAGACGTTCAAGTGGATTAGTCCTAGAGTAGGGGAGTTGGTGGTTCTAAGTGCCCGCTGGCAGCAATGAACCCGCTTCTCGAGGCACAGGCTTCCCAGGGGCTTTCCCAGGGCACAGGCTTCCCCTGGGGTTTGTTCCGGGCCAGAGGGCGGTGAGCCCGCTGTGTTAGCTCAGCTCGCAGGTGCTCTGGAAACACCCCCATCTCCGGGCGGGGTTTGGGAGCCTCTTGCCCGGCCCTGGTTAATGAGTAGCTTGGACCTCCGTTTTCCCAGCGCGGGGCGGTCTGACGGTGTCACCGCGGCAGAGTGGGCAGGGTGTGCTGGGCTGGAGGCCCTGCAGCCACGCTTTTGGGGGTGGCAGTGGGCCCAGCACAGCCAGGCTTCTCTTCCAAGCTCAGTTTTCAAGGCTTCTTTGGAGCTTTGCGTGGTGGAAAACAAGAGGAAAGTAGCCATCTGAAATCTGCATTTTTGAATTTTTTAATCCTTTCTTTACTGCATTTGTAATGAGAGTTGTATTTTGATACTGAATTTCTTAGGTTTGATAACACTTGGTAGTAGCTGGACTTCTAAATTTAGGAAAAAATGCTACAGCATCAGAAGGATTTAATTTTACTTCAGCTACATTGTTATTCTGCTGTTTTTGCTTTCCAAGTGTTTGATTAATTAATCAAAACAGTTTTGGTTTTTTCTGGAGCAGATTACAGTATGATTCCTCTGATTCAACCTACACAAGTAAGAATGCACATTTCTTTTTTACAAGCTTAGTACACTACAGTACTAGTTTAATTTTGTACATCTTTGACAATATTGCCAGTTTTTTCCTTCATAGTTTACTATTGGTCATTGAGCAAAAAGTTCTTGGATATGAGAAGGTGATAGTTGGCTAAACTGTTGTGTACTCAAGGCTTGGGGTAGAAGAAAGTAATTAGTGTGGTCTGTGATGATGGTTGTAATAATACTGCCAGAAAGAGTTGTCATCTTTGTTCTTCTGAGGTTTTCATTTCCCTCTCCTTCTGGAGATATTAATAAGGGGGAGCTGAGGTGTTGGTCTTGGAGCATTAAAAGTGAATGATGGCAAAATATTTTATACTGTGGCAGATCAAACCTTCACCTGTAAAGCAAGAAGTTAGGATCTGTGTTTAAGTGTAGTAGTGCATGTCTGGCGCAGAAGTTAATGTGTGTATGTGGTCACTGTTAGCTGTCCATACATGAAGAATTTGAGTCATGTTGGAGGAGAAGGTGACAAATTCAGTAGTAAGAGAATGCCAGATAGTTGAATGAGATGCATCTGACTCCTCACCCAACTGTGCAGATAACATTGTTTGAGATTGGCTGGGCCTAAAAGGAGGTGCTGTCAAGGAAACACTTCAGACTCAGCATGAAATCATACTAGCTAGCCTTTATGAAGGGAAACCCAAAAGAGATACTGAAACTTCAAAGGGCATTTAAAAAACCAAGTTTAAAAAACCATGGTTTAAAAAACCATGACCCCCCTAAAAAAACTCAAAACACGAACAAAATACCCCAAACACCATCTTTTATTTCACAATAATCAATGGTTAAACCCCTTTTTTTTTTTTTTTTTTTTTTTTTTTTTTTTTTTGGGGGTAATAGGAATTTTTAAAAAACACTAAATACCTTTTTTTTTTTTTGTCTGGCACTGATCTAGTTCTTCAGGCTCAAACATCATTAATTGTTTTAAAGATGCCAGGTAATTCCCCTCCACTGTCTTATCTAATTTCTTCTTCAGTCTCTGCATTGTTGTGGTACTCATGTTACCATTTGCCTTGTTCTATCCCATTATGTTTTTCTGTCTGGTCTTCTGCTTATTCCACTTGAAACCGCCTATATTCTTCAGAGCCTGTGCTAGTTCCTGATTCAATTAGTCTTGCCAGTTCTGATTTATTTTCACATTTGAACATCATCTGGTATAATGCTTTTGAAATTTATGGAAAGGGGAGCTCTTTCTTTATGAATGCAATAAGAAATAAACCAGGAGGCATTCCCTTTTTGACTTTTCCTCAAGGTTTTGAAGTGCTTCCCAGTCAGAGCTTTGCTATGAAGTCCTCGCAGACCTCCCTCTCAGACATGCTGCTGTGATTCGCTTTGGCTGCTTTGTGTTTGCTGGCTCAGGGTAGGCAGCCTGCTTGTCATTGCATTCAGTCCCCAGCAAAACTGTCCTACCAGTTATTCTTTCTAGTCTTGCAAATTGCCTTTCCTTTGATAGAATTTCTGTTCTTGTTGTATTGCTCAAAGAGGGGGACTCTATGCTGCTGCATGAATTTAACCCGGTTGAAGGTTACATACCTTGCAAGTTTTGGCTAGATTTAGCAGTTAATTTGCAGTGCATGCTGAAGCTGAATCCCCACCCCATTTTTGCAAGGGAGAAACTTGCTTAGGTGAAATTCTAGGTCTTATTAATAGTAGGAAAGTGTATGTGGTGTAGGTCGGAACTTGTACTTTTATTTCAAAGATAGTTAGCAGTTGAGAACATTCAGCATGTGTAAATATCGATGTCACATTTGGAAAGCTCTTGTGGGCAAGCAGACCACTTACTTGGTCATGACAAGGTACATTTTGTACTAGGAAAGCAATTAGGATTAAATAAGCCCAGATGAGTATTTTTATTTAGGTGTAATTTAGGTAGGCAATCTGGAATAGGGGTCATTACCTTTGTTACTGATTACAGCATAAGCTTAAATATTAGAGAGCTACATAAAGGTTTAGCTAATAGCTTTCAAAATCAAGTTGTTAATCTATTTTATTCAGTTGCTAAGGTAAAATAAGCTTGATGACATCAAAGAATCCATTTCAAATTAATTTCTCCTTTAAAGCTGTCATGATGATTGGTTATTTCCAGGAAAAGAGGCTGTTTTGTCACTGATTTGCTGTACTGCTTACTTTTGGTCAATTGACTAGTCTTAAACAACACTAGAAATACAATACTGTGTTTTCAAGTAGTCCTTGTTTTGATGCCTTTCCTTTAAAATACATTTCTGGTATATTGTAGGGTTATGAAAAAAAACCATGAAGGCAAGAAAGCAGTAGTAGTTGTGGACTTCTGTCCTATTTTTCATTCCAGCTGTTCTGTAGTCATAGCTTTAACCTGATGAGATGCTGCAGTCAACTCCTTCTGCTTCTCCCAGCCCTTCCACATTAGGTTTTGAGGAATTTGCCTGTTGGGAGGCATTGCCCATTACCTCTGCCTTGCAAAAGTGCTGAGCATTGAGGAAACTGGGAGAGATACCGGATCTCAGCACTGTAAGCAGATCTCTCCCTTTTTGCTCCTGTTTCAGTATAAACCAGCAATGCTGGCCTAGTGCCTGCATTCCTCTGTAATCGGTTGCCACAGCATGCTAAGATTGCTTTGTGGGAAGTAGATAAATATTCTACCTGCCAGCCAGGAATACAAAAACTGAAATAGAAAGGCTTGAGGAATGTCAGATCTGCTTGGCAAAATTTGGTGTGTGTGTTTGAAAATGCTTGGCATTGTCTTGTGCATGCACGAATGATTTGAAACTTAAAAACCAAACTAGCCTCTGAGTTGTAGACTCCAAAAAATAGCAGCAGTTGATACCCAGAGACATTCTCAAACATGAGATGGTTTAATTCTTTAAATTATGTGATCTTGGCTGTGCATGGGAGCTTTAACAACCTTGTAAATACAAGGTTGAAGAGACTTGAATTATTTCAGATGGCAACAGGAGGCTTTATAATAAATAAACAAATCCAATAAATGCCCATTTGTTGGATCGCTGTGTTAAAAGTGAACAAAAGCTACCTCAGTGGGCTTGAATTTTTTGTATAAGTGCGATATGTTAGTGGGATTTCTGGAGAAGAAACACCAAAACACCAAAAAACCTAAAACAACCCCCCTTCGCCCAACACACCCAAAGAAGTACTTCACTCACGAGCAAGCAGTTCTTTACCAGACTCCTTTAAAAAATCTCACTGTAACCCATTCCATTTTACTCCTCCAAACTCCAGATATAGTTTTCATGACTCTTTCTCACTCTACTTTGGTGCCCTCATGGCAGGAGTTTTATCAGGTATTTGTCTAAAAGCTGGCCCAATATGCTCACTCGCCCTATGATGGTGGAGGGATGCTCTGCCTTCCCTGGTCCAGGGAGGTGTTGTGCTGCCGGGGACACAGCTGTCCAGCCAGCCTGCAGCCTTTGGCTGAGCTTGGCACCAAAGCTGCGTTGAATCCTGACTGGGAGGTTGCTTTTTGCCTCTTTGGGGGCTTAAGTCATGTGTTGAAAGGAAGAAAATGACCAAAAGATAGCTGCCACTGTGTTTGCAGCAGAGGGAAGACGCAGGAGCATCTATTTTAGGTGAATGCTTTTTGGAGTGGTGTCCTTCTGGTGTGGTATGCCATGGTCGCAGGGTGCATGTTAATCTTGTAGGGTGGTGAAAAAATTGCCTAACAGGGATGTAAAGACGTATGCTGGTCTGAAACATACACTGTTTAAATACTGATGGAAAGCCAGAAAGCACAAATTGTTTGCAAGCTAGGACTTGTTCTGGAGTATGTTTACTCTATTTTTTTCTTCGCTTTGTGTAGGAATTACTTTCTTCTTCTAAGGTGAGGATGTCCAAGCACATGCAGGAATTGGAAAAATGTCTATCCAGTTTGGGTGGCAGCATTGCCTTTTTTTTTGTTTGCCTATTCTCTTAGTGCAGGAGGAGGAGGACTTCTGCAAAAGCTACAGAAATGCAGTCAGTGCTACTGCAAGTCCTGGAGAACAGTGTGATCTTATTGATAACAAATTCTTGTGACACTAGATGTTTTGAAGTCTGTGGAACAAACTGAAAAGGGAAGAAAGAGGTGTGCTTTGGTAAGCTTAAAATACAAATTTGTCTGTTAGTCATAAATGGGGGAGGAAGATGAGATGAAGATGGGAAAGAATGGCAGAAAACTGTTCATCTGTAGCCATTGCTTACAAAGTGCAGATGTTCCTAGACCGGCTTTTCACAGTGTGTATTTGCTTTGTCTTCTTGATTTACGAATCGTCATTTAATGGATTGGCTTGGGAGGGACCTCAAAGATCATCGCCTGGTTGCAGACCCCCTACCATGAGCAGGAATACTTTCTAGACCAGGTGGCTCAATGTCCCTTCCTGTCTGGCCTTGAACACTTCCAGGGATGGGACATCCACAACTTTTCTGGGCAACCCTCACCATCCTCATAGCGAAGATTTTCTGCCTAATGTCTAATCTAAATGTCTCTTTTAGTTTAAAGTCCTCACCCCTTTTCCTATCACTACACGCCCATGTAAAAAGTTGTAAATTTTCTGGAGGTGTTCTTCTCTCTTACTCCCCTCACATGGCAAGTAAACTTCTCACATGAAAATCGTCAGTTTTGTTGTTCTGAATATGTAAGAACAAGAAGTTAAGATCAGAGTATCAGGAGGTGTTTTAATTTTATCATCTTGTCTAGGTTTTGTTCTGAAGTGCAAGACTTTTGCAGTACTTTTTCAAATGCTTTCCTGAAGGTCATGAATTAGAACTTTGTGTAATTCCTTCAACATAACTAGTTTTGTGAGACTTGAGGATCTCCTGAACTTTTGTCATTTTGAACAGTCCTCAAGGATAAATTGAATAATAGAATTATAGTCTCTGAAAGAAATACTTTTTTCTGTCCGTAGAGTTTGAAGTTTCTTTCATAACATACGTTTCAATTTCCAGATTGCTATTGTGTCCTTTCTCTTTCTTTTAAAGGAAGAATTGCTGTGATTTGCTTATTTTACCATTTTTTCTTTTTCAAGAGTATTCTGTGGTTAACTGCAGATTGCCAATTCTGTGTTCCAAATCCCTTTGGAGACTTTTTGAAGCCGTAGGTTTTATAACAGAAGTCTTCTGTTATGCTTAAGGGAATATATTTCAAAAGCTTGTGGCAGAATGTGGCTTATAAGATAGATAAAACAGGAATGTATAGAAAACAGTTCTGTGAAGTTTTAAGCTCTAAGGTCTAAAAGAAATACCTGGGTTCAGAAAGAAAATTCATAGTAATTCTGAAGAGTTTTTTGTCCATTAACACAATCTACAAGACAGACTTTTTTCTGAGATCTGGAATGCTGTCTTGCAAAAAGTATGGACTGGGTTTTTTTGTTGCCAGTGATGAGACTTTTTCTTCCCATGGTACACAGTCCTCTGTTGTGTTGAGAAGTAGATTGAGTACTGCACACAGTGGAAAACACTGAGTAACAGTGGCAAGTCTTGGTCCACTACTCAACTGTGCCCACCCACGAAGGAAACTTCAGTCATCTGTAATTTCAGGCTATTTCTCAAGTTTAGTAACAATCCAGCACTGAATTTTGTGTGGAATTTCTGTTTTTAAAATTGGAGTTAGCTTTCTGTGGCACTAGTACTCATTAATACTCTCACAGCCATGATTAAGGTGTTTTCTCTCCTTCCTTGTCCTTTGGCAACAAATGGCAGTCACCACTGCCAGCAGCCTCTCTCTGAGCTGACAGATTTAAGAGCCATTCAGTCCTCTCGTAGAAGAACAAGTTCAAGAACAAGTGTATTCACAATCTAGTTACCTACACCTTTCTTTTTCAAAGTTTTGAAAAGTATGCTTTGGCAATTATTTCCATCATGATCCGTGTTCAATTTGAGGAGGAGGAAAGCGACCATTTCACAAAATGTCAATAGTGACAACATCAGAAATAGAATGTGAACATTTAGATTCGCAGCCTTGAATTGAGTCTATACTCTGTTCTGTTTACAATCTGCTTTCCTGCTCTTTAAAAAACAGCTTAAATTTCTTTTGCTTTGAAGAAAGAGGATGGCATGTGAGGTACAGTGACATCAGTCCTGTGGAAAAGACTGAAATCTTTGATAACTGTAGCTTGGATGAGCAAAATGTACTCCGTTAATCGGAGGCAAAAATTATTAAAAGAGTTTTTTTATTTTTCTGGTTATTATATAGAGAAAAGAATTGCTTCGGACATGTAATTGAGATATGAGGAGTGGCTTGTTTTGGAAAGCTGGTGTTTGGTTGTTTTTTTTTTTCAACATCTGTACTCAAGAGGCATTATCTGCAAATTGTGAAATTTTTTTTGTTGTTTTTTTTCGTAGGCCATCATCGTGCTGCATTGGCAAACGAAAAGTTTCAATGTAGATCATTAGTCTTTCAACTCATAGGTGGAGGACAGCAGTTCAAAGTTACTATCAGAAAAGAGCATGTCTCAGGGAACATTATATGGGCACTTGATGCTTTTCGGACCTTCTCAGCAACATTCTCAGAAGCCAAGTTTATGTGTATTTATTTATGTTACCCTACAGGAAGTAGAGAGTAATATTAACCTGCAAGCATATTGGATAGTATAGATTTGTGTGAATAATCCCTGTTTTACTTTATAGTGTGGTTTTTTGTGTTTTGAAAACTAGTAGAAATAGCACAGGTGGTTTCTAGACTGATTAGTATCATACTATGGATATAGTAAAAAAGTAGAATTTCCCTCTAAAAGCATAGTTTGGAAATATGTTTTAATCTTTGGTTATTTTTCTACATCTCTTCCTGAATCTGTCATGCAGGTGATTAAAATTCTGCTTAAATATCACAGCTTTACTTGGCAGGAAAATTGACATGATGTTTCATGTTATGTGTCATACAAAAGTTTCATGACACAATTTATTGCCTGCTATTTAGAATATGAGGTCTTTTTTGTTTTTCAGTTTTTGTATGGTGATTAATTTGGTAACTGAGGCTTCAGAATATTTTAGTTGCTTGTCTTTGTAAATTTCAATGGTGAATGCTTACCTACTTGGTTTTGAAAATTTGAAGTCATAAATTATTTATTCAATATAAACTAATATATATATTGGAAATGTTGGTAGCTGAGCACTGCAGTGCTCAGCTTTCACTTCGGCTCAGTGTTCATGTTCTTCCACTCTTGTGTGTTACTGTTGTTGGTGTAAGACACTACCAAGGCGAGGAAGGTGAACTTCGGCTTTCATTCTGCAGTTTTTTTTGAATTCATGTAACATTGTTAGTTGCCTCTCAAAGGCATTATTTGGAAAATAAAGTAGTGATAGCCCTTGCATTTTTCAGTGAGATGGTTTTCTTTTGTGCTGTGGTCTGCTTAAAGCTGAGGCAGGCAATAGAGGAAGCCATAGAGTTCCTGAATGCTTTGATTGGCATGGTGCAGGAAGTGCAGCAGGGCGCTGTTTACTGCCCTCAGCGCTGGCTGAAAGTGTTATTTTATACAAGTTTTTTAAAAATAAACATCATAAAGATCTCTGACATGAGCAATAAAAACTGCAAAAAATTTAAAAGAGTTATAAGTGTGTCTTGTTCTTGTCTGTATTTCATAGTATTTTAACAGTGTAGGGAGCAGATCTCTTCAGATGCTTTTTCTTCCCACTATTTTTTTTCTGCTCTCACTCATTCTGCGTGCAGTAGATACTGTCTCTGTACTTGTGCTAATCCTGTGTCTCAGGTCTAGCAATAATGCTTCATGCTCTTTGAAATGACACATTGGATCCTACAATGCCTTGCCTGCATGATTTTATTCTATGTATGTAAGAAAAAATTTGTGAAGTTGGCATGACCAGATTTACACCCTTGACGTTTGAGGAGTTATTTGTAAAATCTTGTTTGATCCTTTGCAAATAGGACCAAAATATTTACCTCAGAAGCTGGAATAAAGGATGTTAAGAGCACAGGTTCTGAACAACACTGAAATTGATGGTTAGTATTGTTTTTGCACTGGTAAGCTCTTCTAGAATTTAGTTACCTTTAGGTTGTCTGATTTCAAGACTAAGTTTTCAGATAACCAGTCTTTGCTGCTGGCCATGTTGCTGAAAGGCTGGGATAATCCTCCTAACCCCCAGTCCCCCATGTAAAGGCTCTTACTATGTAAAGACTATGATTATTTTTGTCAAATAATCTCTATTAACCTGTAATGGAAGCCTGTTGTGCTGCTTCACTCTTAACAGCAAGAACTATTGGGATGCCTGAAGCTGTGCATATTTTAAGACTCTCCAGGTAAAAATCTTTTTGGTAAATCTTTGCAAGTAAAGCAAACATTTGTCAAAAAGGGAGGGGAGAGAGGAATAAGGTTCTCAGAAAAGTTGAAATGGAATCTTTGTCTCTAAAACTTGTCTTGGAATGAATATATATGTAATATATATATATACACAGGAAAAAAACATTTGTTGTGACTATTCCCTTTTTTAAGGATAATTCATTCACTTAGTGTTTTTACTCTGTTGGGGATCACCTTACAGCGACAGAAATGTTGTTCCCAATCCAGCTGCATGAGTGTACATAGATCCCAGGCAGCAGAACTGGAATAAGAATGGGTGGCTTACTGTGGTGCGTGGCTTATCTGCGCCAGGTACTGCGGCTGCTCACGCTGCTTGCATTACCTTCAGTGTGATAGTGGTTTAGTGGGATCTCAGCAACATGTCAGTCAGGATACAGTACAAAGCTAGAACTAAAAGGCATATTTCCTCTCCCATCCACCTCTTCCAGTCTGACATTCATTTGTGATCTTGCTGTATCCAGAGTTTAAAATAGATGGATTTCCCATGAAAACACTTTGCAATATGGATTTACTAGGGTTGTGTTAAAATGAGAAGCTGAATGAAGTGCAGGGAAGGCTTGCAAAACTGCTTAATAACTCCATTTTAGGTACTAATTAAACATCTAGCGTCTTGTAGTGGTGTGGGGATTTTTAAAAATTTATTCAGCTACATATATTGGATTCTCTTCTAAGAGGCGATGACTACTGTAGATAGGTAGGTACCTGATTTCTAGACATAGGAACAAATCTACTTTGTTTATTTTTTGGCTTTTAAAAGTGAAAAAAAACTAGATTCCAATTTTGTGGAGGTTAGAGGAGGAAAGAGTATTCACAATTACTTGTGGTTTGATTTTTGTTTTTAGAACGAACCTTTTTTCCTTGTAACTACCTTCATTGAAATGAAAGTGCTTTGAAGTACATTTTAAATAAACAAATAAAGGTGTCATAGTGTATGTGGTCTACCCTGAAGGCTTATTTGTGGGTGAACTCCAGCATTAAGTGCTATTAAATGAAGAAGAGGTATCATTATATTTTACTGTGGAAGGATGTTTTTTCTTTGCTCTGTTCTGTGCTAGTTCTGGTAAATATTGGGCTGGCAATATGTGTTACACCTTTTTAAGGTATGACTTCAAAATGCCTGGTTTTTGGCTTATATGGACTCATTTTCTGGGACAAATCTCTTCCTATAGGGTCTATTTTTCTGGAAAACTTAGGACAATGACTAGAATGATTTAAGCCCAATTAGTGCAATTTTTGATAAGAGAATGCTTTGCTAGCCCTATTGGTTACCTATATGACAGATAAATAATTTTGCTGTGCTTGAAAATATCACAGGTGTCAGCCGTTGGAAGCAAATATAAGAAA
Organism: Oreocharis arfaki; assembly: GCA_013398015.1. Classification (NCBI taxonomy): domain Eukaryota; kingdom Metazoa; phylum Chordata; class Aves; order Passeriformes; family Paramythiidae; genus Oreocharis; species Oreocharis arfaki. The sequence goes on along the minus strand of VZRR01007842.1, from coordinate 1,455,056 downwards.
GCCAGATCTTTAATTTTGTTAATGTTGATTTTAACCTTGGTATGAAGAGTCTCTGTTATAATGATATTGCTGCCTTTCTTAAAGAGCAGTGGTTTGAAAACTTGCAGTTACTGCTGTGGAAGTTGTGTTAACTGCGTGTGTCTACACGCATGCACCAACTTTCAACGTGGATTTTAGCCTTTATTCTTGTTCTAAGTAAGGCTATGCTGCAACAAGTATTTTATTCTTTGTATCTCAATTTGGAGGTATTTTTTTTACTGTAAGCTGTAAGCCTTAATCATATAAGGCTTTCATGCTTGTTCTATGTTTATGGTTTAATTGCTTTAGATCAGATTACTTTTTAGCTTTTATTTTCCCAAGTGATGTGGAGTTTTGTCATGTTGTGATGCTTCTGGCTTCCACGTTTGCTTTCTGTATAACTTACGATGAATACCTCAGGAAAATTTTGTGAGGAAATAACTACAGATAAGAAGAAAATTATGACCTGCACACATTGCTCAAAATGAAGTTTTTCTTTTACTTTGGTTGTTGCTTTAGTAATGCCTGGTAATTTGTATTGTGGTCAATACCTCTTGGGATTTTCCGGTGAAATAGAAGAACTGAATTTTTTATTAATAGGGAAGCATCTAGTTTCTCATTGGGAATGTAGAAAAGATGAAGTATTTCCTCTGCAGAAGGTGAAAGCAGAAGCTGGTTTTCATAGATAGTGAGTTAAACCTAATTCTTCTATTTGGAGAATCTGGCTAAATAATTTAGTTGTCGTTAAGATGCACTGATGGTAGATATGGCTTTGAGGTGTGTAAATAATTCTTAACTACATGGGCTGATGCATGCTAAAGAGCATTTGTATCAGTTGTCTTAGGGATATACATTGTTACAAAGACACCTTTAATTTCTTCTACCTCTTTCTATTCCCTCTCAATTTATTTTGTATCTTTTCGGTAAAGGAACAGACAGCCATAAAATTTAACTGTTATTTAAAGGACACACAAGATTTGGGCATATCTTTAGTACTACAGTTTTCCCCCTTCCTTGTCAGGGGTGATCACTCAGACAATGAAAGCGGGTTAGAAGCACTGTCCTTTCATAAATTGCATTCCCACAGATTCTGTAATATAGATGATTTTTGAGAGGCCAGCGTTTTCAGTCAAGACCATAATAAACTGAGAAAACTTAGTGCAGTAGCCTCCTCCTAGAAAAAACATGAGTGCACCCGCTTACAGAAGCAAATTATCCCCATTTACCCAATGAAATGAAGGTAATAAATGATATATTTATTTTTAAAAAAATCACGAACCCAACAAAACTATTCAGTTATATGCAGTATGATTATATGTAGAAGGTCCTTGAGTGCATACTCAGCAAATCTGCCCTTGATTTAACTCCTTGGGAAAAATGAAGTTAATGGTAGTTATACTGATAATGGAGTCTTAAGTTTTTCTAACAACAATTTCCGAGCAAGTTGGAAAGAAATCAAATGCTGGTATGGAAAAAGTATTTTTAAAAGTCAGTCTTCAATACAAAAGATGAGGAAAACATGTTATTTTTGTTCTGCTTGACTGCAGCGTTACTGTAGGAGAAGGCATGCATAACCAAACTTGTCCAGAAATGTGTTTAATGTACTTGGAAAACATTAACGTCTTTCTGTAGCTCTACTTGTATTTGTTTCTCCTGTAAGCCTATTGCATGATTTCATTATGGGATAGAATTCCACATGTTTGTTTTATACTTTATAACTGTGGATGTAACTGTGAAAATAACTGTGTTTTGGGGTGGTTTTGTTTGTTTAATTAAAATATAACTCCCAGCTTCCTGGGTTTGACATGCTTATTTTAGGGAAAGGGGAAAAAATATTTAAGTATTGACTTGTTAATAATGTTCAAAATTGTCTTACGGGTTTTTTCTATTTGGTTTCATTTGTGAACCAGCCTCCTTCCTGAGGCTATAAACAGGAACTGAGATTTGCATGTAGTGGCTGGTTCTGGTTGCTCAGGGCTGGAGGGTGATTGCTGGGGCTTAAGAGCCGGCTTCTGGTCTTGCTGGGGATCTCAGTGACCCCTCTGCCTTCCCCAAAAGCAGTTGCCCTTGCTGTTCCTTCATGTGCTTCTACATACTGCACTGGGGTCCACAAGCCATTCCAGTAATCTGGCCCTATTTAAAATACAGCTTTAAACACATGGATGAAAAGTCATGGAGTAGATGCCAACAGTTCAGCTGCTCACCTGTCTCCTGTTCTCCTTCCCTCACCCTTTAGGCTAGGGATTCACAAAGATGTTTCCTTGCAGACTTGCTGAGCGTGCGGCACTCTGGGGTGGGACATGTAAAGGGATGTGGGCAGGTTGCTGCGGTGTGACACCTGTAACACTGCTTCCTCAGGAGCTCACTTCTGCACAGGGATGCTCAAGGCCGTGGAGGTGGCAAGTAGAAGGAGTAGCTTTCTCTGCTGGAGACTCCAGCTGGTGGCAGTTTCCTAGGGCTTGATTAGGCCCCTTGAGCTCCAGTTGACTGATGGCTGTGGTGTCCAAACACTCAACCATTTGTCCCTGTCTTGGCACAGTTCCTATGGTCAGCTGGCTTTGTCAGGACAGCCTCAGCTGGGGCTCTTTGCGTGCCGTAAACACAAACTGTGAACTCTGTGTTCCTGGTGTGATTTTGCATAAAATCGTAAAAAGAAAGGAATTGCAGGTTTTCATTTCATTTTCATTTCATTTTTCATTTTTCATTTTTCATTTTTCATTTCATTTTCGCCAATGCAAATTGGTCACACTAGCAGGTTTGAATTTCTCATGGTGAATTTCCATCTTACTGCTTCATCTGGCGCATTGGGCATATAACCCAGCATCCAGCAGATCACCTGAAGGTGTTAAACCAAATGTAACTGAAAATCTAGCACAAGACTATGAATTTCCAACTAAACACCTCATGTTTTTATTGAACTGCAGTATGTAAGTATGTGTTACTATTAGTTCTTGGATAGCTTAGGTTGTCCAGGAGACAGGCTGGACTTCCTACAGAGGGACCATGGTATGAAATGGACGTGTAATTACTTATGCTACTATGCACAGTGAATTAAATAAAAATCATCAATTGGTTTATTCAGGTTTATTTTCTTGCCGTTATTAGTGTTTTCTTTTTTTGGTTGGTGTTTTTTTCTTGTTGATTTTCTGGATAGGAAGCACACATATACATATAAATGTTATTGATGCTGTTGTATTGACTCCTGCATTTCAGGTTTGAACAAGTGAGTAGCAAAATCTAGCTAAATTGTAAAAAATAATGCACTTGAAAAAATAATAATGCTCTTCTGGAGAGTGATTAGGGTTAGGCATCAAAATGCCTGAAGGGTCTCCAAGTGTAGCTTAACTTGAAGTGTGTTCTGCACTAGGGCTTCAGGGGCTGTGCACTATTTTCTTCCTTTCTCTGGGTGGATCAGGAGCAGAGTGCTGGAGACTCACTCCTCTGATTGTTGCTCTCTGCTGAAGCCTGACAAAGTTTGAAGATAATTAGGGCGTAGAGAAAGGGAATGGTGGAAGTGTAAGAGAAGTTGGGGATTATAAGGAAAAGGGTCAAATAGCCTTTTCTCCCAGGAGTGGAGAAGTTTGTGTACTGGGAGCGTTAGGCATTGCAAAGCAGACTGAGCCCTGGAGGCCAGGCTGATGAAGCTTTGAATCTGGCTACCAAAACCATTTTCTCTCATCTGGTGGCTGGCCCACAGTGAAGGATAGCCTTCCTCTTACCCATCAGTGGACTAGTGGGTAGAGAGCTATTTCTGCAAGTGAGAAGGGGTTTTTTGCCAGCTGAGGTGGACAATGAAGAAAAGACTTTTTAGTATAATTAATTTAGTTACTTGACTTTTTGGTAAAAGGTGAACACAGTGCTGAATAAGTAGTTTAAAACTTAGCAGATAGAAAAGTAGAGAACGTGAGATTGAAGGCTTCCTCTACAATCTTAGTTTGTCATCACCTTTTTTGTATACTCTTGATAATTGGATAACTGTATTTTTTATTTAACAGCAACCATTCCTGAATTAGCCCATTTTCTGGATCTAAAAAAAATAAAAACTAACATACTGTGATTAACTGTAGTCTATAAATCAAGAAAAATTGCAAAGCAATAGGAGTGTTTGGTGGTTTATATGGCAATATTGTTCATAATTCTCCTAAAGATTACATCTTCCTTTTTATCTCTTCCTTTAAAAACAAAAGAAAAGAAGAGCGAGAGAAAACAAACAGCTAAAACCCCCAAACCACACCTTTTCCTAGAAAAAAAAAATGCATGCTGGCTAAAAAATGAGTCTTGGCAGCTTACAGTTTTGATTTTAGAAGATATACAATGGTGAACTATCAATTAGTGGACAAAAACCCCTATGACAGTATTGTTAGAAGTGTTGAATGCTTATGTGTGTCTGACTTCTGAGCTGTCTGTGAGAAGGCAATTGTTTTAGCTGCTTCTGAGTATAGATTACACGTAGTTGAGTGAAGATGGATCACTGCACTGCTTTGTTGTCTTTGCAACCCCAAAAACCCCACTTTGTATAATTTTACATGTCATGGTTCTTCATGCTTTTCGTGTTACCCTTTTGAAGAGTTGTCTGGTAGATGCAATCCTTCAGTATTTTAAGTGTTTTGTTTAGTTTTTTTTTCTAAATTGTTCCATTTCTGTAGCTGAGTGAAAGAAAACCCAGTCTGTGTTTGAAGGCAGATACACAAAAAAGGGGAGATGGCAAATTAGTACTCATATAGGTCCTGTCTAGCTTGGCCAGCAGTCTATGCAACACTCATAATGCAAGTCCCTTTGTAGCTGTCCCCTTATAAGTGAGGTATGGTTTGGTAATTGGTATGGTAATTAACCTGGAAAACTATCCCCCCTGCTTCGCTTTGCTTGCCAACTGGCTTTAAACACTGTGATGTTAATTGGTAAACTGATCCAGTGAAGAGAGGCTTGAAATGTTTTCAGGCTTGTCTGAATTTAATTCACCTCTTATTTCAATGAATGGCTTTTTCTGTTTGATGAGATGCCCTTTTGTTTGCTTTAATTTGTAAATACTGGTTTTCAGGGTTTTGGTTTTCATGAAGATTTTTTTTTAAAAGAGAAAAAAGCCCAAACAACACAATAACTTTTTTCTCATGGCATGTTCTTCTTTGAAATGAATTTCTGGCTTCATGAATTTATGTATGCTAGACTGTAAAATATTGACATGTTTTAAGGTTAGTTCTGCTTACCTTACATCTGATGCTTGTGTATATACTCCTGAAACAAAATGTTACTTGATAGAGCCTGATTTGCATTAACTCAAGACTGTTCTGTCAGTTGAGAGTAAACAGAATTATTGTAATGAAATTTGTAAATGCAGAAATAATGTAGGAAATGTAAAAGGAGGTGAGGGATTTCCTAGTTACAGAGGATAAAAACTTGTCTTGACATTGCCTTCCTACTTTATAGTAGGTGTTTGGGGTATTTTACTTATTTAAACTAAGGCAGTGGCTCCTGCCTAACCTAGGCATACGTTGCAGGGATTACCTGTGATTGTCCTGATGATGTTCACGTTTAGAACATGGGAGCCCCCTCTATATGTATGCATTTGTGTTCTGGTTTACAACAAGCTAATTTTACAACCTATTCTTTTCTATGAGAAGCATTTGTTAACTTGGGGTGTAATGGGGTCTTCATGATGTTGTGGGTTACTCTGAAAAACAAACATAGATAATTATAAGAACTGTCATTAAATATAATTTTTGTTTTATAGGTTATTCAGCAATAGTTATGAACTCCCGTTTACGAGCCTTAGGTGGGAGGATAAATAACATACGAGCATCAGAGCTGCCAAAAGAGAAAACCCGATCAGAAATAATCTGTAATGTCCACTTTTTGGATGGCTCAGTACAAAGCTTCAAAGTCAACGTAAGTTTGGAAAACTGCTTTCTTTTTTAATACATAGAAGTTTGTTTTAAAGCTGTGGATGAAATATGGGACCCTGAGGCATGGTATTTCCAAAAGATGTTGAAGATGTAGCTTTTCCATAACAAATGGCAGAATTACTGATTATGAAGTAGGTTTATAAAGTGCTATTTTAATTTATTTTCAAGCCAACCAACTTCAGTGTCATAAAATCATGGCATGCAGATTGTATCTGGAAAAAAGGTCTTCTCTATCATATGTGAACCACGAAGAAACAGACCTGGTGATCATTATCAGCTATGAATAAATAATTCATGTTTAAAGGGAACTCCCAAACTGGGGTGTGCTCCTCCTTCAAAGGACTGGTAAAAAGGTCTCCTCTGGAAAGGAGGAGGACTTATAAATTCTTGTAGTGATGTCAGTACATATTTTCTGAAATGCATAGATGATGTAAACGGTGAAGACATTGTGGCTCAGTAGGACTGTTCTGGTCAGTCTTTTGTACTTCAATGCGGTATCTTTATTTGGATGTGGGCAGGGAAAGTGGATTAATGGAGGTCTGTACTCTTTATTTTAAGTGTATTTTATTCTGTAAGGATTATAATCTTTAGTAGTGATTAAAAATATCTGTTTATTTTTAAATGAAAACAAAGGAAATGGCTTCACTTCTCAATCGACTTTCAATAGAATTATCTGAACATGCAGAAAAACTGTGGAAAAATTTAAGTAGAATTGTGTGAAAGAATTGTGTATTTCTTTATATGATACTTATTTTATCCAATTTACCTTATTTGAGAAGAAGCGTTTTGCTGAGGAATCTGTATTGTTTAGATGTCATAGATTACATGGTGCTTTCTAATAGGACATTCAAAACTGCACCTGAAAGTTGTATTTTCCCAAGTCTTATTACAGTTTTCTTTGCAAATTGGTTTTGTTCTTTCTCTGTTGGATATTAATTGAGATATAAATTATTTGATAGGTCTTTTCTTTTCACTGTCATATATACAAAATTAGTCCCATTTTAGTATGCATTTTGCATGCTATGTATTCATATATGTGTGTAATATTTGGGAGTGGGGTAGAAGGAGAGTAGGTAAGAGAAGGAACAACACGTTAGTATACAATTTCCATTGTTTGTCTCCAGCATGCCCTAGGAATTGCCTTGTCTGTCAGTGAGCTGGCATAATTGCAGCACACCACCCTGCCCCACACAAGGATCTGTGTAAAATGAGGAATTAAAAATGTTTTTAAATCCATGCATAGTAGTATATGTGTTCTTTATAAACAGATGGTTACACAGCTTTACATTTAGTGCTTGGCCTGAAGTCCAGCGCTATATAAGTGAAATTTGCTTTAGGCAGTGAGGGCAGTATAGGAACCATTGGGAAGGAACTGTGTAGACCTTAAAGCAGCCTTCTGGTACCTAAAAGAAAGCTGAAAAGGGACTTTGTACAAAGGCATGTAGTGATAGAAAAACGGGGTAATAGCTTCCAACTGAGAGAGGGTAGATTTAGATTAGATATTAGGAAGAAATTCTTAGCTGTGGGGGTGGTGAGGCACTGGCATGGGTTGCCCAGAGAAGCTGTGGATGTCCTATCCTTGAAAGTGTTCAAGGCCAGGCTGGATGGGGTTTTGAGCAGCCTGGGGTCTTGTAAGGTGTCCCTGCCCATGGCAGGGAAGTTGGAACTGGATGATCTCTATGGTTTCTTCCAACCTAAACCATTCTATGTTTTTTTGAAATTCTGAACCCAACCAATTTCTCTCCCTACCTTCAGCATACGCCTAGGGTATCACTGCTCATTACCTCCTTCATCCAGGAGTTGTAAGGGCCTCCTTTACTGCAGCTGTGATGCTGAACTGCATAGGGGTGATGTAAGACTCATTATGCATATGCTCTTAAAACAAGCAGGGAGTGTGTGGCTACCCTGCTGTGTTATGGACTTCAGAAAGGAAGAGGTTTGGCAGAAGATTTATGTTTTTTGAGTACTGAGCTGTCATACTGGTAATGAGAGAGGCTGCACTTTTCTGTGAGGATGGCCTTTCCTAGTTATCTAACCTTGATATCAGCCTAAGAATAGGCTTTGGCACACTCTGGTAGTGTCATAAGGTCCATTTTTCAAAAGGGTTTGAAGTCAGCTGCAGAAAATTTGTGTCCAAGTTCTGCTTACATTTGCAGAAAAATTCAGCTTTGTGAAGTTTTTGCCCGACTCTGTGTATGTGTGTGTGTTCATTTTAATTGCCAACATAATTCAGTTTTATGTCTGTGAGCAAAGAATAACTTGGGTCCTTGGTCAGCCTGGGAATCAGCTGGGCATGTACTGAAGGACAATAAGTTTTGCTCTGAACAGATTTTCCGCACTAGTGAAGTCATTCTGTGTCGCTTTAGAGAAACTGTTTCTCATATCAAGATGTTTTTCTCCACATTAAATTCATTTCTGGATGACAGGTGAATTGACAATTCTGTATTTTAAAAAAATTAAATATGCATATCATATGGCATGATTATCCAGAAGACAAATTAGTAGAAGCATATTAAATAAGGTAGTAGTACGTTATTAAAATGAAGGTGCTTTCTGAAGTGACTAGACATAGGTAAAAGATACATGGATAAAAAGACCTACTATGTCTTGTGGATATTGTAAATATGTTTTCTAGTTTTTTCGCTTTCTCAGCTTTTACAATTATTGCTGAAATATGTTGAATTTTTCTACTCTGTTGGAGTTTGGAGAACTGGAACTGAACAGGATCACCTCTTCTAAGCATAAAGTGTAGTGTTTTCTCTTTAAAAGAACTTGAACATTATCAGCGGAAAATTAAGGTTGGAAATTTTTCAGGGTTGTTTGTGATCTAGTGGTACCTGGTTCTGATCTGTGAAGGCTCAAATGTTGGATAGATGTTACACTTTGAACTAACATTAGGCTGATATTCACATATGCATAAGCATGCTTTATGTTCATTGACAGGATTATATTTTTCCACGACAAATAGTGGAAAGTAAAAGTGGAAAAGCAGAATATCTGAAGCTTGGCCTTTGTCCATTTAATAGCATAAGTGGAATTGGAGAGTTCTCCCATTCTAATGACAATGGACTGAAAACAACTGAGCACTGCTTTGTCATGTAGCAGCTACCTGAACACAGAATTCTTACTGCAAAAGGATTTCTTACTTTCAAAGTCATAAGGAGATTATATAGAAAAATAACATTAAAGAAAAGAAGCATCATGGGTGAGAAGAAACTTAAGATAAATTTACTATAAGTTTAAACAAATAGGTATTCCTATGTTGTCATTTCTGTTATCTTGTTGACAATGCAAATGTGTTCAAGACTACAAAATATGGGGTGGATTTAAATTTAATAGAAAAATAATAGATTAAATAGTCTAAACTTACAACACTGAGAACAACTTATATACTTCTGAATTTTGAACTAGTCCTGACATCATTAAAATAATTGTAGAACATTCATGGTATCTCAAAATACTGCATCTTTCAGAGAACAGGGAGAGTAGAGATAAAACTTTATTTTCATTCTCTAGAAGCGCGATCTTTATAGAACTGATTTTTGTCAAATTTTGTTAGCAAACTGCATGGCACTTTTGTAGTTATACCTATACGTTTCTTTCTTCTTTATCATTGTGATGGATGCTGCCTCAGATGGTACTTTGTTTTCCCAGTGGTTCTGTCTGTAGCAGGATGAATAAAACCCAAGTATCCTAGAACTGGAAAAAGGAAGAAGGAAGGTAGATTTTGGATATGGATATAACCAGAGGAACTTTCTATTTATTGAGAAACCTGAAGGTAGCTGCGTAGTTTCCATTCTGAAAATTTGTTCTTATCAATCACTTATCCCAAAGAATATTGGTATCCTGACCGGCTGTAAATAATGACTTAATTGCAAGAGAGCAGTGCCATTTTTCTCCTGGATTTGTTGCTTTACTGGAGTAATGAAGTGATTGGCTTTTTTTGTCATGGTTTTTATTTAAAGGTGTTTATACTACATTTTCGGTGAATCTGAAATTTGTATTCATAGTATCACAAAGAATTCATCAGTATAACTTGTGGTGTGTGCAGGTTTTAGGTCAACATTATCAAGAAAGATCACATGAAAGTACAGACAGACACATTCCCCTACATTGCTTACAGTCCAAAGAGAAATGTGTGTTAGCTGTGCAGGGCTGAAATGGCCTTGCTTGTTTCACCGTTATGTGTTTCTGTACCTAGATGGAACATGTCCAAAGTCCAAGCAAAGAGTACAAGATGCATGGAAGCTGAGAGTTAGAAGTGTTCTTTCAAAACCACATTTGAGACAAAGACTTGACTGCATTTAGTACTCAGTGTTGCACTTGACTTTAATTATATCCAGGTTTTCTTGAAGCCTCTCAGTAAATTTCAGGTGTTTCAGTATTGTGATAAGGTTAACTCACCTCTGTCTCTGATGTCACATCTGTTTTGTTCTAAGTCTATAATGCATAGGCTTTCCACCTGGGGAAAGTGTTAGCTGTCATTCTAATATATACAGAATTTGCTCACATACCATGTTTGAGTGTGTTTAATAGGTATTTATTATACTATGTATATTGCATAGTGCAAGAATGCAATTTTTTCTGTAACTTTTGATATAAACAAGTAGGAATTTTCTGGTTTTGCTCTACTTTGGCTCATTTGCCAGGAATGACCGCTTGGGAAGCATGACCTTGCAGTAAATTGACTTTTGAGAAGGGATAAAACTGACAGCATCAGATCACTTCTGAATTGCATTGTCTATCTAAGTTAATGTTTTTGTCTTATTACCTGTGATTTTTGCTTTTAGACTAGTTGGCTTTTAGTAATAAGGTTTCCTTCTAGAAATAAAATGATGAGGCTGTAATAATTCAAAAAGTTGCATTAATTGAAACTTGAATTGTAAGAAATGCTTTTCCTTCCCTTCCACCTCAGTTAAGTTTCTTCCAGTATTTGAGGAGAAATATGACTGTTAAAATGAACACCTACAATTACTATCAGTGTATTTAAAATAATGCACAGAGATACAAGTCTTAAAAGTTCTTTTTGATTGCTGGTGTGAGTTTTATAATTTTAAACCACTCCTAGAAAAATCCAGTGATGCAGAATTTTTGTATCTCTGTCACTAAATTTTCCTACTTGGTTTGATATTACGAGATAGTTTGATGCTGCTCTGTGTCCCTGCATGTTGAAAGAACTGCTGTATGAAGTTTCAGGCTGGCAGGAAATATTTAGTTTTGTATTGAGACAGGTCAGTATACTTGACTGGAAAGTAGTAAGACAGTATGAAATTTGATGATGCCTTTGAGGACAGTGAGAAAGTGATCTGCCCTACAGCAGGCTTGTTAGTCTTAGCCCTCTGTGGAGCATGACTTCATAATAAATGCTGAAGGAAAGAATTAGTGAAGGGGAGATTTTTCCGAAGTTAGAACTGAAATGATTAACCTCATATACATGTTTGTTTTAAATCATTTTGTGAGGCAGAGGAAATGCATTGGGTTAAACCTCTGTCCTTGAATAAATATTTTGTACAAAATTTATATGGGAAAATACTGTGCTAAAGTGTATGGGATCTAGAAGCATTATGAGATGGGCAGGGATTTGGCTGAGGAGGTAGCAGTAGATCTTGATGAAAAGATGCTAAATAATGCAAGGACATTAGGAGAGTTCTTGTCTGACAGATTTCATTAACTTGTTTCTCTTGAAACTTTCAAAAAATCAAAAATATTAGGTTTGAGGCCTTATTAACAATAAAAAGATACAGGAATATGAGGTAGCAGGTTGTCTTGAATAAGGAGTAATTGCAGTGAGGGAAATTAGTAGTGTAAACTAATAGCTTTTATGAGATGAGGTAATGTTTTTTTAAGCTCAATTTTCAGTTGCAAACAATAGAGAACAGTGGCAGTTTGCAGACTGAGCTGCTTATGTATTACTGTTCTGAAAAAGGTGAGTGCTTTCATGCACCAGGCAAGAATCTTCAGCCAGTGTCAAGGATGTATTAACGGTGTTAGTCTTGGCACTGAGGCAGCCCTCCAGGGAATGTCACATGTGGATCCTGGCCACTTGCAGACAAAACAGGGAAGTTCCAATCAGGCAGGCATAGAAAGTAAAACTAGGATGCTCTGCAGAGGACTGGACCTTAGAAAAGAGCTTGTTCTGTTTATTCTAGATGAACAAAATCTTCCACACTTGAATAAGAGCATCAGGTGGGTAAATAAATTCCAGGAAGAGAAAAGGACAGAGTTAATGGAAGAGTAAATTAGCTGTGTATAAAATTACTGCAGAAATTAAAAGAAAGTGGTAGCACTGTGTTCGACCTCATGCGTCTTTTAGGACCAAAGGACACAGGCTGTTTGGTTGCAAATTAGTGTTACAGGCTAAATTAGGAAAGGACCTCAAGCAGCACATGAGGGGCAGTGGGTATTGTGTCTGAAGTGAGACTGAATTTGCAGAAGCTTATGTGGTGCTTAACTGGGAGGTTATCATTACCAGAAAGTGGGGGCAAAGCTGCTGCAGAGGGCAGGGAGATATGTTTTGCATTGCACTGTCCTCCTAGATTGTCACTCTCTTGAGAGTATAAGTTAACAAACTTATAAGTTAACAAACTGAAGAACTTTACGTACATTTACCCCTTTAGTCCAAGGAACTAACAATTTTACCCTAATTTTATGCAGTTCTTAGGGCAGTGAGTCTTGATCATCCCAGGTCCAGGACAGTATATGACATTCAAAAGTAATGAAGGGCTTTTTTGTCTTCACAATTGTTTCACTTACTAGAAATTGAATTTGACTAATTTTAATCCCCTAAATGTTGTAGAAACTTGTTGTGGCATGGGTAGAATGTAATAGGTGTTAATTATGTCTACTTTAAGTATTAATTTTTGGCCTATCCAACATAAGGTGTAATTGATTTGAAGACAGATTTAAATGGAGGTGGATAGTGTGTGGTTATGAGGTGGTTGATGCAAAGCTTTTAACAGTTCAGAATGAGGATTGGTAGATGTCATGAAAGTGGAATAAAAGGAAAGTTCAGAGTGGAAACACGCAAACTTCTTGAAAATGTTTCTTTTCAGTAAAAAATTTGAAATTCTTAAGGTTATCTTAAGAGCTTGTGTCATTATAGCAGTGCAGACTAGTGAGGAAAATCCATCATTTTTAAAATTTCGTTGTAGAAAAGCAAGAGCTTAATTAGAGCTTAATTAAGGCCTAACTACTTGCTCTAATGTTTGACAGGATTAAGGAGAGCTTGATTCTAACATTCAGTACAGCTGAGCAGCATTCATGTTGTTTTGCCCTCCTCCTATGGCATAGGGGAGCAAAAATAGGATGTGTTGTAAAGCATCTGAAACATTGTAATATTTGAATATGCTGTGGCTGTGAATTGTATTGGGATGGATGTCAAAGTTCAGAAGCGGTGATGTGACATGCTTAGCCTGCCTCACTTTACATCTAGGTCTCAGAACTGTTCATGTACAAAGTAAATTGAAGATTGTGCAGCATGAGCTGTGTGGTCATTTCTAGGTATATAGACTGAAAAAGAATTCAAGTGTTTCTTGAAACAATGCCAAAGTTAAGGAAATAAACATTTCCTTGAAAAACAACAAAACCCTTTATAACTGGGAATTTTAACAAGAAGACTTGAACAATTTAAAATAACGTTTTTTACTTAGCTTAGATTTCTGGAGTGGGTGCTTGATCTAGGCTCTGGGAAAGAAACTGCGCTTTTACTACCAGAGGGCGAGAACTGGAACCACTTAAAAGTAGTGCTGGAAATTATTTTTTTCCTAGGAAATGTGGAGAGGCAGAGGAGAAGTGAATAGATGTGTAGGTGGATGAGACTAGTGCTGGCTGAACAGCTGGGTTTAGGGTTGGGCGACGCATGAGAACATTGCAAAGAGAGAACTGTGGCTGCTGAGCAAGAATGTCGTAGCAAGGAGCTTGCTTGTCTTTACAAGGAAGCAATGAGAAGGCTTAGCAATTCATATGTGCTGGGGGAGAGGGAGGAATGCAATTGTGAGGAGATGGAGAGAGAGAAGGTGAAGGCATCTGAATTCGGATGAAAGGCTGGAAGCATGGAATTCGAGAAAGGCATTAGGAGATAATGCTGTTGCGAAGAAAGGAGACCAAAGGGAGTAAGTAGTGTTGAAATTCAACCCAAAAATTAGCAGAGGTATCCACCCTCTCTGGTCTTGTCCTGCCCTATTTGTAATGAAACCTGAGGTTCCTGACCACCTTCTTTCATCAAAGTATCTGTCACATCCCCTGTAATTACTGTTTTTTGTCACAATATAACTTTAGGAACTCATTTAGGTGCTGTCAAAATTGTGCACTGTAGGTGTGCTATTAAGCTTCTGAGTGGAGCAGGTGTCCTGATGACATTTGAAAGTGTTTTAACATTCTGCTTATAAAAATCCAACCCCGAGGAAACGAATATGGTCAGTGCTAATGACGAACTTACTGATGTCAGGAAATGCCCATTATTTTAGAGAGTGGCGTCTGCTGTTTCCATAGGGCCCTCTTGTGTACACATATGGGTAGTTTCTGATAGACAAATCTCAGTCTGCATGGTGGAGGCAATGTCACTGATGGTGCTGGGCAGAGCTGCCTTACAGGTGCGCGGTGCCATGGCTTTGTGTGACAAGGAGTATACGGTTGTATTGTCCTTATCTGTCACTGAGAGTTCAGTTTTTAAGCTGGATTTTATGCCTATGCTATTTCAGAAAAAAGTGATATTTGATCAGTGCTGTGGTTTGACTATGCCAGGGAATGGTAGCCTGTTCGGAAGGTGGGGAATGGGAATGTGCAGTTGGGGTAGAGAAGGAGGCAACAAAGCTGCTGCTCTTGGTGGCCACACAGCCTTTAAAGGCCTGTGTAGACTCACATTTATTGTGAGACCTCAGCTATTTGCTCTGAAAGTTAAATAAGATGGGAGACTGCTGGAGAGGAAAAGGTACTCTCAACAGCTGGGTGTTGCCTGCATTGTTTTCTCCATATGTGAAAGAAAAATGGGCACAGCTTTTCACAGGAGGCCAACAGCCTGATATAGTGACACTGAGCATTCAATTCACAAATGAGCTGCTAAGAGTTCTTCTCTAACACTAGAAAGTGTTGGATAATATTCCATCCTCCAAAACAAGACGGGCCAAGTGGGTGTCCTTTGCTTGAAATTTTGCTTTTCTTTTCCCATCTTTTTAAATAGGAAGAATGCTCCTGTGAGATAAGGGAAGGCTATGGAATGTGCTGCTGTTTAAAGCACTCAATCACAACAGTGTTGTACCATATTAAAAATAATAAAAATCTGTCTTCTGAGCAGGACTTACTGGACTGTTCTGTCATAAAAAAGGTTTAAGCAAAGACTTGAATTGGCTTATAAGTGAACATTCTTACATACTGAGCAGAACTGGAGCCAGCCATACAAATGTTGTCAATATTATGCTTGTGCATTAAATCCTTTGTTTCAAGAGATTATTTTTAAAAATCAAGAAATTTAAGAGAGCAGAACTTAATAAAACCAGAACTGAATTTTTAAGAAATTTGCTTAAGAATAAAGTGTTTGTCTTTTGCAGTTCAAATAATTTGCCTCTGCATTTGTTTGTTTGGGTTTTTTCGGTTTTGTTCTTTTTTTGGGGGGGTTGGGGGTTTTTATGTGTGCAGATTATTTATGGTTTTAAGAGAGACATTTGGAAAAATCTTAAGCTAATTTGGGAAACTTTGTTTTCTTTTATTTTCTTTTTTTCTCCACAGAAAAAAGCAAACTGGCCTGATTTTTTCTCTGTCCAGCAATTCTGTATATAAAAATCTAGACCTAAGATGCCATGCAGCTTTGCATTCACCAAATACTGTCACAGGCAAAACAGATTGAACTTGGGGATAATAATTTAATTTATTACAAACAAAATCAGAGAGGGATGAGAAGTAAAATAAATCTTAAAAACACCTTCCTGCCACTCATCCCTCTTTCCCAGTCTCTACCTCCTTGCCTGCAGTGGCACAGAGAGACAGGGAATGGGGGTTTTGGTCAGTTTGCCACAGGTTGTTTCTCCCACTGCTCAGGGAGAGGAGTCCTTCTCCTGCTTTAGCATGGGGTCCCTCCCACAGGACACAGTTCTCCACAAATTGCTGCAGTATGGATCACTTTTCCGTGAGGTGCAGTCCTTCAGGCACAGCCTGCTCCTCTGTAGGTCCCCCCAGAGTCATGTGTCCTACCAGCAAACCTGCTCCAGTGTGGGTTTGTCTCTTCGTGGGTCTGCAAGTCCCTGCCAGGAGCCTGTTGCACCACTGGCTTCCCATGGGATCACAGCCTCCTCTCAGGCATCCACCTGCTCTGGCATGGAATCCTCCACTGGCTGCATGGTGAATCTCTGGCGCTCTTGTGGAACTCCATGGGCTGCAGGGACACAGCTGCTTCACCGTGGTCTGCACCATGGACTGCAGGGGAATCTCTGCTCCTGTGCCTGCCCGCTACCAAAATCTGGCTACACAAACCCAATAAAGCAAGCTATCTATTACTTACTAGCATTTTTAGACCTGCAATCTTCTTTGAGGAGGTTTTGTTTGTTTCTTTCTCTGTTTGGTGCTTTTTTAATAGAATTGGTTTGCGGTGCTCTTTGGCAGAAGTTGCTTAATCTGTTGTTCTTGATGCCATGGCAGGGAGATTCGTTTTTTGTTTGTTTGGGGGAAATTATACCAGCCTTACACTAATGATCTCTGCTGCTTTTTTGATACCATGTTGCACCACTTCCTCTGTGATTCCTGTCGTGGGGGACACCTAGGAAGAAAATGGGGTGGCTGAATGGCAGCTGAGCATGTGGATGCTGAGGGTCAGGTGAGGGTGCAGGCTGAAGTATGGGATCTTACGGCTGGATCTTATGGCTGGCTCTTATGGCCGCCTTCTCCTTTTTTTTCCCATCCTAGTGTATAATTACTTTGCCTTTTGTCATCTGATGTGGAAGGTACAGTGTGCTGCTTTGGTGGTGACAGCAGGGGCCAGAGCAGCCCCACATGTCTGCAGGCCATCCCTGCAGGCCTCCACTCCAGAGAAGGGCAGTGCTCCCACCATGGACAAGGGAGAGGTGGTCTGCTTGCAATTAATTTGCTGCACTCATATCAAGAGCTGCGATACGTGTCTGTTCATATTAGGAAATTTCATGTGCCTAATGTATTTTGGAAAGAAATCCAAACCTTTATCAGAATAAAGTTCTTATTTCTGAAAAACTTTGAACTGATGAATTAGCAGCTATTTTTATTCATGACTTACATTAGGAAAAAAACCAAATTTATTTCAATTAATTGTATCTTAAAATGTTTAAGTGTTGCAGGGTTTAACTTCTAAACTTTTCTTGTTTTCAGAAACAAGACACTGGGCAGATTTTGTTGGATATGACCTATAACCAGTTGGGTGTGACGGAGAAGGAATATTTTGGTTTACAGCAAAATGAAACTTCAGTAGATTCACCTGTAAGTATACTAAATAATAAATGTGTGTGCATGTATATGTGTGTAAATATATACACATGTATGTATACACATATATACATGCACACAGATGCACATAAAGAAATACTACTTTTTTGTAAATATTTTTAATCCATCTAATAGTTTTTCATTTCACAGCGGTGGCTTGAACCCAGCAAACCTATCAGAAAACAATTAAAAGGTAAGACTTGATTTTACTATCTTGATTGTAACTTTGTAGTTCTGGTTTTCTGTGTTCTTGTGACTAAAACAAATGCATGTTGTCCAGATGGTAGATTTTCTTCAAAAGCAAGTCTTGTGTCTGCCAGTCCTTTCAGCAGATCCTACTGCTTCTCCTTACTCCTAACTGAGTGGAAGTAAGACCTGGTAGATCATTAACTGTAATAGCTGCTAAACCTGGCTTCTGAGCAGTGTTAGACATGCTTAGGTGGCCATGAAAGCAGTAGTCATATTGTGGTGCCAGTGAATTCCTCCTGAGAGAGAAGCAAAGGAAAAGGGGTTTTGATTGAGGGAAGCATAGCCCATTTCATGTATAGGTTCTGGCAATTTCTTGTCTCACAAAGGTAAGATAAAACAAATTTATGCATTTTTATTAAAAGCAACCAATCAAAAAATCACCACCACACTCTTTCAGGTATATTTGTTGTTCTAGTATGTCTTGTTTTATACAGAATGCTTACCAAGAAGGACAAGCCGGCCAGCATTTAGCCTGGCCAGAGAGCAGCTTAGGAGGACCGAGTGGCACTGTCCTAGTTTGCGCAGTGACACTTGAGCTATGTTTTTCAGCACTCTCATTTCTACCTTGTGCTACAGATCATGCATTTTTATTTCAATTCCTACACAAAATTAGCATGGTGAACTTCTATAATTTTATTGTCTTGGTTTGAAAGACAGGCGTCTGTTTAAGTGAGGCAGAAACCCCCTTTGAAATGGGAAATGCAGCCCCCCTCCCTCCGGATTATTATAACTTTGAAATTAAGGGGCTTTCAGGTAAGGATATGAGAAATAGGAATAACAGTTCTTTACTNCCTCCTGGAGCAGTGTTGACCACAGCCGGCAGCAGCGCTGGTGGCTCACAGCGAGCAGGGTGGGTGCAGCAGCTCCGGTGAGAAACAGTGGTCCTGTGGAAAAGGGTCTGGTCCTCGCCTGAAGGTCTAGTGGTGTAGCTTCTCATCCTCTGGAAGTCCAGCGGAGAAAAGCTCCCTTCTGCCTGAAAAACCTCTGATTATATCCAGGTGGGAAATGTTCAGTGCCCCCTCCCAGGCGGAGCATCTCACAATGGGGTGGTGAGGCACCAATGGGGCCATTAACAGGAGATGGTTTGGAGTCCGTTATCTATGAGTCTTTTGGTAAGGCACAAATGCTCCCATTAACAGAACCGAGCCCGGAGGGAGGAGGCAAAGAAACACTGCCCCACCTGGTTTCACAGCTCATGAAGATGGTAATAGAATATACTGCAACCCAGGACATTTATGTATTTATATGTAAGATAGAACTGAGCATTATCCCAGCTGAGACATCTCAAGTATATTTAGTGCTTTTCTCTCTTATAATACTTAGGAGGCAAAGATAACTCAATAATGCCTTTTATGCAAAGTACCATATGCAAAGTACTTTAAATGAAAGCATTACATCATCTGAGAGTATTTTCTCAATGTTGGTGTTGGGGCATCAGGAGAGACTTCTCATAGTTTCTTTTAGTTTCTTGAAAAAAATACATGAGGTTTCTATGTGGTTGTTCATGTAATTTTTCTGTAAATATAGAAATTAAAATGTTAGGCTCTTTCTGTTTTAAACTGAAAATTGATTTGCTCTTCTGAAATATTGCAGGAGGTTTTCCCTGCACCCTTCATTTTCGTGTAAGGTTTTTTATACCTGATCCTAACACGCTTCAGCAAGAACAAACCAGGTAACTTCTGTTTGGTGTTTGCTTCCATGAACTAGGAACATCTCTTGCCCGTGTCTGCAGCTTGGCAAACTGTGCTTTCTCACATAGATAATTTTGTAGAACTCTTGGTATAGAATGCATTTGGAATGGAGAGCTTGATGCTATGCTCATGAGTAGTTCACAGCCTACAACTGCGAGATGCAGCTGGAGCATAAGTTAGGACTAAGATGTAGGTTTTTAAAGTATGTTTATTTGCATCTTGAATCCTTTCTTTTTTTTTTTTTTTTTTTTTTTTGAGTCTGCGTGCCGTAGGTCTATCTATGTTAGAAGTTTTATATCAACACTGAGTCAGTTTTGAACATGTGTAGTAGATTTAATGCTGAGGGTGTGGAAGGGTGGGGTTTATTTTTTTTAGGGAAGAACAGATAACAGCTCTTGTTTTCTAGTTTGCCCATTGCTTGTAACATGCAAAGATGTATGATGCTTCAGTTTACAGTAGACCTCTAAAGTTTTCTTTTTTAACCTATCTATGAGTTTTTGGGGTGGTGGGGTACATGAATTATAAGCAATTTTCAATTAATTTGTCACAAGATTTTAATTAAATACTTGTTTTGCCCAGTGCCCGTTATTTGGCGTTTAGAATTTGAAGGCACACGTTCATCTGGCCATTAATCTGGCATTTCTGTAGCATTTTCATTGCTTATTAATTTCAGTGACTTGGGAATATAAATAGTACAATGTGTGAAATTATATTCCTTGAAGAAAATTTAGCTTTTGACCTGTTTTGGTATTTGTTAATCATGCAATTTTAAGCTGTTCTGCAGTTTAAAATTGAAATTATTCTGAAATTTTTTAAGGTTCTTCACATGCCCACTCTTCAGTATCAGTAAACTAACATTGTCAAGAACACTAATAAGAGGAAGACTGAACTGCTCTTGGAGAATTGTTTAAGAGATTTTTGTCAGCCTATGCTGCTAGAGAAATGTCTCATCCTTCATTGAGTAGCTCCAAGATAGACTGTCACAGTCAACCTTAATTGAGATTTGGAGTGTTTCGCCTTTTTTTTTTTTTTTAAATTTTTTTAAAGTTGCATTAAAAATGAGTTTTTTCTCCTGTTTCTCCTTTTTCTCCTTCTTCTTCAAGGAGAAAAAGAGCCAGTTCAGTAGTGGTTTGGTTTTTGTAGTGTTAATTGTGACATTGATACTGTGGCCTTGGAGTTGCAGTAGAGACTGCCAAAGATCCTTAAAAATGTTGTGAGAGTGAGTGGGTGTATGATTGCATATTTGTAAATGCCACTAATATTTGTTCATCTCTTTGTATAGTTTGCTGGGAAATCTAATGAAATAAAACTAATATATGTAGCTATTTAAATCATGCCGTTTAAAAATAAATGCACATTTGTTTCTTTTTCAAAAAAACTTTTCTAGGCATTTATTCTTTCTGCAGTTGAAGACTGATATTGCAGAAGGAAGGTAATAAGAAGAATCTTCAATTTCTCTATAATTCTTTTAAAAATAAAATTAAAAAGCCTTTTACCTGAGGATATTGTTCCTGTAAAATTATCTCAACTGATTATCCCAATTATCCCACCTGATTATCCGAATTATCCCAAAAATATGCCTTGTGAAACATTGTTTTGAAGCAAAATCACATTGCTGGGAAATGTTACGAATTTTCACCTAGCTCACTTATTAAGAACAGTTTAGAAGTCTGTTGTGAATGAGCTATAGGAGATGCTGTATGTCAACAGGTACAACATCAGCCACAGAGATATTTATGCAAGGCTTGATGTGCCAGGCATGGAATTCCAAACCTGAGGACCTGCTGCCTAGTGCAGTAATCAGGAGGGAGTATCAAAGGGCAGTTCATGCAATCATTTCTCATGATTTCAGGGTTTTATTACCTATATGGCGGGCATATGACCAGTGGTTTCTTTGGCTGAGATTTCTGTGTGTTTGTAGATTAAAAAAAATAAAAAAGAAAAACATGGTCCAGTATTTGCTGCCAAATGTCAGTTGCCTATAGGTGTTGCCTTTTTTCTTTTATAGAGTCAGTTTTGGTCATAAGATCAGATCTGTCTTTTCTCTTGGCATTTGGCTAGTTTTGGTGTTTGTGTCTAGATTTAAATATACCAGAATGCAGCTATTAAAGTGATGTCCAGAGCTCCATAAAAATCTCTTCTCCTTTTTCTTTCCTGAATAAGCATCCAGCAAGAATATTAACATGTACTTTTCTGATTAGTTACTACCGTTCCCTTAAGGAGCTGTTTAATATCCAGTTGTACTGTGCTTTAACAATCAACATTAGTAAGAAAAAATCAGATACTCTTTGAAGCTAAATTAGTCTTCTCACACTGAACTAATTGCGAGACATTTTTAATAAGATGTATGTACAGCCTATGTCTAAATAAAATTATTTCCTCTCCTTTCCAGGTTGTCATGCCCCATTAGTTCTGCTGTTGTCCTGGCATCATATGCAGTACAATGTAAGTAATAACCAATCATTATTTTGTTAATAAATTTATTTGACCAGCTACCTTCTTGGCTGTTCATCAGTGAAAAGTCAGGAGAGATTTCTTTCCTTGTCTATTTGTGCAGAGTATTCAATATGCAGTTGCAGGTTAATAAAGCAGCCTCCAGAGACTGTCTAAATAGAGAAAACATACTTTTTAGGCCTGTCAAAAAAAAAAAAGTTGATACAAGAATAATGTTGTTGTTTATGTGTGCCTCTACTGCTGACAAAAAAGTCAGGTTTGCATTGTCGGTAGAAACAAAACAGTGAAACTTACTGCATGCTACAAGAGTTACAGGAAAGCATTCCAAGGGAATAAGTGGTCATCTAGAGAACAGTTAAGAGGAAGGTAAACTCATGATTAAGAAACTACAGTGTTCTTACATAATGTTTGTTTCATGGAATTTGGTTTGTTAGTTGTGTAGAACTGGGCCTTTGCAATACATTTAAGGTGACTCGACATATAAGAAGTTACATCCTTCTCATCTGCCTTCAACTGGCAAAAAAAATTCTAATGATGATACTAGAAAAACATGTTTGGTAGGAAAACCAAACTGGAGTCTGATCCAGGGCTTCACAAGCATCCTCAGCAGATAGTGAAAAACAGCTGGAGGAAGACCTTTCTCATTAAAAAAATAAAAAAAAAACAGGTTGAGGGTTTAGTGGAGTTTGCATATTTGTTCAAATAGTTGGGGGAAAGTATGCGTGAATAGTTGTGTAATTATTTGGCTGAATCTCATTTATTTTATGGGAAGGATAACAAGGCCCACAGAAACAATTAAGGTAATTTTTGTTTGAAATAAGGACCAAGCTAAAATAATTAAAGTGTGGTTTTCAAAAAAGGATGTGATAAACTCTTAGTATCTATCAAAACCCTAAGAGTGTATGAAACATTTGCTTCTATTTTTAAGCATGTCATATGTCTCACCCTTTTATAAAATGAAACTGGAGCCACATTCAAGCTTCAGTAAGAACAGTTGAAACCAGAAAAATTTTCCATAGTAGGTGGCAGTCCCAGATTTGTAGCCAAATGAAGTTCATCCTGCTCTGGTGTTCCTGAGGCTCAGTCAGGGCACTTGAAGGCTGAAACACTCTGCACAATTAGGATTGCTAAATGAACTATTGGTGATCCAATTTTGCTAAAGCTCAAAAATGAAGAATGCAAAGGTTTTATCACAAAGTGAAATTAATCATGCCATATCTAGGGTACCCCAAATCCCAGAGTAGTTCCTGTTTCCCCTTCAGTTTTATGACTGTTCCCTTTTAAGTGCTTAGGCTAGGATACCTATTGATGCGTTATCTGTACTAAAGGAGGATGATAGAAGGACAGTGAAGATTGTCAAAGGGTGCTAGTGTGTTTTAATCTTTCACTTTCATCGTGGATTCTGGATTTCCTATTGAGCTATTTGCTTGTTTTTTCTAACTCCTGATAGGGCCTGTCTTACCAGGTGGTGGGGTTTCTTGTTTTTTGGTGGTTTTTTTTGTTTTGTTTTGTTTTGGAGTTTTTTTTGTTTGTTTCTTTTCCTTTTTAACCAACAAAAAGCCAAAGCACAAAAACCCCCAAATGCAAAAGTAACCTTTTTTTTCTATCTGATGTCCTTTCTGTTGCTGTTTGTATGATACTGATATTTATTCTCTGCATTGGTAAAGAATGAAATGTTTAATAGAAGGACATATTCCCTTAAGGTTTTCTTTTCACTTTTTTTTTTTTTTTTTCTTTTCCCTGAAANGCATTGGTAAAGAATGAAATGTTTAATAGAAGGACATATTCCCTTAAGGTTTTCTTTTCACTTTTTTTTTTTTTTTTTCCTTTACCTGAAGATGATGGCATAGGAAAGACATTTTTGGAATCTGAGGGTTTTGGTCTCCTTACTGAGTCATGTTTGTTGTGATTCCTGTCAACTGAAATTGTTTTAAGTAGTTTTCTATTAGTGTTTTAATTTCTGATCATACTTAGTAGGGAGAGCTGAAGTTCTTGGGTATGAGGTAGCTGCTTATGAGAAATTCATTGTCTGAGGTATCCATGAAATTTGTTCTACCTGAGCTGTTTACTGCCACTTCTTGGTGGCCTTCAGGCTGCTCTCTCCTTCTGTAGCTTCCCTTGTATGCAGAAGAGGAAATCCTTATTGTCTGACAACATTGTGGGTTGTTTATTTAAAAGGTGTAGCAGTTGTTGCTGATAGGAGGGCCGAAGCAGATCTCTTTCACCGTGTATGGAGTCTGGTGTTTGATGGTTCTGCTCTTGGCTCTAAACTAAAGCTTTTCCATGTGCTGGTTGTATGGTTGGCCTTCAGAGGCTTTATGTAAGTTTTGCAAGGGCACAGTTTTTGGTGGTATCTGCCGTGCTGCTGGAATGCTGCTTCTCTGTAGTGCCCTTTGCGCAGGCATTTGGGTTCAGCGCTGTGGTTCTGAAATAAAGCTCTGACACATCCCTCTGCCCTGCTGCAGCACACCCTGCATTGCCTGCTGGTGCTAGGTTACAGGGGAATGCAAGTGGGTGTGAATGCTGTGTCTAAATAACATGTGACTGAACCTGATTACTAACATAGTTCAGACACTTCAAGAATAAGTTGTTGGTGTATTATCAGGAATGTGCTTTGTGACGAAATGATCAGTGGATTTCGAAATCTTTTTTTTTTTTTTGTGTTTAAAGAAGAACTTAAGGTGTGTTTCAAATAATTTCATCATTGTGAAGCTGGAAGGATACACTCATACCAAAAAATCCTAACAATAAATCGTGTGTTTTTACCAGTGTAAAATGGGAATGTCATACCATCTATAAAACCAAATAAGGAAAACTTTACAGTACGTCTATTCCATTTTTTTATTTCAAATGTCACAAAGCTGATTTAGCACCACTTGTTTTCTGTCACTTCATGTAGCAGATTGCCACTTCCAGGCCATTGTTTAAATGCCCAGCTACTGGTATGTAAGAAGTCCCATGGGTTTTGTGAGAATATGCTCTTACATTAATAAATCCTTTGCTGACTTGGGACTTGAATCGGAAGTACAGCAATAAAGCCAACAAAAATGTTATGAATTATTCTAAGCTTGTTTTTTTCCTGAGCATCAGTTGCTCTTGTCTCCTGTGGTATTGCTCCTCTCAGCCCTGCTTTGAGAACCAGGAATTATCTATAGCACACTGCTATCTGTCTTTGGGAGTTTCTTCAGAACGGGGTTGCTAGGGATTCGAATGGACTTTAACCTCTTCTAAGGAAAGAAAAGCTAATGAAGGTGAGGAGTCAAGAAAAGCTGAGCTTAGTGTGAAAGTCTCTCAGAAACTGGCCATAAGAGAGTTAGAACTTTGGGAATGCTATGAGACTGATATCCCAGAGGCAGAGGTGGGTTGTAAGACCTAAATAAACAGCAACAGCAGCTCCACAGTGTGGCCTGGCTCTTTCTTTTAACTTGCCTTCTTTTGCCTCACTTTATAGAAATTAGGTTCAAACCTCAGACTTCCTACTTTATGGAGACCTTTCTCTTCTCATGGTTAGCATTTGGGGATTTTTCTCTATGTGTGCTCCCCACCCATGCTTTCTTGAAGTGAAATAGTGCTCAGAAGGACATCTCATGTAAGCTGAGAGATTTGCTTACAGATCAGCCAGGTTTCTGCTTCTTTCCAGGGCATTTTTAACCCTTGTGCCTTAGAATCAAAATCAGACTGGATTAATAGAACTTTGAACTGAATGTCCAGTGTTTGAAATACTTACTAGATGTGTTGGGTAGTCTGAGGACTGTGTGCATGTCACATTTGCTCTTCTGAAGCCTGCATGAGTGCTGTTCAGTCACAGATACCTTTTATCATCTCTTACAGTACCTGTCATCAGCAGTGCCAGTGTTATATGTGTTATGGTCATGAAACGCACAATATAAGAATTAGCTTGGAGAGATTCATTGAAATTCATTCCCATTTCCTTCCATATGGTTCACTGAATTCTAGATTGCTGCTCCTGAGCTTACTAGCATCTCTGTACAATAGATCTTCTAAGAGTGTCCTGATTGTTTATATACAGCAACTTTCCAGCTCTTTTGGGCTGGTTTTCCTTAATTATATTTTACAGTTGTGTTACGCAATACAGAGGCCACTTCAGGAGATCATTGCTTCAAGTACTGTTTATATGATGGTCTTCCATTAAGCCACAAATAATTTTTTTGAACTGTAAGACTTAAAAACAAGGTACAACCTCCAGAGTGGAGAACCCCAGATTGGGATATTGGCCAGTGCTGTAGCTAAAGGAGCTGACTTTCTGCAGTGCCTCATAAACTTGATACTATTCTGTATTTTTAAGCTGGATGAACCTATTAAATACTTCTGTGTAACATAACTAAAAAGGGGGAAAGAAGAGTTTCCCAAGGTCAAGGTCCATGTAACACAGTATCACACTCATGGTAATGGCCTCAAGTTGCGCCGGGGAAGGTTTAGGTTCTGTATTAGGAAAAATTTCTTCACCAAAAGAGTTGTCAGGCTTTGGAAAAGGCTTTTCAGGGAAGTGGTGGAGTCATCATCCCAGGAGGTATTTAAAAAAACGTGTGGATGTGGCACTGAGGGACATGTTTTGGTGGTGGTCTTGACAGTGCTGTGTTAAGGGTTGGACTCAATGATCTCAGAGGTCTTGTCCAACCGAAATGATTTTGTGATTCTCGAATGAGTAGTGGTGAATGCTGAGAAACAACATATATGGCAGAGGATCAGATGCATTCGTTTGGCAAAACCTCACAATATTTTGGGAGTACTGGTAACTATTCCTTTAAGTCTTTTATCCCAATACTTTCTCAAAATGAATACTCTTTTTAGTTTGGGTTATACTTTGCTTTTCTCAATACTTTTGTTGATTGTGCCAGTATGGTTTCTGAAGTACATGTTGTATTTGAGGTGCAGAAACAGCAACTCAGTATAATTTATAGTTTCCAATTTGTTTCTTCCTTTTCCTTGAGACTATTTTTTTGTGTTGTTGTTTAACTGTGTCTGGGTTTTGAGCTGCTGATTTTTATTTTTTAGTTCTTTTAATAAAAGGCATTACAATGACTGGCTCATTTTTCATTCTGGAGTGGTAAATAACTTGGAGACTACCATTGTGTATGCATAGTTTTCTCTTTTTTTTCCCTACAAATGTTCCTTTGTTTTTATTAATGCCTAATTTCTCATTCTGTCTTACCACAAAATGGCCAGCTGTTGTAAGTGGTCATAAGCAGCTATTTACAGCCATGCCTAGGCTGAACATTTTGTAAGGGCTCTTGAGTGTGAAGCATTATTTCCTTTTACAAAACAAGTTAGTTTTAACTCATGTGATAGCTGGTTCTACTTGTCCAGTAGGGACATCACAATTACTTAGTGGCTGAGTGGGTTAGTGTTTGTGTTCTCATCCTTATTTGGATAGAGGTTCCACTTGTTGAAACACCTTTCCTTCTCTCAACATTCACTTCTGAGGGTTTTGGTCCTTTTAGGAATTTCTCTCTGAAAATCTTTTTTAACATGGTGTCTTTTTGCTCCTTCCAATGGACCTTTTTAGTCTGTGTTTAATAAGTGTCTACATTTCTATGTTGGTTCTTCAAAACTGATTTCTGCTCTAGCAACTTGTTTTCTGATCCCAGAGACATTTTAGTACTTGAATACTTTGTAGTTATGGTTGAGAAACAGTTTGTGCTAGGAAGTTCATCTTTCTTCTGTTCTCTTTTTGTGCCAAAAACCAATCACTTAAAATTTCTAAGCTGATTAAACTGTATAGATTGAGAGCTTTTATTTTTGTACCTCAGTGCTCATATGAAGATAATCATTAGCCTTTAATACTGCATTTCACCTTCACCTCAAACGTGTGAGTCATTATTGCTGTCCTGATTTGGAGGCCAGTCATGTGATCCTAGCTGTGTTTTAATCCTGGACTGCAGTTTTATGCCTGAGGATTTTTACAATTTATGTGCTAGGCTTGTCCTGTTGTTTGATTATTTTCTGTTCCCCAGGGAACCTGGTCTTCATAGGTAGTTATCCTTTTTTAAGAACAAACAACTCAATTCACTTTTGTGCTTTATTTGTGTGACCTAAAATATTAAACTTGCAAAAAAGTTACAAATTCAATATGAAACTGCTTGTTTCTTTTCTGGTGCACTTCTCAGGTCT
This sequence comes from Oreocharis arfaki, assembly GCA_013398015.1. NCBI lineage: Eukaryota > Metazoa > Chordata > Aves > Passeriformes > Paramythiidae > Oreocharis > Oreocharis arfaki. Next base: position 1,427,170 of record VZRR01007842.1, on the reverse strand, counting down.
ATAGAAAGCTGATATTAAACCAGTTTTCCAAGACTAGCTTTTGTAGGCATTCCTTTGGACCAATTTGTCCATATGATCTGTGACTGATTTCTCATAATGGTTAGCTATGAGCCATTCATACATTTCCCTTCTTATATCTGAAGTTACTTGAAATGGCCGTGTGCAGAAATAGGTTCTGGTGCTATCACTTTGTATGCAATTTTTTTTAGTGTTATTTACAAGCAAAGTCTGTGGAATTGGAGAGCAATATATCATCTGCACCTTGAAGGATATCTGAACAAATTACTTTTGAAAAAAGTGTAAAGAATATATAGCTTGTTTAGGCGATAGACAGATAAGGCATAGACAGATCCTATGCTGTGTAAGCATATATGATCTCAAGACCTGTGTTTCAAGCCTTATAAGCTCTTATTGTATTGAAAGTTTGTAGAACTAGTGTTTTGGTATGCCAACATAGCTATTTGGCTATTGAACTCTTCTTTTACTGCAAATTAAAAGATAAATGTCCTTGTTTTATTGGATATGGCTTTCTAAATGAATGGTCCATCGTATTCCTGTCTTTAAAGCCTTTCATATTAGATATAGAATTCTAAAGTACAATATTCTGATATTCAAATATCAGGGGTTTCTTTGGTTTTTGACTCATCCTTGGTTCCATTTTCTCTCACTTTATATGATTTGCCAGTTATAATAAATTAAAGAGCAACAATGGTTGAATGGTAGAATGGAGAAAGATAAAAATACGCTTATTTTTATACCGTAATCTTATCTTCATTGGGTCAGTGTCTACTGGCTTGTGATCAGAGCAGAAACTATGTCAGGAGAAACTCAGATTAGAGATGGGTCTTTAATATTTCCTGCCCTTCTGCTCTCTTCTGGAGAAATCCAGTAAAGAGATAGATGCATCATGGGTTATTGTTCTTGCCAACATCTCAATATGTCCTAACTTTTTTTTCCTACTTTGGTAATTAAATCTTACACAAGATCATTAGTCTTGCAAGATGTTTCTCTTTACTGTAACAGCTGGCTAGGGAGCTGGAAAAGCTAAATTGCTCCCCTTGTTGGCATGGCCTCAGGTAGCTGGAAGGAAGAGAGAAAAAAAACCAGAGTAGCCTATTTCAAAGATTAGAAAGAAGACTAGACCTCAAAATGTATGAAGGAATAACAGTTGTCCTCTTTAGAGAAGGTGAAATTGCAGTAAAAATGTCTTTTCCTATTACAAAGAAAATTGAAGTGGAAAACTACGTTATCTTATTCCTGGCCATCTGGTCTTTTCCCACTGTCAAGAATGGAATTCAAACTGGCTGCAACAAACCATAAAGATGTAGATTGTTTCATAGAAAAGATGGGTTGTGTTAATGACTTGTAAAGGAAAGGATTCTCAATCAACTACTATAATCTGTGAAATTTTGGGTTTTATTTTAAAGCATACTTAGATTACTACTTAGTTCTAAAAGTTCCCAATTTTTGCTTTTATCATTGTTGCTTCACTCTTAGCCTTGGCAGGCTTGGACTTTTGTTAAATGGATATTCCTAAAAATTATTTCGGTTTCTTGTGATACTTCTGCATCTTCTGACTTGGTTTGGGGTGTTTTTTTCTTTGTTTTGCTTTAGTTTTTCTCCTTCTTGTTTTTGTGTTCTTCTTCAGATAATTCGACAGTAATGTTCAAATATGTGTTTTGGTTTTAATGATAAATATTTAGTCTTTTGCCTGCCATTTTGCTAACTGATCTAAAGTTCAGGCTGCCTTTGAAAAGAAGGAACTAAGCATGCAAGAACATCTGCGTTCAAAGTAAATTAGTTACTCTTTATCATTCCCTTTTTTATTTTAAATATTTCTCTTGATGCAGACAATTAGGTATGCAACAATATTCGCTTTTGACTGCATTTGCCTGGGAATTGTCTTGTATCATAGTAGTTCCTTTTTCTGGGCCCTAGAAGACATGCTATTTGAATATATAAGTGGCAAATATTTGTTATACCCTGCATTACAGATCCTACATAATTACTGTAGGTGCAAGTTAATTCCGATGTGCCTCTCCTGCCTCTCAACTTGAATCGTTTAAATATCTCTTTTTTACATTTTTTTTTATTTTCTGGAAAATAGAGTTAATATTATTGATAGTATATCCTAAAAGTGTGCTCTTGAACTTTGATTTACTTGAGAGGCTTTCTGTGCTGAATTGTTTGCAGCCTATGAGTTACCTTCTTTGGTGGTAATTTACAAACCATACCAATAACTTCTGGAAAACTTTAAGGCTTTATAATGACTATTTCATGCTCCTTACGAAAAGGAAGATTAGTACAGGTTATAGCTATTTACTTTTTGTAGCAGCTTGGTAATGTTATGTGTAAATCAGTAGTTATTTCACATGTTCTGTTAAGTAATTCACAGCTGAATTTCTAGGACAGTGCCATAGTTGGTGGTAGAGTGGTTTCCACCTGACTTTGTGAAGAGTAGTAGATGCTTTAAGTGACAGATCTTGTTGAAGACTTCTAATATGCTATAGTCAATAAATGTGTCAAATTGATTTCATTTGCCATCTCTTACTGAAGCAATTTGGTCTTCTCTGATGTTACAGTACTGCTGTGCTGGCACAGATATCTGTCTTGTGCTGTTACAGCTTATGGTGCAAAAGTGGGGCTATATAAGTAACTAAATAAAGTACTGAGTCATTCAGTGCCAGAGATTATTGTTATGGTAAGTGTATTTTGGAAAAAAACTTACCTCGCTGGTGTCATACAATTCCCTATGTATGTTGGGAAATAATTGATAATTCCTGCATTTCCCCATGTGTGTACATGTTTTAATGAGAAGGAATTTCTTCTAAACGATAATCCAGTTAACCATGAAAACTTTGTATATGTGTTTCTTGCTTCTTAACAGCACAACTTGGAGACTATAATGCTTCAGTGCATTGTTCAGGATATCTGTCAAATTATAATTTTATGCCGGAGCAGAACAAAGATTTTCTTACCAAAGTGGAAACGCTACATGAGCAACACAGGTAATGTGAACTTTTAGTTCTCTCTCACCTCTTGAGCTTTTTAAAAAAAAAAAAGGTGTCGAAAGGAAGACTCAAGTTCTTAGTAGCTTCATTACAACAGCCAGTTGTATTTCATACAGCTTCTGTTAAATGAAATACTTGGGTTTAGCATAGACGTGCTAGATTAATTATATTCAGAGAATGATGCTAATGTGTTGAAACATTTAAATAAATGTCTAGTTATAACCTCCAGTAGATCAGTTAGCCTTATACATTGTTAAAGGCAACAATCTAGAACACTCTACTAGATGTTTGAGGGGTTTTCTGGATGAAGGACATTTGATCATTTTTCAAATTCTATTTTTTATTGTCTATCTACGTGGAAAAAAAACTCCAATAAACACCATAACCATGAAACACTTCAATTAACTTTGTGCTTTCGCTCTCCTCTCCTGAGTGTAGTACAAAGGCTGCAACAGATTATTCCAGTCAGTGCGCTGCTAATTATTTTTTCTGACCCTGCTGATTTGTCTCTTGTAAGACTGCAGCTTTGGAATTAGTGGTGTTGATCAGATACTTGCAAGCTGAATGCAAATATGCCAATCTAAGAAATTGTCTGTGAGCAAATGAAATCCAAATCTCTGTAGACTTGTTTTCTCTGTTTGTACGTTAACTGCAGCAGAGCTAATTCTCCGCTGTCTTCGTTTCTTTAATTTATACCCTGAAATATTTCCATTTTGATCTCTTCCTAATGTCCTTCAGCTTTTTTTTTTCTCAATACTCTTACTTTTCCGCCTATTTTCTTTACTGCTAGGGGGTGTAGTGAATAGTTCTGAATTTCACGTGTGCTCCCTAGCAGAACATGCTTTGTCATATATGGGGCAAGAGAAGATAACCACTGAATTCTTAACTCCAGCTGTCCTTTCTGTTGGAGGTACTAACCTGGACTGCTTTCCAAACAGTTCATGTGCAGATACAATAGCTGATGCCTCTACTCCTTCCAAATTAGTTTGCAGTTTCCAGTAGGCTCATTAGTTTTTTGAGGGGGACTTTTAGACAGGAGTGAATAAATCTGCTTGTCTTTAGGAAGCAGTCATCTTGTGGACCACTGGGGGAAATTTCTGGAGTCTTGGAGTGGCTGGGTTGAGCTCATGTATTTAGTGCTATGGTAGCAAGAGATAAAACTGGGTATGTCCTGCAGAGGAAAGATGAGAAGTTACCATTGGTCCAGATTAAGGTGTGGTGCGGTCTGTTGGAAAGACTCCTTTCTTCTCTGGGTCCTTTCAGTGAAATCAATGCTTTCATTGAGTGTCTATGGTAGAGTGAAGCCTTGATGTCTGAGAAGTTTAACTTCTGTGTTGGAATTATCAGAGGTGCTGGTAATTGACAGTCTGAATAAAAATACTGAGTAGATTGGACTGGAAAAAAATGTTTCTTTATTATTTTAACACCTTTTTTGAAACTTAGCTCTTAAGGCCAGTTTACTTCAGAGTGCTAGGAGAGGCAGACAAATTATTGTTTATCCTGGCAATATTTCCTGCATACTCCTTTAGCATTCATAGAGAATACTTATGTCTGGGACATGAATTGGACTAGATCAGTGTCAGGAACATACTTGACAAGAATGGTTCTGGTGTTCACCAGAGCTGCTGGGAAAGAAAAATGGAAAGGAAGAATTTACTTTTTTACCCTTTGAGAGAACATTGTTGCTTTGGAATGAGATTTCTGCTAATCTGGAGTAAATAATATTTGCTGTAAACCATGTAGGTTATCTGTAAATTATTATAGCTTTGAAATCAGTATTCTTAGATTACGGGGTTGTAAAGCCAGCTCTATAAACTTCTATTCTTTTTTCATTCTTTAGTGTCTATCCTTTGGGAAACTTTCACAAAGGAAAAGAAAAGGGCTTGAATTGCTGAAATACAGACTTGAGAATTCATGTTATGTTTTGTAACTCAGTGCAAGGTTTTTGTTACCTAGGTTTTATGTTGCTTTGCAAAATCTGAGGAAGTACTCCCTGAACAAGTCCGTGTCACATTAACCAATTCAGCTCAGTAGGTGTTAAGAAAGCAACTATTGTCGCATTGATTTGGTATAGCTTTAGAAATTTTCCTTCTGTGTTCGTACCTAAATCCATAGGGGTTTTTTTCTGTATGTAGTTGGTTTTAACATGGTTTTCCTGCTGTGTTTTGCTTAGTCGCATAAGCAGCCTGAGATCTTAGGATGAAGATACTGTCCAAATTGGTGAGGTTTTCAGAGTGCTTGCTAGATCCAGCCAGCAGTTTGAAGAGAAGGATGCATTTGAAACTAAATAGGATGCTTTTATTCCAGATGAGCTACCCATGACTAACTACCCAGTTAGTCCTTGGGTATCAACAACTAAAAAAAATTGGAACATCAAGACCGGTTTCCTCTTGCCTGTTTATCTCACTGAATAATTACCATCTGCTTAGGAACCTGAAGGTTTCATTTCACCTCTAATTGAGTAGGAGGGTATAACAACGAGTAAAAAAAAACCTGAGTCTGTGCTGAGATACTTGTTGGCCCTTCAAGACACAAGGTCTGGTGTAGATGGAGTATGCAAATTGAGAATTAAAATTTGCAGGCATATCTTGTTGGTGAGCAGCCGACTTTCTGAACAAAGTACTTGATCAAATTTTTGAAAATGAGAGTAATACACTCTTCTGAGTGTATTCAGCATCCTGTTTGTTATATAACAAAATGGCCATTTTGCAGTGGTTTGCTTTTGTAATTTTCTGACACAGTGGAAGAGATAGGGTCTACTAAAGTTTGTGAGAATCAAGGTGACAGTAAGTGTATGTGTGGATTTGAGAAACCAATTTAGCTCAGGATTGTCACAAACTGCTCTTTTTTTTGTCTTTGCTCTTTTGTTGCCGATATTATGACATACTTAAGTCACATTGATTATGGCTTTCTAGTTCAAGGTAGCTTTCAGTTTTGTGGAGCATGATGTAATATTTCTTAGAGTGGCTGACTCAGGGCATAGTATTTTGATGGCTTTACATTTTAAAGGAGGGATATTAATTGGAAGTAATAGATGCTGGAGTTCTTAACTCAGTGTTATGTTAACTTTTTGCAGGGTGCACCTGATTAATGTAATTTTATGTATGTTGTTTTGGAAGCTCACCTAGCAAAGAGTTGTTTTTACATGTACTTGTAGAAGCTTTCTTGAAGACAAGAAGGTCAAATTCTTGTATCTCTAGCTGTAAGAGAAAAAAGTGTTTTAGGACTTATAGATTGTAGTTTAACTCAGATGGCTTTTCCTTGCTGAGTTTCATAACTTTAACTTTTGGTCTGCTCTCTCCCCTTTATTTTATTAATACATTTGTGCTTCTAATCTTTCTTCTAAATGACTTTCTTCTGAGAGACTATGAAATATAGAATATTTATAGATACATCTTCTTACTTTAAGGTAGTATTTTATGGGGGAATAGTATCCTCATTCTTTTGAACATAACAGATAAAAAAAAGATTTTTCTAGAAACAGCTGGTCCAGAATGGCTACGGTAATAAAATAGTGTATAATTCACTCAATTTTTGAGAGTACTTTAGCAGGCCCTTCACCAGTGGAGAACTTGTGGCACTACTTAATGTGGGGTTATTTCTCAGACACTGGACTGTGCCACTCTTCTAGTTTTATGCGTTTGGAATAAATATAATATAGTATCTTTTATTTTTGACTTGTCTGTGGTTCATATTTATTATTTTTTCCCTTCTTTTAGTGGCCTCAAGCAATCTGAAGCAGAGTCCTGCTATATAAATATAGCACGAACACTTGAGTTCTATGGAGTGGAATTGCACAGTGGTAGAGTATGTTTACATTGTAGTTTTTCTCTTGGAAAGAAAATTTATATTTTTTTTTTTTTACATGAGTTAATAGCAGTAAAAAAAAGAGTAGTATTTAAGTACTGACTTTTTCATGTGTTATATTTAATTAGAGGTGGGTAATTTTCCAATAACTTCTGTGTAACATGGGTGCTGGAATTTCAACCAAATAAGCTGGAGCTCCTTAAAAGTGTAACAATGTATTTGTAAGATAAACTATTTAATTACTGCAATATATTTTACTTAATAATTTTACTAAGGTTTCTGAGTGTCTTAGCATGGAAGAAAATGAATGCTCTGTTTAGTGCTATTAGTTGGCATGTGTTTTAAGAGTTTAATTTCTCTGAATTTCTATCACTAATTTTTTAAGTGTTAAGAATACAGAGGGTTTTTTTGTTTCATTTTAATTCCTGTATTCCCTGATTCCAGGCTAAATCTAAGAAGTGTTTAACAGCTTGAGAAATGACCACTAAAAATGTATTTGAAATCTTTTAGATACAGGGCGTGCATTGATAAGAAATGCGTCCTAGTATTTCACTGGCTACTGCTATTTAATTTTTTGACTGCACTATTCATCTGAAGTCAATCCCCAAAATGCTTTTTTATTTGCAACCAAGTGTGCAAGTTACCATTTGTGCTTCTATGCTATAGTAAATTGTTTCGGCATAAGGCTTGTAGTGTAAAAACTAAGGGAAGTGTACTACAGATAATTGATTTCCTAGGTGAAATCTAGTTTTCTTAACCCTTTTCTGAGTTTTTTTAATAATCCTGACACTGAGAGTTATAATGAAAAATTCATAAATTTCTCTAATGATGAGGAAGGAATTGAATGAGTAATTTGCTTCCTTCAGCATGATATTTTCTTCTTGTTTTTCTTTATGTTGCCACAAATAAGTGAGTGTTGCATCGGATTTCTAGGAATTCCTAAAGTAGTTCTGTATGAAGCCACTGTAATTACATTCATATTCATGAAACACAGTGCTCAAAAGGTAGAGGCTTTTTTTAAGAATGGACAAAAGTAGAAAGGAAAAGAAATTATCTTATTAAATCTGACTTTGTATAGGTACACGGTCTGTCCATTGGGACATCTGTCACCATTCTGCTTTATTGAAGAAGCTCTTACTGTTGCACTTGAGATTTCACTATATACACTTAACTTGATTGGATGTTTGCCTTTTAACTTCTGTAATAACCCAATATTTTGATAAGCCAACTTGAGTGCTGAGATGTCCACTTTGTGGCTAGTCTCTTAATGGGATGCTGCTTCTGAAAGCTCTTCCAATTTCCATTACCCTGCCTGAGCTGCAGGCCACCGAACTGCATGCAGGATGTCAGTAGTGGACATACTAGTGCCAAGTAGTGAAGATAGACTGGATTCAGACATTTTCAGCTAAATGAAATTTCACTTCAGACCGTCAATTCAAAATAATAGTTTTATTGCAATTCAATTTTTTTGAAGGATGAAATATTAGAAGTGGTCTGTTTTTTCTAGCAGCTGAACTGAACATCTGGACATTTAGAAGCTGCTAGAAAGGAAATAGAAAGCCAACCAGAAAATATCATGCCACCTTTTAAATTGAGTTTCGATATCATTTGAATGTTGAGCTTCATTCTTCCTCTCCTGTCCTTATCCCAAAGTGGGTAATGGCAAAAGAAAAGTACAGAGAAGGATAACAATCGTTAATGTTTTAAGGAAAATAGAAAGAGACAGGTTTAAATAAAGGAACTTTTTCCATAAGGCTGCAGTAGAACTGTAAGCATTACTGCTATTTTAATGGATGCCCAAGGTGAAATAGCTATCAGGAACAGTTAGGCAATCACTGGAGTCCATTTAAACGTAAAAGAAGCTTCTAAACCAGGAAATCCTCTACCTGTAAATGACCAGAAGCTGGGAAGGGGAGTTGTTAGTAGGGGTGTAGTTGGTTGTCTCTGAAGTTTTGTGCTTCCAAAACATCAGTTGCAAGTCATTGTTTGGGTTGAATGCCATGAGACAAACCTCTCAGCCAGCGTGGTATTGTTGGTCTTGCTCCTGGGGGCCTGTAAGAAATCTGCAGTGAAGGTTATAAGCTGCTTCTTCACTGAGGCTTCTGTGTCATCCCTCTGCTTTGGCAGGAATATTTACAATGCCTTCTGATATCTTCCCCCACTCAATCCTGCTTTTAAATCATCCTTCCAGTTTTGTCACATCCCAGTGCCTTGAACAGATTTAGTAGGGGCTAATTAAAGTGTGGCTTTGTGAAAGGCTTTATTTCTGTGGATTCTGATGACTCAGGTCTTTGCTCCGAAACTAGTCTTGTTCCTCTTAGATTGTGTATGGCAGAAGAACTAGGGAACACCTGGGTTTTATACTAATGGCACAAAGAAGCTCATGCTCCTGTACTGGTGGTTGAAGGTGGGATACTTTTGGATAATGTTTCTTGAAGTGCGGATGAATATATAGCTTCCTTAATTCTTTTGTTTTATGATGCAAAGATAAATATTTAACGTAAGTGTGAGCTTTCTTTTTAGCAACTTGCTAGACATGCAACTTTAATCTGAGCTCAGTTTTCATCTGCAAACACTTCTGCTTTTTTTCTGATGAAAAATCTAAACTGCTAAAATATTAAAAAATGCAATAGTGTTAGGAGACTCAGGAGAGTGAATTCAATATCTTAAAACTATATTGATATTTCTTGAATTTATAATCTCCTTTTGACTCTGGACCACTATCCCACATGCTCAATAATTAATCTGCTGTTAACTCATCTTTCATTTTTTACTCAGAGGGTCGAAGATAGGAAATTTGTTGAATCAATATTATTTCCATATTTACAAAAATCAAGATGGTAATTGTAAATTAAATCAAATGTGAATCAGTTCTTAGATAGCTAGATGCCTGTCATGATAATTGATCTTTACAACTTTTTAATTTTCTTCATGTTACCTGTTTTTTTTTATAAATATATGCATGTTATTCCTTTGTTGTGCAATTTAACAGCATAGATGTTTTGAAGAGGAAATAACTGCACATCAGTATCATGTTTCATATAAGAGACCCTCTCTTTATGCTATTGCAACATCTTGGTTTTGTGTTTCTTAGGCTTAACACAAGAGAATTCATAATAACATGGGAGATTAGTGGTTTGGGCTAGTGCAGAGTAGGGTGAAGAATGAACTTTGTTCTGACAAAGCTGGAGAAAATGGAGTAGTTTATCCTAATTAATCCCTATCAAGTGTTTAGATAATCCTTTATTTCTGCTTAATCATGTCGATTTTTAGCTTTTACTCTTAAAGCTGTTTTTTCTTCACAATATTGATTTTTAAAAGGAGGAACTTGGAGTAAACTCCAAGTGCTAATAATATGGTTTTCTACCTTGCTTTAGATTGGCCATATCATGGCAGAAACAGCTAAATTACATGCTGTTATTTTTCTGAATACCTCAGTGGTCCCAAATACTAAAATAAAGGGGTGTCAATTCTGGATTCCTGTATTATGCTTTGCAAATTAGGTTGGACTTCACTCATTTGTGTGCCTGTATGACACTTCTATTCAACTATTTTTAAAGCATTTATTGTACACATTCCACAGTAATGTCAGAGCACATACTACGTGTTCCATTTTTCTGTGCCTTACTATTATAATGAAATTGAGATTGGGCAAGGAGGAAAGCCATATATTAATTGAGCCCAGAGTACCATCTAGAGGAGCAACTGCGCTACTGAAGGCTTTAAGGGAATCTGTTGCCATTGGCTGTCCTTTAAAAACTGTCTGAAACTGCTTTTGACTCAAACCCGATATTTTAAATAGTGGATTCTGCTTACATGTGGATTAATGTATGCATTTAGCTCTGTTTAGAAATCTGTGTAATAACATAGTAGTGTGTATTGATCATAAGAAATGGGAAGCCAAAGTTTCGAACTTCTCTAACATCAGTTTGGGTTTAGACTCAAAATGAACATCCAGCATCCTGCTCCCTGCCTTTTTGGTTTTTTTTAACTCAAATTTTTGCTTATATGGAAGAAGTCTTTCCTCTTGGGTATCTCAATACCTAGAAAGGATTGCAAATTTATGATTTTTTTTTCCAGTTGCGTGTGTTAAACTAATGCACAGCTTTTGGTTTAGTTAATAATGGATTTCATTTAGTGTATCAAATATTCATGTACACATGGGTATTTCTCCAACATACTCTTAAGTGCAAAATTGTAGTCACCTCCTGTGCAGTCTTTTTTACTAAGCCCTTTTAGGAAAAAGTTAGGAATTATTTCCTCTTTCTTTTTAAACGGCTTATAATCAGGAAATTTTTGTTCAGTTCCAAAAAATTCTGTGACATTTACCTGACTAATCTTGAGAAGTACTTCAACTTCTTTCCTGAAATTAATAAGGCTAGACTTGCAAATTTACTCTGATACAGAGCTTAGGAATATCCAGGGTAGTAGGATGAACATTACAACTTGTTTTAATGAATGAATAATATTTAGAATATGTAATAGATAACATCAAAAGAAAGAGATGCTCAAAAATCGAAACTCAAAAATGTCATTGAATTTTTTCCTCAAGGGTAGCAATTTAGGCATAGAAAGCTTGAAAATAAATTTATTAGTAGATAAATGTGAATGACACAAACTGCATCTGTGATCTTACAGTATTTCTCTTTTGCAGGATCTCCATAATCTAGATCTTATGATTGGGATTGCATCCAGTGGAATTGCTGTATATAGAAAACTCATCTGTACAAGCTTTTATCCCTGGTAAATTCGTTTATTGTGAAGAAATATGTCAGTTTTTACAATCTTCTATTTGCTTTCACATTTATTCCAAAGAAGCCTACAATACATATATTTGTTCTTTATGGAGTATTGTGGTATTTCCTTGTGTTCAGATAAAAATGAAAACTTGCCTAGGCTTTTAAATCTCTAAGACTTTTGAAGTCCTTGCACTGTGTGAAGTCTTGATCAAGTTAATTTACATACAGGTATGAGTACGTGATTAGGAGGACCCTGTGGTCTTAGAGATTTGCTGCAGTTATGCCCAATAATATGTCTCTTTAAGAACAAACAAAACCAATCAGTATTGCTATTAAAGCTCAGCAGCTAGTTCAGTCTGAATTAAGTGCAGTCTGAACTTTTTAACGTGGCATTCAGCAAGAAGATATTTGCTTCTTGGAGTAGAAATGTAAAATGAGTTATTTGGCGTTTCAGGTTTACAGGAAGTAGGATAATGTAATTTAGACATTTTTAAATCTCATCAAATATGGGTGTATAACATTAACAAGGTTTGGAGTCAGCAGGGAAGAGACCTTTACATTTTTCTCTGATACGTAAAACATTAGAATGCAGGATAGTGCTGTAGAAAATAACCTCTGCAGAGAAACAATCTGCACGAGAACTCTAATGTGAATGACATGAGAAGTTACATAAGCTATAATTTTTTAAAAGTGCTTTTGGGCTTTATTAGTTATACCATACTAAAAATTGCAACCCGAATTAGAAATTATATGGAGGCTGGGCACTTCCTTAAGGTTTTTGGATTCGATCAGAGAGAACTTTTTCCAATCTTTTTAAAAAGAAGTGTGAACTTGGGGTTTTGTGCTTGATAAAAATATAGCTTTGTTATGTTATACATAAGTTCTTTATTGAATTTGTAACAACCGTTCTGGATAACTTTTTCAATAAGATAGTACAGTGTTCTTAATCATGACAGAAAAATGCATTCCAATGGGTTGTACTTGCTTTTTGACCCTTAATTATACAAAAAAATTTTTAAAAGGTTCTCTAGCTGTATTCTTTAAATACTTGAGTCATTCCATCCTTTCATTTGTGAACCCAACCAGACAGCTATTTCCTATAAAAAAGCAATAAAATCAGTTTCAAATATACTGCAATCCAAAATCTCTGGATTTTTCTTCTTTTTTTCTTTGCTGTGAGTTGCATTTCAACTCCCTGGGATATACTGCAATCATCCTGGATAAATGTATGTCAATAATAGTGCTCTCATACAGCAGCACAGTGAAAACTTGTATTTTTCCATTTCTAATGCACATTAAAGCATAAAAGACTTTTATCTTTCATCTTTATGCCTTGAGTGCTGCACTTTCATACATCAGCCTCTCAGCTTCTTTGAACCACTGCAGGTTTTAAAAACTGCCAGCTGGAGGCACATTTTCCGTCTTCTGCCAGTCTTGTTCTGCCAACTTAGTTGACCTAAGTAACATATGAATGGATAATAGTTGTTCCTGAAAACCATAGAGCAATGGCATTTTAAAATCTGTGACTATATGATTTTTTTAAGGAAGGGAAAGATAGTTTGTAGCACACAAGACAGGAGGAATCTACAACTTCCTGTGCTGCTTTTGTTGCTGGAGAGCACTGAGGAATAAAACAAAGATGCTAAAACATTTTTCACAAAAGCCTATTCTCATTTACAGAAAGAAATTGAGGGAAATAAAACCCACAGGTTTTTCAGTTCAAATAATTCCCGCTCTAAAATATGAGGTTTAGGCAGTAATATTTTCAGCCAACAGCTAATGCAACTGTTCCAAGCTCTCCCTCTCTCTCCCTCTCTCTCAAGATTTCTTTTCATCTTGAAAGCAAAAGCTCCCTACACAGGGGCTAACTTTTTGATATTTTGTTTCTGGCATCTTGCATGAGTTAATCATAATTCTTTGTGCAGGAATGATTCCCACCAAAACAAGCAAACACTGAAAGCCACCAGAGCAGAGTTGCTTGGGATGTATTTGTAGTATGAATTCTCACTTTTATTTTAGACCTCAGAGTAGGATATGTTTCTGTAATGCCTGAAGTGGTAATAATTTAGGCTTTTTATGTAACACCATTTGTACCAAGTGGTTTTTCGTATGAACTGTGCAAACTCCACCATTAATGAGGTAGAACTCAAGGTGGCAGCAAACACCATCAAAGCACTCTTTCCAAAATTTTAAGTAAAATACTCTGCAGTGGATGACAACAATACAACTATGCCATATGGTAGTAGTCAAAGGGGACCAAAAGTTTTCAGGAACAGAGGCAGTGAGAGAGTTCTGCCTTGGCAAAAAGAGGCTTTTCAATCAAAGCAACCTACGTAAAGAGCTGACTGATCAGTCAGCTGCAATACAAGTCAAGATATGTTTAAAAAATAGCTTTGGATTTAATGCAGTATTTTATACACTCTGCAGAGTTATTCTCAAGGGTGCTTAACTGTTCTGTGGTAATTTCCAAATTGATTTTGCAAGTAAAATATTAATGGCAAAAACATACAAACACTCTCTATATCAGCAGCAACTAAAGTTAGGTATTAAATGCTATTTTGTATATGCAGTTTCACTGCCTTGAAAACTTCAGAGAAACTGCTTGAGGAATGCATAACACATTGCTAGTTAAAACTTGGAAAACAGCTATCTTGCATAGCAAATTGGACAGAACCTTTCTTGATGAATCTTTCAGTGGCAAAGTATAGGATTTACAGGTAAAGAAACTTTTTTTTGCTTCAAGCCACAAGTACCAGCTGTTAGTACTAAGTGCTAGGAGAGGACTGCCAGTTTAATGAGAAATTAGCAATTCTGTGGCCCACGGAGTGACAAATCTTTTTTGATGCTTATGAGTGATAGGAAGATGGGACCCAAAAGATCCATCATTCTTAATATGCTACAACTAGTGAGTGCTTTTTAAGTAAACCATGAAATTTAATGATTTGTGAATGTTGCATAGTCACTGGACAGATTATAGGTAGGAGAAGGGCCGCTGAGCCACCAGTTATAATAACAGTAACTGTATTCTATTAATATAATTTTTGGGTATGGCATCTTCAAGAACTTGTTAAGTCTAAATCCTTTGGCGCCTTAATCTCTTGGATCTTTTTGTAGGTTTTTCTAGATGTAAATATTCACTCAATTTTTAGGCATAACAGTGCAAATGGTTTTTAGTTATTGTTAAATAAAAATATCAGAGTAGCAAGTGTTCTTTGTGCCTGAAATCAATAGGTTTAGTTCTGCTTTAAGAAGAATGAATGGAACTGAGAGGGGTGCTCTATTTAGGAGAATGTCAAAATAAGGAGACTTAAAGCCCTGATTTGGCTTGAAGTGATTAAACGGTCATGTAGTGAATCATGGGGTTGGGGTTTTTTGATTTAGGGAGTTTTGGCNTTTTTTTTTTTTAATTAAAAGAAAATAAAGTAGGGCATAGAGGAGAGGTATTGATGAGAGAGTTTTGGTACTTTGGGATGGTGGTTCCCCTTTTGTTGTTTGGTGGGAGGGTTTTTGCTTAGTCTGCAAGGTTATTTTTCTGTCCTGCATTTTTGCTGGCTCCATGTTGGGGTAAGAGCAGACCATGACGGAACTGCGTTAAGCTGAGAATATCTCCAAAAACTTGTTTGTTGAAGTTTAATCCAAGTCAAGAAATGGGTAAGAAAGAACCAGAAGCACGAAACTTGAGTGGTGCTAGTTCAGGCAGAATAGTACTAGAATTAATTCATAATAAGTTGCAGCTCAGTAAATACAACTGAAAATTTGTATGACTTGTCAGGCAGTTCAGAATCCAGAACTTTTAGATGAACAACACAGATCACTGTTGTTTGAGGTAGCAAGACAAATGACGCAAGTATTTCAAGAGTTGGCCTAACAGGAGAGGTGGATATGATTTCAATTTTCCATTAATTTTCACATCAGTTTGTCTTGTCAAAGGATAGTGTTGAAATGCCTGTTTCTTTGTGGTTCTGTAATTGATGGAGAAGGGCATTTTCTGAAATTGGCACACACTGTTTTCCACCTCCTTTGCAGGAGGGGAGATAGGTAATGCCATGAATATTCTTGTTAGTAACTGGCAGATATACTCTCCTGTATCCATGATGTTGCTCTATAACTCAAGTGCATCCCCCATGAGCAATGGGGAATGAATTTTATGCCATCTCGCTTGATGAGAGTGATGCAAAAACTGTGCCAGAACTGAGAAGACTTTCGACAGAGTTCATATGTGATGATACCTAACATCCTGTGAAGCATCAGTGCACGAAAATGAGACTTTAGGCAGTAAACTTACAAAACCCTTTCATGATATTTTTTTCAGGCAAACATGGCTTGATCAGACCTTAAATAGCTTTCCTTAAGCCATCCATAAGATTCCAGCTGACTGCAGATCAGAGATTTCTTTTTCCAAAAAATGCGGTTTTTCAGTTACTGAAGTAGAACTATTGCAGAAAAAATTTAGGTGTTTTAGACAAATCTTGTTTTGCTGTGGGTAGGTGTGTGGGTAGGTAGAAGTTTGTTTAATTTAGCAAAACTGATAAGCATATAATTAAAATGCAAATTGCTGGAGCACTAATTCCAGTTGTAATCTTTACCTTAGAAAATATGTATTCACACCATGTATGTATAAAATGAGATGTTCCATCCTAAAATTACCACATAAATTACATAGCAATGTTAATGAAGTGAAAAATATATTAACTATCATTCTTACAGTTTTCATCCTTCTAAAATTATGATTTTATCTAGAGGTTTTGTTTAGTTATTAATGCAAGTATGTGATATTTTTCACATTATGAAACCAATTCCGCAAAGCCTCTGCAAAGTTTCAGTTGTTGTAAGACCAACCTTGTCATGTCATTAGGGTCTTAAATTTTATTCCTTTAGTCACAGTTGTCATATGACTCTGAAGTTATACAAAAGTTGACACATTTAACATTTGTGCAGTTTAGTGTAGAAGATGTCATCAAGTTTTTGCTGCAAGAATAGATTTGGTGGGAGAGAACTGCTGTGAACTATTTAAAGATTAAACGAGGACATCTATTTGCCACTCAACACAGGAGATGGCTGCGTATTATTCATTGAATATTTTACAGCTATAATCTTTCAGGCTCTCTGTACGCAGTATTATTTTTCATTGTTTTATGCCTCTAAACATTGTTCAGTATTTCATGGCCTGTTTCTTTCTTTTAGGGTGAACATTTTAAAAATTTCCTTTAAAAGGAAAAAGTTTTTTATACAACAACGGCAAAAACATGTAAGTAGTCTTCTAATTTCGTTTTGCTCAACTGATCATATTCAATATTTTTATATTGAATGTAACCTACAAACTGCTGATCAAAAGGCTCTGTTATGGTAACTTGCCTTTGAAACGCTGTTAATTTGGTCTTGCTATTCTGGTCTTCTTATTCTCCCTCTTTTTCCCTTCTTTTGTTTCTTTTCCAACACTGAATCCCTCCACTTTCAGTCTGTTGGACTGTATCTTTCTCATGGAGGTTTCTTCTCCCTTGGAGACTTTGGTTAAATGCAGATCTCCATCCATTCTCCAGTATTTTTTAATGTAGTATATTTCCCTTTTCTCATCAGCATCTCCTGCTCTTCCCTTCATTGCTCTCCCTGCCCTGTAGAGTTGCTTAATGCCGTGAATCTACTAAACAACTGCTTATCCTGTCTAGGGGGACTGTGTGAGATCCCTTCAGCTTATGCGGCTCAGAGCTCAGGAAGAAAGCAAGGTTCCTGGAGGAAGGGAGAGCTTTGCAGTTGAAAAACAAGAGGTTGAAAAGGGGAATAGCACACCTCCTTCTGTGTGTAACATGGAAGGCTTTAGGAGTTGGCAAATTATGTGAAGATAGTTGATAAAACTAATGTAAGATTTTTCTACTGTTAGGAGTTGGCTTCTGTGGGTTGCTTTGTGCTCTTTGCAGAACAGTTGAAGTATTAGTCTATTTAATGGGGGGGGATCTTGATTACTGATCGTTATTGTGATGACACAATACGAAAAAATAAATTAAGATACCTTTTTACAGAGAGCATAGATTATTTAATATGACAGAAAAAAACCTCTCAGAAACTAGTGATCAGCAGATGTATAAATACTTTAATTCAGTTGAGGACAAAACTTGAGAACATAGTAAAAGGTACAAGTTAACTTGTACCTAAACTTCATGAAGGCTTTCTGGTAGTAAATGAGCTCTTAAATTGATGGGAGCAGTGTTACAAGACCACCTCTTGACCCGCATAGATTAGGAGGTCTGCTGAACACAGATTTCTAGGGAGGCCTTTTTTGCCCGAAAGGAAAATGTTTTCTTCTTTCTTCTTTTCTGTGTGTCTTTCTTTTTTCAGCCTGGTGGGTTCTTTGAAATTTAAGGAGTGTGCAAGTATGCACGTTACTTTTCAGGATTCACGTTTAAAGATTGTTAGCATCCAAAGATAGTGTTACTGCACTACTGCTTGCACACACACAGCATGCTCAGAGTGTGTCCTTGCACACTGTTGGGGGATCTTAATATTTTTTTTTACTAGCTGTAAGTTTCTAAATATGTTGTTTATAGGCAGACATGTCACAGTCTGTTCGTATATATTTCACTGCATGAAGAAATGAGCAGTTGATAAACCATTCTACTCACTAGTGAGTGTAAACACTTGCAAGTAGTAACTTGTCCTGGGTTTGAGGAATAAAAATTCACTGCTAAGTAGTAATTTTTAAACCAAAATATTTCCAAATATACAGATAAGGGCAGGCTTACAGACAGCAGTTTCCAAATACGTCCGTGAGAATAAACGTTGTAACAGAACTCTCCAAAAATGGTTAGTAAAATAGGGCTTGGAACGAGATGATTTTTAGGTCCCTTCCAACCCAAACCATTCTATGATTCTCTGAAAATGAGTGTACTTACAGTGGTTTTGGAATATAGAAGAATAAAGTGTCAATATAGAACAATCTGTGGACTTAATATAAAATATGTGTGTTCATTACATAAAGACTTGACTGCTGTCAAAAGTAGAATTTTTCTCTCTGGAGACCTGTGTCACCTTTGAAGAGGGCAGCAATCTTAATTTGTTCAATTAAACATTTGATAAATGATGACAGTTCAAGGCTCTTGATTCTTTTAGCTTACCTCCTCTTAAGTGATCATAGTTCTTTGTTTCATTACCTATGGAGATGACAGTAATGCACACAGTGTCATGCTGAAAGAGCTACAGAACTGTAGGAAAAGTAGGGCCAGCTGCATGACCTTTTTACTCCTTCTCAGTACAAATGAAAAAGCAGACCAGGTGTGCTACTAAATCTGTGGATACATTCATCCTTGTCAGCCCCTTTTGCTTGAAATTTAGGGCATTGAGTGTGCAGTACTCCAGTGGTATTGCTTGGAAAAGATTGCTGGTGCTGTGCAGTGGGAGAGAAAGGAGTGGACTCCTGGGGGTTTCACCAAAACAGCCTGATGGGTGTGTGAGGGCAGATGATTGCATTGGTATGAGTCTTTGGATTGATCAGGATTTTGCTTGGAAATACAGAAGTAAATAGGTAAATGAATCTGAAAGTAAGGAAGATGAAAGAATGTGGGGAAAACAGAGCAGATACTGTATATTCATAGGCAAGGTTTGACTAAAGATGATGAGTGTGCTGTAGCACTTTTTATATTTTGTATGTCATATGTAGATTCTTTACCAAAACCTACAGAAAGTTCTCAAAGGCAATGAATTTGCAGTCCTCTAGGATGTGCCATGTTTCATTGATTTATTCTCCTTATTTCTTTTACTACGTTCTTCTTTCCTTACGTGCCTTTTCTAAGAAATCAATTTGCCTTATCTCACTCTTTCCCTGCTACTCACCTTCTCTTTTACCCTCCCACTGCTTTGGTCTGTCGATCAGCTACTTGATTTAGGAGTATGCAGTATTTCTGTTTCTACTGAAGAGCTGCGTAAGGACTGGGGAGCAAGACTGATGAATCAGTGAATGTCTGATGCTATAGAAGCTCATGACATGTAGGCTTAATGAAGGGTGCAGGATTTAAGGTAGGAATAGGAACTATGCTGTTTACAGGCAACATTTTGTACCTTTCAGAAATGGAATTTTATTTTCTATGTTATCTAATGCTTAAAAACAACTCCATTTGCTGCATATTAAAATATGTGTTTCTATGCTGTAGATATTTTCATATTTTCTGTGAATGGAATACACACACAGCTGATGCAAAAGTTCTTCCAGATGCTGAACCAGCAAAACACTTTAGCTGTGTGAAATTGTTCTCTTTACCTTAATGGCCACAAATTTCTCTAATCCTTATTTCTTGATAGTCATTGAAATGCCATTCTTTTAGAACCTGAGTTGAGAAGTATGATGGGCAGTAGATCCTATGATCTCGCTAGAGCTCTCCTCACCTTTAAAATATATGCAGATTTAACAGCATGACTTGCAAGGTGGCCTCTTAGTGAGGCAGATTGTTATTAACAAAAGGTTATGTTAGTCTAAAAATTGAATAAATTTTTATAAAACTTATCAAAATATTTTTCTTAGCTTAAATCCATGTTAAAACTTCCAGCATACTTAAAGGTTACTAAGAAGGTTCTGTGACAATAGAAAAGCACACTTGTAATGTAACAAGTAAAATTCCTTACTATTTTCAAGTCTAAATTTGAAAATAGAGTATTAGGTGTACTTAATTCTTTATCTTTATACTATGGCTTTTCAGTATAATTGAGAAGTTTGGATAAAATAATTTTTATGGCAATTGAAAGCCTGGTGCTTCAGGCCAACAAAAATAACTGTACACTTCCTTTTATTTGTTTGCTGGAGTAGTAAAACCCTTCAAGTGGTGTTCAACCAACAGGGAGTGTGTCAGAAATGGCATTTGTCATTAAACCCTTGTGGTGTATGCTTTATATATTTCAAGAAATTCTGAGTTAAGATTTCACTATGCTTTCCTGCTTTATTTTACATGACTACTTAGAAGCACGTGTGGTGAACTGACAGAAGATGTGTTGGTTCCAGTATGAAAGAGACTCAAATAACAAACTCCCATCTTAAAAATAAAATACTTTTAAAATGCTCTAATAGATACAGGGAAAACATTCCTGAAAGATTGCAATCAGTTAAATGTTTTTTAGTGCTTATGTAAAATCAAGAGGCAAAACTTTTTTTCTCTTGAGAGTCTCACAGTTTTTCTAAAAGAGGGTCTGAAGCCATAGATTCTCCAAACTAGACATGAAGTGATTTGCAAAATGCAGGATTGATCTCTGATATGTGGCATTTGTAAAATGCTGCCTAGAAATAAAAAGAACACAAGGAAAACAGATTGACTATTCCAGCCAAAATGGTCTGTAGTTACTTCCCAACAGGACTGTTGCTGTGAACAAGCAAAATGTTGTCTGCCTAATTATACGTTGAGATGTCAAAATCAGTCGTAATTTAGAGGAGCTGGAAAAGATGAGTGATGAAAACTTGCTTTTTTTCACTGAGGTGCTGCGCTATGATAGCAATTGACTCAAGGCCTCATGTTACCTTCTTCTATTTGCTTTGCTCTCATTCCACTATCTTCCCGTCAATAACTACATTAACTAACCAAAGCTTTCTCTTGTACATAACAAAGCTCTTGGGCATAAACATGGGTGGCACAATTGTGTTGCACTCGTGTTTCACTGGCACTTTCCCACTGAAGTTACCTGTAAGAGTTTGCACTGAGACACACAAGTTTTGTATTCTGCTGCCTTCTGATCCTCCTCATTGTGGCCTCACGTTATCATCCAAGCAGGAGTGGATTTGAAGAGCAGTAGCAGCAGCTCCAGTCCCATCACAGCTACTTTCTTTCCCCCAAGAAGGATCACTGTTAACATCTTCAATTTCTTCTGAAAGGCTGTCAAGAATATGCTTTTTACATACTATGACACTTGAAAGAAGGTTATTGAATTGAAGCCTTGTGTGAAGAGTTTGAATTCATAGAATGGGAGGTTTTTGCCTTTTTACCTTACACCCTTACTGGAATGTTTTAAAGAATTTTGTTTGTCTTTGGAGGTCAAAATCTGACTGGAAACCTGAAAATATGTTTATTGGTATAACGTGACACTCATATATACAAAATCTTTACCGGTCTAGACTTAAATATTTCATTAACATTTCATTAACTTGTAAAGTGCACATTTTGCAGTTTCGAATTTCACATGGTCACAGCAGTATTTTGGCCATCTCCAGCTCAAAATCTACTATACACTGATTTTTTTGTTTGTTTTTATGTTTGCCTCAATGTATTTTTCATGTTTAAGCTTGAAATAATTTTATTGTTGTTTTATGGCCTTGTTTACTGTTTCATTTACTTGTATATGTTGAAACATGGTGTTCCCTACTGTTACAGAATGAATCCAGAGAGCATATTGTTGCCTTCAACATGTTAAATTACAGAGCATGCAAAAATCTTTGGAAATCTTGTGTTGAGCATCACACATTTTTTCAGGCAAGGAAGTCACTACCTCATGAAAAAAAGATATTATCACATTATTGGACTCTGGGTTCTAGAAATCCAGCAAAGTAAGTATTGTATGAAAGCATGTTTTGCTCCATGATGGGAATGGGAGGATTTGTGTCAATGGTAGCTCAAGTTGGAGTGACAGCGTTCGGTCCTGTCCATAGCTTTGTCCCAGTCTGCATATGAACCATTTGACAAGTTACGTGGTTGTGGTTTCACTTTCTGCAGTGTGGTCTCCTTACAATAGAACTTTTCTTATAATTGCCTCAAAAGGTGTTTGAATATATATTTTACTGCTATTTTTTCAACTTGCTGCTTCTGTCTGAAGTATAAAAACTCTGGAAAGGAAAAATGTCATGTAGCTAATGATCCGGTAAGAGAATTTGCAGAACAGATTTGTTTTGAAATGTTTAGCCATTAGTGTCATGTACACATTCTGTTTAATATTTTAGGGCAATTTCTGGAGTGCATCATGCCAACCACTTATTACTGACATAAAGATGAAAAAACTTTTTCCCATTCAGGTATTCAAGATACCCCTGTTGTGTCACTTCTAATCCTTTTTTTTTTTCCCTCATTGGATTCTTCCAGTTACAGAGCTGGTAGTTTCTTGGTGTTATCTAAGATCTAGTTACCCAGAAGTAATTCTTTGAAGCCTGTAATTTTCCTAAATGAAGCTGGGATTAGTCCTCCCCATATGCAGTAACTGGGCCCTATCTAAATTTAAGTTGCCAGTTTATTGTCCAGTCACTTGGCATTGTAATGTCCTTCTCCATTTCTTTGCAATTTGCCTTTATTTTGGCCATCCTGTGTGATTTTTGAAGTGGGAAATTTTACTTGAGTAGTTCTGCTCTTTTATCTTAGGGGCTTTTAGACTTTTTTGATAATTATCAATCACAGTGATTTCTTCCATTATGTTGGTCTGTTCTGTTTTTACATTTTTCAGCAATTCAGCTACAAAGGTGTCATGTCCTGTGTCTCCATTGTCTCATCCATATCCCATCCTGATCTACCCACCCCACCCCCAAAAAACATTCTGTAATGAAATATAAAAAATATTTCATATTAATAGTGAATGAAAAAGAAAGTCTTGTGTCATTATCTTCTCTGGATATGAGATTCTGGGGGGTTCTTTGACCCTTTGATTATCTATAGACTCTCGAGAAACCTGCTTGTTCTCATGATTTTTGGAGAAGTATTTTATTGGTTGCTTTTTGTTCATGGATAGCGTGTTTTTGTGAGTTTTTTGTAGTGTATTCCCTTAACAGTTTAACTTAACATTTAATTTGCCAGACTGATTCTCTCTCTCTTTTGTTTGGATAAGCTTCGACTTCTGAATTATGTCAACATACTTCAAATAGCTGTTCAGACTTTGGTGGTTATCTGGCTTTTCACACTCTGATGTCTCTTGATACTGCAGAAATTGATACCAAGTATACTGGTATTGCTTGTAAGTAAAGCAGTTAACCCGTGAGGGCTGTTCCACAGTAGGAAGTCTGATAAAATATTATGTTTCATGTTAGAGTGTAGTTCCATGTTTTCACCTAGTACTAGGTCATAGCTAGATGATCTGGTTTCTAGATCATGGAAAAAAAGTAGTTGCACAAGCAGCATTCTAATTTTCTAACTTCTGCAGATCCCTATTTTTAGAATTAACTCATTTGTAGAGTGTTATGACCTTGTTCTTCCAGTTGAGGAGGTGGCTCTCTCAAAGTCTGTAGGATTGTCAGGTCCTGGAGTCCTTTATTTCTTTCGAATTTGCAAAGAGATTCAAAACCCTGATCCTCCTATAGATGGATATTCACACAGGCATTGCACTGCCTTTGTAATGTTAAGAAAGAAAACACTATGAGTTCCAAAGGGTACCAGTTTAGTATCATTCCAGTTTTTACCAAACATTTTATTTTTGATGAATCTGCTGTTACAATTTCTTAATAGTCTGTAGCATACAGAACGGTTCTCATTGTTTATCTGAGTTACTAAGAATTCTTTTCAGTAATTTTGTTGCTCTGAGGCATTGTCTCTGCTGAATTGCTAACTTAGACTTTTAAGGAATCTCCAGGGGGAGAATCAGTTATGGTGATACCTTCCATCAGCTTAATGATAACCTCTGTACTAATGCATTCTTTGGCGTTATTTGTACCAGCAATAAATGTGAATTTTAGGATCTACGTGAGGAAGAAGTAACTCAGCAACCATTGCTATGGAAGACTGCTAAAGTACCTAAGAAGCAACAGTAATTTTGAAAGGCTTTGGGTAATTGGTCTATGAACTTAGTCATTGTCACTCAGCAAATAATTTTTTCAAAAGATTTAAGAGAAATTGTGACGGTCACTTCTGAGGTCATATTTCACATATTGAAAATTTTTACTTTCCAACTTGTTTATGACTGTGGAATGTTGTAAGACTTTCCATGTTCATTTTCAAGGATGGCTCTGAACTCATGTGGAGGCTACACAACCAAAAAAGAGATTCTGCATTCTCCCTTATGAAAGAGAGCAAATTTTTGCGTTGTATAAATCAAACAAACACAAACAGACAAACCAAACCACAAAACCAAATGTGCGCACAAAAACTCCACCAACCACATCAGGCAATCCTGGAGGTTTTAAGATTGACTTGTGTTCAATAATTCTTTTCATGAGGCTTCCATCAGCTTTGAAGGGTGCTACATTAAGGTTTTACCATCTTAAGTATCACAGGTTTTCCTGTGGAATTTGTGGCTTTCTTGTACTATGTTCTTCTACACTTATGTGAGGCAGATAGCCTAGCATTTATTGCATCAGTTCAAATAGTTGCAGTACTTGAGTACGATTTCTTATTTGTACATACTTGTGCCCTTCTTGATTCTCTTAGCTTAAGGTACTAGTGGCATTCCATTTAAATTAGGCTGCTGAGTTTTATAAATCACCCGTAAACCTTGTTCTAGGAGCAGACTGAATCACATCTCCCAGATCCTGAGAGATAAATTCTGGACCGAATGCTGAATAACCTCTCCTAGGCGCATTCTCATTCCTTGTTGAAAAGCTAAAAATGCATCTGTATTTTTCACCAAGGATAGCCTCAGTAATAGATGGGAGAAAGGAAGCATCACTTCAAGACAGTACAGCCCATTCCAGAAAGGCTTTGGCAGCCTCCCAGAATATTTGCTGAGAAATATGCTGATATTTGGCATCTGAGGGGCAGCTACTTGACGCTCAGGAGATTATTTATTTTCTGCGCCTTAACTGAAACATCTAGAGAACATACTGTACAAGTGATTTTGTGGTCAGGATTAGGGGTTTTTGATTAGAGTTAGGGTTTAGGGCTCTGGCTTCCATCACCTGAATAATGTTGCACTTCAAGTTGTCTGTGTTGGAAAATGCATGAACAGCCACTTGTAAAAAAGAAAAGCTGATTAATGTGAAGTTCTTCAAAATGCATTTTTCATAATGCATTCTCTTCTTCTAGTCTTTCCCTCTGCTGCAACTATGTAAGGCTTCTTTGAAAAACTCTGTTTCTGAAGATCAGAGTACTTGGTGCCTTGTCATTGTATTCAAAAGTTTTAGAAAAATAAAATGGGTAGTATAGGCAAAAGCTTCTCCTGAGTTGATGGACTTTGTTTAGTAAGCATGAAAACATGCATGGGTAGCTGATTTTTATATGTAGTTGCTTCACACTAAGTTTTTCCTCTGTTTTTTTTATACTGGGAGAAGCTTTTAAAGTACATTTAGAAGATTAAGGAATTGATTTTCTTTAAAATTATGAACAAGATATATGAAACACTTCAGTATATATAAAAAAAAAGTTATGGGTTGCTTTTTCTTTTACCTATATAAGCAAAAAATAGTTGAATGCAAAGCATGCTTAAGGTTAAATTTTAGCATAATATTCACAGCTTAAGTAAAGCTGCTTTTTTTTTTTTTTAATGCTATGTAAAATTTTACAGCTCTATAGTAAGGTCCTTAACATAGCCAGCTATCCCAGCTGCCCATCATGTACAGCTCAGGGCTTAATGACCCAAAGGTGTTTTCTCTGTACTAATAGTTTCTTCCATGAGAAATCCTACACCAGTAAACTTAAGGATGAGCAGCTTATCTCTCAGCTTGACTTGTGGAATGCTGTAAAAAATGATACGTAAAAGTTAGTTTATCTCAATTTCAGTCTACTTAACAATTTTCTTTATGCTGTGTTATTTCACTAGTAAGATACTTTTATTGCTTTCCTAGCTGTGTTTCTGATCATGATGCAGCCCTTTTCTTGTCAGATTCTTGTCACGAGAAGCAGTCCAGACCTAGAGATCTTATTTTCGTGTTAGATTTTTCTTTAATGGTTTTTTTCTATAAGGAATACATCACTCAAAAGTGGCTTCCTTCTGGAAATAGAGTGTTGTCTGGTGTAGCTCTTAATTGATGAGGCAGCAGGTAGATGGGTAAAGTTGTCCCGTGTGCAGTAAAGCTCTTGGTGAATTGTTACCCCTTTATGAGTATTGACAGAGAAGCTCTAGAACATTTTGCCTGTATTTGAACTGTGTTTTGTCAGGCACTCAGTTCAATGCCAGTAGGATATACTGAATTTCCTGTTTTCCCCTCTGTCTTCTTAAACACAATTGGGTTAAAAATAATTCTCAGAAAAAGTTATTTTTACCCAGGCTTGTGATTAGCAATGCAGCAGGGATTAACAATCACTTTTATTGTCACAAGTGAGGGACAGCAAATGTCTCTGTGAGAATGTAAATGCATAAGTAAAGAGGGGTAAGCACAGGAAATGCTTTAAATTATGAAGTTGACTTTCTTAAGCATATTTTATTTAATTAAAGTTTTCTATGCAAAATAACTCACACCTAGTTGCTGTGTATCTTTTCAGGTCTGTAAACAACCAGTACTGCAGAAAAGTGATAGGTGGGATGGTTTGGAACCCGTCTATGAGACGATCCTTATCGGTTGAGCACCTAGAGACCAAAAGCCTTCCTTCTCGATCGCCTCCTGTTACCCCGAATTGGTAAATCCATTTTTAGCCTTTTCCACACCTTCCAGCCTCCTACTGTTTCTAATTGTGTGTACTCTAGCAGAATAATTATGTAGTGTGTACATATATATTTAAACATTGTTATTCTGAGAATATATATGACAACAGAAGGGTAGGTGTCACTTACCTCAACTTTAGCAAGGCTTTCATGCTGTCTGCCAAGATCTCATACCCAAGTTAAGACATTGTGTTTCTGGATTGGTGGACAACAGGGGGGTTTAAACAAAATTATTAAAATGGTTGGATGACTGGACTAAGAGAGGAGTTGTTAATGGGTCCCACTCTACCTGGACAGCAATAAAAAGTAGATGACTACAGGGGTTGCTCTTGGGACCTGTGCTGCTTAACATCTTTATGATGTGGAGGTGTGCTTGATCACAAAGTTTGCAGATGGCACCAAACTGGAGGGATGAATCAATAAGCCTGGGGGCAGGGCTGCTCTCCAAAGGGATCTCAGTAATCTGGAGGAATGGACCAATAGGAAATGTGTGAAATTCAACAAACATAGAGTCCTGGGAAGTAAGAACCCAGTGCAACAGTATTGTCTGCAGTGCAGCTTTCTGGAAAATGACCAGATAATCTTTATAGGCAGAAGTGGTACATGAGCCATCTGGTGTGCCCTGACAGCAAAGAAGTCCACTTCAGCCTAGCAGAATTAACAGAATTGTAGATGGAAGGTCAGTGGAAGTGAGAGCTGCCTTTTGCTCAGCATTCTCTAGATTTTATTAAAATGCTGCAGCCCTTTTTTTCTGCAAGTACCAGACAAACTGGAGCAAGCTCAGCAAAGACCACCAGCTCCAAGGTAGTCAGGAGGCTGGGGCACCTACCCTGTGAGGAGACACTGGCATAGTGGCACTTGTTCAGCCTGGAGAAGCAGGGGTTTCCCAGATGCCTAATAACAGCCTGGAATTACTTAGGAGGAGGCCAGCTATGGGATGAGGCCAGGTTCTTCAGTATTGCCTGGTGGGAGGATGAGGCAACAAGTATATGTTGAATCAAGAGAGGTTCTGTCAGGATATAATGGAGAAACTGCTTCACCACTTGGACAGTCGTGGCCTGGGGAAGCTGTGTGGTCTCCGTCCTTCAGATTTTTTGAGATATGAGTGGGTAAAGCCTTAAGCAGCCTACTCTGGCTTTTGTTGACCCTGCTTTGAGCAGAAAGTTGGACTAGATGACCCCCATGAGTCCCTTCTAACCAGTATTATCCTGTGATTGAAACTTTAATAATGTAAGTTGCATTCTACCGGGGCGAAAGCACCAAATCAGTTCAGTGTATGATTGCCTAGTATACCATACGAAATGCTTAAAAATTGATTATTAAAAGTGAGACTTACGGGCATGTTATGAGGATTCAGGTCATAACTGCAATAGGATAGAAATTTTTCTTCTATAAAGTTCTGTGAAATGCTCTAATCTTCCTGCATGTGTTTGTATTCTGTATTTTTAAGGCGGAGTCCTAGACTACGTCACGAGATCCGCAAACCACGACACTCATCTGTAGATAACCTTACAAACGAGATTAGTTATATTACTGAAACAGAGGATGTTTTTTACACATATAAGGGCTCTCCAACATCAAAGGACAGTGATTCAGAGTTCTCTCAGAACCGTAGTCCACAGAGGAGGTAAGGACTTCTGCAAACAATCCGTTGCCTATTTTGATTTTTTTTAAAGCTACAAACAAGAAAACCAAAGAGCTGTAGCATAAAACAGTCACAATCAGTTGTTATATTACAATGAGTTCAAACAGTTTTGTTTGCATAAGCTTTTTTTTTGACCAATTGCTGTACTGCAAATGCCATGACACAAAATGACAAGTCAAAAGCAAACCAACCCTTCATCCCCAAACAATACTCAGTAGTTGAGCTGTTAGTAAAATTAGAGGAACTATTAAGGCATGCCTGTTCAAATCTGTAATACCCTGTTTCCTAGTAGCTTTTGCAATCCTTTCCTACCTGCCAAAAACTCTTTTTTGGGGGAGAAAGGCTTAGTGAACTCTTAAAATAAGAGTCCACTCACGTTCCACATCATCAGCTCAGCCTTGTCAGTTGAAAGAGGTATTGCATTTGAGTACACACAAGAACATCGTAATGCTGGTGGTCATCCATCTTTTTCTTCTTCAGAGGAACTGTTGATGGCTTGTCTAAAGGCAGTGTCTTTTTGGCTGTATTCCTTGAGGACCAGCTTTGTTCTCTGCCATGCTTTAACCACTGCTAGGTTTGCTTCCAGGACTTGAAGCACCTGTCTTTGTGCGCTCTGATTATTTGTTTGCTCATGGATTACATCGTGTGTGTGGCTACTCATTTCTTAATGGGTAATTTCTGGTTATCACAGTATCAACTCCAGAAATAACGTGCAAAGTCGTTAATTTTTCAGTCTCAAAACTAAAACAGCTACTTTAAAACTTGGAGCTGGGGAGAATGCTATGTATTAAAATGCAGGTTCCTTTGTAGCATTACAAAAGAAAAATGGTTTCTAGTGATACCTAGGAACTTTAAGGCAAGGTGTGTTTTGAGAAGCAAATGTCTTAATGGAAGCTGATAGGACTCAATGCCTCTGTGACAGTGTGCAGCTATTAAATGTAGGTTTAAATTCTGGATTTAAAGTGTTTTTCTTTAAATTCTAATATAATATTGTTACTACATTACAGCAGAGAGTTTTCAATAAAAGAAAGGAAAAATTGACATGTTGTATGCATATTTGGAGTTTGTTGCTCTTTTGAGTGTATTAAGTATTTTGAGTTTGTCACTTCGTTTTTCTATTTTTCTGATTGGAAGACAGCTGAACCTTAATACTATTTATTAGTACTAATGGCAGTAGTAGCCATGATAATAAATGGAAGTGAGGCCTCTAGATGTGAATAGTCATGGATAGGAAACCACGACTGTGCTAAGTTTTAAAGTTAGCAGCTGATACGCTTTTAGAAAAATTTTAGATCCAGTTTCTCTGAGTAAAAATACTGAGAGGCAGACATAAGAAGAGATGATAAGAGTAGAAGCTGTAGACAG
Source organism: Oreocharis arfaki (assembly GCA_013398015.1). NCBI lineage: Eukaryota > Metazoa > Chordata > Aves > Passeriformes > Paramythiidae > Oreocharis > Oreocharis arfaki. The sequence continues at coordinate 1,397,147 of VZRR01007842.1, read as the reverse complement.
AAAATTACGTTGCCATGCTGTGTTTTTTGACTGGTGAATTGTGTCCTGCCAGCTAGTACATTGTTAGATTTTTTTTTTTTTTCATTTTCTTTTCTTCCCCTGTAGTTTTTTTTCTTTCCTTCCTATTTCAGTTATACCCACTGAGAATGGAGTGGGAAAGCCGGCCTTTATGCCTTTCCTCAGACAGTGAAAAAAGGATGTTCTAAATTTGAAAATAGCACATTCATTTATTTTCTGAGCCCTAAATGACTGTGCTGAATCTGAGTAATATCGCTCACTGTGGAGATTTTTACTGTTGCTACCTCATGTAAACCACTGCTTTTCTTCTTACATCTTATCCCAAATGAGTTATTGGGGTTTTTTTTGATATGTTTATAATGTTTGATACTCCGCAGGTAAATGAAAAAATGCTTGCATAAATCTGATTAATTAAATTCAAGTTGTGTGTTTTGGAAGAAGAATGGAATGAATGGTCCTTTGTTGTGTTGGCTGTTAGAGTTTTGTGGAGTAAAATAGTCATTAACAATTTCCTTTTTAACAATTGAGGTAAAATACAAAGTAGCCATACGACTCAAAAAAAAGTTTTTTCTCTACACTAAAATTTGTTAGTCCACAGTCCATTTCTTACAGTAGTTATTACTCGCTTCACTTCCCTTGCTGAAAAATGTAAACTACAATTAAATATGTATGTATAGTAAAATCTTCCTTTCTATGAATGCTTTATTGATAGAATCTTATGCTATCAGCTAAATCTGTTTTGTAAGAAAAAATGTTTACTTTGCATATCCTCAGTATTAAATATAGATGCTTGCCCTGGGCTTTTGCCACACATTGGGAATATTTAAGCATTAAATATAAAACACCTTTTAGTGTACTGATAAATTTTGTAAAGCCAACTTACCCATTTTTGTCATGCTGGTCTTCAGTAGATTTGAGTTGATGTCATAGAAATATGCTATGGAAAACCCCCCCCATTTCTAATTTCAGTATTTCTTTTTCATTAGAGGAGAGCCAAGAGTAGCTTCTCATTGTCCTACTGATACAAGTTGTCTTTAGGGGGCCTTTTTTTTACTGCCTAGCCCACTGAGACTGTTAATAAAGCTGTTAGTTAATGCTGATTATAACTGCTGTACAGCTTTGGCATGGAAAATCTCCGAAACATTTTTGGAGACCTTCTGGCAAACAACTGTAAATACTGGTATTTAATCACTGAATGGTTATGTCTATGACCTCAAATATTAATAATAATACTAATCCTTCAACAGCTTGATTTCAGTAAGCATCAATTTAATTTACTACTTCTGGAGCAAGACTGTGCAAGTTGCGCTTACCATGGAATATGGCTCTTCACTTATTTTTCGGGGCCCCATTATCATTTCAGGAGTGGGGGATAGTCTTCCATCTTTTTCACTTTTTTGCCAAAAGAAGAAGTGGTTTATTGTTTGAAGGTAGGATAGACCTACCTTCAAACTGACCTGTTGTGATAGAGTGCTTTTTGAAGCAAATCGTAGATAACATGTACAAGGCTTGTTATTTACCTAATCCTGACAAGGCATATTTGGAACCTTGATGGGTATCAGAAATGTAGAAGCAGCCACTGCTGGCAAAAGTACCTACACCTGCATTTATTTCCCTATACATTTTTTTTTTTCCTTCCTGACAATACCAAGTATATTTATTTTCTTAATAATCTGTTTTCTTCCTTGCTCTGTCTACTCTCCTATAGGAATCAATCAAGTTCTGCTTTCTTTTTATGAAATAGTACACAATTTAGAAAACAAATTATGTAGAGCAGCTCTTAGTTTAGAGAACATAAAACATAGTAGTTGTTAATATTTCTCCTTCAATTTCTTTGAAGATATTTACCATATCACTATGTCATCATCTAGAACTATGTTTGCTGTTAAAATCCTTTAAATGAACATGCTGGAGATGATGCTTGATAATATTTTGTCATTTCTTATGTTGTTTCTCTTAAGGACACAATAATTGTTTTAAAAAAATGTGCTTTGTGTGAACACTGTGCCCTCTAACTGAAATTTGAGGTGTGTACCACAGGCCTTTTGTAACCGGTTTTTTGTAACTGGGAAAAAGAAAATTGGAAAATAGCATAAGCCATGCACACAGGTGAGCTACAGAAAGCCAGGGCAAGCTTGTGAGCACGATGTTAGGTGTAGCTTCATTGCTCCTGCTACTTGAGTTATCTAAGGTGCTTTCACATTCAAGGACTATTTGGGCCTCAGACATGGTGAAAAGAAGCAATTTTTGTCTCTCAATTTAGTGTCTGCAGCGAAGGTTGGAGCTGTCTAGCACATCTGTATTTATAGACAAAAAACTGCTCTAATCCAAATTAACATACATTATCCAGTAGTTCATTTGCAGGGCATGAATAGGTTTGCCTATCTAAGCCAAATATCTCAAATCACAGCTGCTTACAAAACCTGTCAGAAGAGACAGTGCTGAAGAAGACTTCAAGAGGACTTTTGTTAGGCCCAGGGTCCCCCAGCCTTTGTGAGGAAGGCCTCCCCTGTCAGTTCTTCCTCTTTGTTGCCCTGTTGCTGAGCATCTCAGCTGATTGCTGTTGCCACTGAAAAATTGGCACTAGCACAGACATGGAACCCACATTTGGCCTTCTGAAGTGTCATAGGCTGCTTTCCCTGTAGTACCACACTTTTTTATGGCTGTGCCTCACCAGTTCAGAACAGGTAACCCAGTCTGTTTTCTGACTACGTGTTATACTCACTCTGGCACTCTGGTTATACCATGCCTGCATGTATATGCACATGGTACCATTATTATTTTGTTCTAAAAATTATTTCAAGAAGAGCATTGAGATAAAACATACTAATTAGTAAGTGCATTTGTTTGATAACTGTTTTTCAGATAGAATTTTCTTTCCGTAGTCTTGGCTTCCCTGAAGATGTTTTCTTTGAGAGATTTGCATTCTCTTCATTGAAGCACTGCCACTACTGCACTTTTAAACTTCCTATCTTATGCGAAGTGGAAAACTTCTCTCTTTTTCTGTGGGGTTACATGTCTTCAGACATCCTTAAACCCTGAGATATACATTAGGGAAGAGTTACAAATACAAACTGGCTTTCCTTTAAGATACAAAGTAAGTTATATTATGAGGCTTTATTATTTCTATACTTAGCACTAAAGCTGCTTTAATTTGGGAAATTTTTTCAAAGTTGTGTCATACCAACAGGATACCTGGCATCAACTCTTCCTGACCCTCTGTTGTCCTGATAGGTAGCCTCAATAGAGCTCCTGGAAGATGTCTTTGAGAAAAATGTTTCTCTTTCAGTCTAACACGTTTAAGCCGCAGCTGGTTATTTTTAAAGGCAGACATATGGACTTGTGCAGGGACTTCTTTTTTGTTACAATTTTTGCACTTTTTAGCCTGGTATAGTACTTGAAGATTACCACTGTTGCAGACTGTCTTGATAAAGGCACCACTACAGTTTCCAAATTTAGAATAAGGAAAGACTCACGGATGTAGAGGAACAAATCATCCTTACTGATTTGCCTTTCCTTGACACCACTGTGATCTGTATGCTACTGTGTCATTTAAGGGGAAAAGGCACAGTGAAAATGAAGTAGTCATGCTGAAGTGTATGACATTGTTTCAATATCAGGTTGGGAAATTCCAAAACATCTTTGATTTAAGGAGTAATCATCAAATCTAAGTTGGTTTTAACTGGGGCAGTAGGCTAGTTATATTTTGGAATCATGTACTCTGACGTGCTTGATCTTTTATCAGATATTAGGTTTTCTCCTGAGAGGCTGCACTGGCCATCCCCAGTGTGTTCTTGGCATTGATAGCTTAAAAAAAAAAAAATTGAAACATAACTTATTGTGTAGGATTCTTCATACATGGACTTCTGGAAGAAGAGAAAAAAAACTCCTTGAAATAAACTAGCCTGCCCTTTACCCTCAAGTAAATAAGGGAAAATTTAAATTGCACTAATGATTTTGCTTGTATCTTTATGTTAAGGTATTTGGTGTGAATTAAAATTTTATTTTTAAAATGTTTCAATGATACACTTCTAAAACACTTGATGAACTTAAAATTCCAAGGTCTGCCGTGAAAACTTAAAGCCATGTAACCAAGTACTATTTACGGAGCTTTGAACTTTAATATTTCCTTGTTTTCATTGTTCCTTTCCTTTTTCTCGAGCATCTCTGGGTGCCTGAGGTGTGATACAGATGTTCACCCTTCACTAGGTGATGAGAAATGAGAACAAACCAAAGACAAGAAATGAAAATTGAAAACCACTGTGCTGTTCAATGGTCTTTACTTCCAAGAACCCATGTGTGGGAAGCTGTGTGCTTTTCTATCATTCAGTATAAAAAAGGAAGAGTATACTCCATTCTTCCCTGTGCATGGATTTAAGTTTTTCATCTGGCTTTGTGGGAAGACCTGTGAGGTGGCCAACACCCACACTTGCCCCCCTAACTGAATATTAGTAAGCTGGGGTTTTTTTCTGGAAAGAAGGTGATACATGCAAAGGATTACTGACACAAACAGTAATTTATTTTGGCACTTCAGGATAATCTTAGTCATACTGCCAGAGCAGGACCTGTTTCCCCTTTATATGAGGAGAAGAGCTGATTTTTGATCTTGTAAATTCAGGTTTAATGGCTTGTGCTTTTTAAAATATTTTTAAATAGTTTTTTTGTATCATGGGTGAAATAGTTTGGAGTGCTAATATAGCTGTTGTTTGTCCTCTTAATGCCTTTTTTCATGTTTTTGAACAGAATTTTCTGAATGGGATGGGTACTTGTTAGGAAGAATATATAAGTTTGCAATGGTTTAACCCCAGCCAGCAACGAAACACCATGCAGCCACTCATTTATTCCCCCAGCAATGGAATCAGGGAGAGAGAATCAGAATTTTAAAAGCTAGAAAACCCACAGGCTGAGATAAAGGTAGTTAAATAAGGAAAGAAAAAGCCGTACACAGAAGCAAATCAAAACAAGGAATTCTCTGCTTCCCATAGGCAGGCAGGTGTTTGGTCATCTCTGTGAGAGCAGGGCCCCATCACATATAAGTGACATGGGAAGACAAATGCCAACACTCCAAATTCTCCTCCTTCTTCCCCTGAGCATGATGTCATATGGTCTGGAATATCCCTTAGGTCAGTTGGGTTCACCTCTCCCGGCTGTGTCTCCTCCCAGCCTCCCACAACTTCCTCACCAGTGTGGCAGTACCAAAAGCAGAAAAGGCCTTTGCTCTCTGTAAGCCCTGCTCAGCAGTAACAAAATGATCTCTATATTATCAACCCTGTGTTCAGCACAAATCCAAAGCAGGGCCCTATACTAGACATTGTGAAGAAAATTACCTCAACCAAAACCAGCACAGTATACAAGGTGCTAATGAGAAAAAAACCCTGGCTTATTGGCTTGGAAAAATAACCTGATAAGCTGTGTGGAGTGTCTTGTTACCTGAATTGGATTCGGTTTCTCCTGTTCACCTTGTAATTAAATGAACCAAACACGTCTGTTTGGTTTGCAACAGCAGATTGCGTAGGAGCAAGTGTTTTGGTACTTCTTTAGAGCAGACTCACTGGCCTAACAGAAAAGATTAGCTGTGAAATTTTCTGTCTAACCCGAAAGAAGATTATTGTAAAACATATTTTTAAGTGCTAAGGTATAGTAACAGTCAGCAAGAAAAGCTTCCTGACAGGTGAGATGATATAGATTTTATATTTAGAATCATACATTGATTGATGAGAGAAATCTGGTGAGTTATTCACAGGTGCAAACATATGATGCATGAGGAGAACCAGAAGGCTGGGGGAGTCGAGGAGGGGTTGGTCACACTGTTGTCTTGCTCTGCCAAAAGAGGATTATCAAGAATCTAGAGCCAACTCTTCTTGGAGATGCAAAGCAAAAACGTGAGGTGTTGGATGCAAGGTATAGCTAGGGAAATGCTCAAAAGGTAATGGGAGGGGCTGTGTGTGTCACATTTTGATTATATAAGCCTTTGTACCCATCAGCAGAAAGGTGGAGTTATTTCTATCCTTGGAGAACCTCAAAACACAACATGACCAGGACCCGAATACCATCATCTAGCTTTGATGTCTGTTCTTTGAAAAAGAGTTTAAGTGACCTCTCAAGTTCCCTTCCAACATAAATTATTTTGAGTCTACAATTCTATTTGTTATAAATGTGATATATCCCTTCATAAACTTTTCTCTGAAATGCTTGCAAAGCTGTAAACATCTTTTAACTTACATTGTAAAACTATCTTTTGCTAGTGATACAGATGGAATAATGTGTACAGTTCCAGAGTTGGAGGGGAAGGAAATGAAATGATGAACTAGTATACAAAAAGGAAATTCACTTGCACTGTGCTATGAATTTCTGGAAGTGCACATACGTTCCTGGTGTAAGTGTGATGCATCATCTGGTGAAGGTATTGGACTGAAAATAGATTTCCTGAACGGATGCTGCATTTGTTCAATTCTTTTAACTTAGCATTTGATGGACAATAAATTGTGGCTGCATAGTGAGCTTTGGTGAATGTACTATGGGAACACATCATTAGTTTAATTAAAACATGAATTTTCATGTGGGCAAAATTTTTAAAGCTTTACTGTTGATGAAAGTACCCTTCAGATCTATCCAGCCAAGTCCCAGTAACTACTTTTTTGGAAGAAAACTGCAAATAAATTTTTAAAAACCCCACATTTTAAACTGGTATCTATCCTTAGTTCTTAATCATACACATATATGATAATTTCTTTTTTCTTACAAAATCTGTTGCATTTCACAAAATTCTATTGTCCTTGTTTGTGTACTTCAGCCTTTCTCAAGGAAAATATCCTTATACTAGACAGTGGATCTGAGAATGCTTCAATTAATTTCAAATTAGAATTTTAAGGCTACTACTAATAGAGTTTGAGTTTTACATGCTTTTCCACCCAAATATACATGAAAAATAGTACATGTGTTTATTTTGCTTAGATGCAAACTTTTCTTTTAAATATATGTCCTTATTCAAATGTACTACACTTGCCAGTTCAAAAAGCAACAATTTTGCGTCCAAATGGAAAGTCTCAAAGTTGAATTGCAAATCTGTGATAAGGCAAACCTTGCAGCAATCCAAGCAGTTGCTGTGTATCAAAATATATGAAAATTTCATGGCAAGCCAGTAAACTGGAATGTGGTCAATAGAGGCAATACAGAGCAAAAAAGGATCCCTTTAATGGTGGTGTTAGCAGCTTCCAAATGTGAATTATTGGAATTTATAGGAAATCACGGAGAAGCTTGTATATGCCATGAAGTCCTCAAGTTTTCTGTACTCGTTCTCTTAATTATGCAGCACAAAAAACTTATGACACCTTACACAGTGATTCTCTTCACAGAAATGTTGAATATTCTGTGTATAAATTTCTCTAGAAGGCAGCAGAAAGGTGTTGCTGCAAGTATCTTCCACTTCTTTTGCTTATGAATAAAAACCCCAGTTTTAATGGTGAGTCCTCACAAAAGAGGAACCCTTGGAAGTGCTGGCACACTGGGTCTCCCCAGCTCTGCAGGTGTTACAATAAAATAAGCTTTAAGAGCTTCAAGAACAGCACAAGGGCAAAACCTACAGATGTTTCCTTCAGTTGTTTGTAAAGGGGGAGTTTTGCTACAGTGCTATTGTTTCAGTTGACCCTTTTCTCTCGGGGTTTTATTCTGCTGTAGTTTATCATCCTCGGTTCTCAGAATAGCAGAATTCCCTGGTAGGTCACACCAAAATGAGGAGGAGGGGTCTTTCCTTAAGACCTTTCTATTCTGTCCTTCTGACAGAAGAGGAGAGTTAGACTTTTCAGGGCAAAGACCTGTATTTAAAAGATAATTATCAATAGATCAGTCGATACGGAGTGAAGTTTGAAATGGCATTTTAGTTATATTGTGAAGTGAGGAAGAGAAATTACCTGAAGTTTTGAACTGTTTGCTTGTTTGCTGCACCAATGGAAAGCTTAATCTCCTTGCAAGGAAGGGCTCTCTTCCTTGATGAGAAAGTTGAATGGCTGGTGTGGTGAGTGTTATCTTTCATTGACTTAAAATACAGTCCTTGTGTGTTGTGAAATGAGGAAGATGGCTTAGTAAACTGTGTAACACTGTGTAGCCAAAAAAAATCACCTAGTTATTTATGTTTAAGGTATTTTTTCATATTGCTGAGTAATTAGATGCTAGAAATACTATTAAACTGTGTTGTGGTGCAAAATTCTGCAGCTCTAACGTGCTGACCTACTAAGGACTTTAGGAAGACAAAGCTGCACTGTCTGATGAATTCTTTTAGACACTGAATTTGGTTGCTTTTTTTGGTCAAGTATTTGGTCACCTTTCTTTCCAATTTAAAAGGTTACAGGATTTTCAGTCAGTCTTTTAGAACTAATGTGTTTGAATTAAGGTGCAATAATTTAACAAATAAATCTTCATCAAATAGTACTAAGAATTTATATCCTACATTCAAGTCTTCAAAGGTAGAGATAATGAAAAATTTACTGTAAGTTTATAGAAAGTCTATGAGTGAAAGCCCAAGTTGGGTTTTTTTTCTTTCTCAAACTGCCTCTTTCTCTTGGGAGGGAGATAATATATTAAAATCAGGACATTGTATTGATTTTCATCACAATTCTATGTCTGTAAGTTTTTGATGAAGACTCTTGAGGGGGGTAACGCAGGGCAATTTTGATTCTGCAAAGAATTTTGTAATAGAGCTGTAGCTCTTCTGTGGCAAAACGTACAAAAGATGTACAGTTTCATTGTTCTTTGCCTCACAAGGAAATCCATTAGCTTAACGAAAATAAATTCAATGTTTCTTTATTTTTAGTGTGACTTCCTAAGGAAATAAGGCTTATGTCATTGTACTACCCCTCTGCCTCTGTTTCCACTTGAGAATATTTGGACAATGCAGTCAAATGTAATATAGGAGATGAGTTTTTGAAGATGTAAAGTTTCTTTAGATTAGTGAAAGTCAGTGACTAGGCAGGAAAAAGCCACAAAACTTTAAGATGACATTCTCGTCTCACTGAGTAATTAAAGTACAAGTTCAGTGTTTGTCCCATTTAGATGTGGGCTGGTTAGGCAATGAGTTTACATTCCCATAGGATCTGCTTACACTTGGGGGGTAAAAATTCTCTGGGGATTGTGTACAAACAGAACCAGAGGTATTAGTGGGCGAGTGGGGGTGGATATCAGTGAAGTCAGAAGCTAGGTATGACTGCAGTAAAAGGGGAAGGTGTTAAATGTTTTCAAAGTATTAAAACTACACAGAACTCAAACCTCCAAAATTCTTCAGGGATCAAGCTTCACCATCTCTGCCTCAAGGAAGAATTTGTTCATATTGTCAAATTACATGCAAGGAAATTCAACTAGACTGATATTGGTGCTATTCTTACCGTAATTCTGATGAAATGTTGTATATAATTCTTAGTATTAAGGATGATTCAGAGAGCACGAGTTGAAAACTTAACTGTATGCTGTGAATTGCCTCCTATAACTTGGCAATTCAGCAATTCTACATTCCAACATTAGTTTCTTCACACTTCTATTTTCCCAGAATGGATTTATACTGCTCCAGGATTTTTGGTCACTGCTTAATTAAATTTGTAAAGCTATTCCATCTGCCTTAAACTTTTCTTTGCAAGCACATTTTTGGTAACTTTTACTTTAAAATTTGTCTTAGTAGCACAGCTGTTGTTTTAATTGATGTAATATCATTTAGCTCACTGTTTCAGGTGATTTTTGATGAAGCTACTTGAATGCATTGAAGAATATTATGTACTGCAATTTTTTTTTTTCCATTCTACATTGTTCTCATTGGTGTAACCACTTCTACTTTCATTATGCTTTGTCTCAAAGTTTTCTGTCAACACCTTCTCTGCTCTTACATCACGAGAATAAGTGTTGGAAATGTCAAGCTTCTGAAGCCACTTGTGCTCATTTCTGGCTACCTAAACATAAAGATCTTGCTGCATTTCGACTTTTTACAAAATACATTCAGTAACATCTGAAGTCGTTGTGATCCACACCTAAGACTTTCTAAAATGATGTTGTGTGTCTGGCTAATTGCCTCTGTAAACTGCATAGTTTGAGTTGCAGTAGCAGACGCGAGCTGCCTGTAGTTGGGCTTGTGTCAAAAGCGGAAGTGAGTGATCAGTGTTGCCCTGGGATTTTTGTTGAGTGTTTCATAAACACCCTAGTTATCTCATTCAGACTTTCACCATGGGATTAAGTATTCTTTAATTTATTATGAGCACACCTTTTGGCTTCCATGCAGGCTTTTTTTTTTTTTTTAATGGAGTTTAGTTCTTGTTTTCTTGAAGATTTAACTTACGTTCATTTAATGTTGTTTTTGTGCTTGTATGTTTTTTACCAGGTCATCTGAACAAGAATCACCAAAGTGAGTTTTCTTTTTACTTTCTCCTATCTCTAGCTTTAAGATAAATAATAAAATACGTAACTTCAACTTATTTTTCAAAGTAGTGGTTTTGTATGATTAAAAGACACAAATGTATAAACCAATGAAAATTGTAAAGATTTGGAGAAAAAAGTAAGCTTTGGAGTCAGGATTTGGAAAGTCTTAAGTTCTAATAGATCTCTTATCACTATTAGCAAAAAAAGTTAGTTAGAAACTGTTGCAGAAGTTAAATGATGCAAAAATCCACAGGTAATTTTATGTGGTGACTCTTTATATAGTGTCAGATGACACTGGCTGAAATATATAATCATATTTTTCTGGTATTTTTAGATTTCTTTTCTACATTGAAAAATCATTATGGGCTGTAATTTTAACTTATAAGTGAAATGGTTTTTTTAGAACTATGTTCTGAAAAACTTATTAGGATGTATGTACATACACAGTGTTCCTCCTTGCTTAACAACGACCTCATAGGAATCATGAAAAGTCTTGGAATCTATCAGATAAAACCAGAATTTTGACAGTGTCATAATAGTTCCCTACTTCAAAGCATTCTGAAACTATTAACAGTGCCAATTGAATAAGATCTCTCAAACACTGAAAAAATATTTTCTGTAGTAACTGAAAATTCTGCGAATGTTTCATGAAACACCTCGCTGCCACTGCCAAGTACACATAGCATAACTGAAAGTCAGAAGTATTATGGCAAGAATTCATTTGCTTGATGGCATCTTTGAGGACGTTAGCATTTGTTGCAATCAGATTTTCCCAGGCTGAGACTTAAGTGTTCACAGTATCAAAGTTCTCTGCAGTACAGGTCCTGTACATTAAAAGCCTAAGCTACACTCCTTGTATTGTAGAATTACTTCTTCATTGACAGCTAGAAATGGCTGCTAGAAATGGTTCAAAAAAGCTCACATATATAGACAGATACCAAAGCAGAAGTAAATGTTTGAATTTACAAATTTTCATGCCAGGGTTTGCTTGCATGTACTTCTGCTGCTTTAACACTGTCAAAATTTGATGTTGCTGTACGTGAGCTTTCCCCAAGACAGATATTTTCACATTAGGTAGTATTTATAAGGATGGAGCAGTTAGTCTGTTTGGCATCCATGAGTTTGGTCCACTTAAAGAAGGGGTTTGGTTGTATTAGAGATCTGCATATCATCCTTTTCATAAGCAGGAATGCAGCTAAATGAATGTTTGTGAAGTCCTGGAGCACCATCAGGCAACTTGGCCAATTCCCAGATTTGAGGTTTTTGATTACTGACTTTAGTTATCATTGAATGTTTTAAGTTCTTGAACGCCAGATCTGCAACCTAAGTTGTGTCCTTTCATGTGGTTATAACTACCTCAATAACACAATAATTTAACTGTAGTTAAATCTTTCATTGTCACTTCATTTCCTATTTCTCTGACAGTTTGCCATGGTTTTCTGCAAATTGCCTTCTCCCACATGGTTAAGGTTGCGATGGCACTCATAAGAGGGAGGAATTAAAAAAAAAAAGTGCTTTGCAGGAATGGGAGTGGAATCACAGCAAAAGCTTTTTCATGGATAGAATTGGCGACTGAAGTGCATTTCCCTTGCAGTTCAGCTCTCTCCATGTGTTATTGTGAATTCCTGTAGCACTGCAACAGTGCCTTTCACTGCTAACATCCAAATATTTTGCTTAGGATGGTTTTGCTATTCCAGAATTTTTGTCCATTCTTCTGGGTGTCCACTGATCTAATAATAGGCTTAGATCACACTCCAATCCTGTTTCCCTGCACTTCCGCTACAAAGTGGTATTAAATCTTTTAACTCTTATAACTTGCTCTTTTAACTCTTAATTTAAAAATCCGGTTAACAGTACCTTAGTAGTATTTATCCTTTTAAAATAAAGGAACGTATTGGGAAACAGTCCGACGCGGAATTCTCTGACCCATCTCTCACCTAAAGCCTTGGCTCAGTCTCCCAACGGAGTTGGCAGCGTTCCTGGCTGTTATCCGTTGGAAGGGGTGGATAAGCAGTTCTTAGAAACATATGACAACGTTACAAAAAGTATCTCGACGGAAGATTCCAGTCAGTACTACTGCGATAAGGTAAGTTCAGCTGTGTGCCTTTAAAGTCGGAACTGGTAGTGGGTGTGACTTTGAGCTGTGGTTTGAGAATGCACAGAAGTGGTGGCTGTATTTCAGGATGGGCATATTTTATGCAGTAATGGGAATAGATCTTGTGTTACTACTCGCACTTATCCAAGGTTGTGAGATACAGTATGATAGACAGGCTTGCCAACTGCATTGATTTCCAAAGTGTCCAGCATTCCAGAAGCTTCAGTGGAAGTTCCTAGTGGAATAGAAATCCTTACATGATTAAGTCTTGTTTCTTCCTAGGATAAAGATCAGCCAACTCAAGCTGCTATATGTCTGAATAGCAGAAACAACTCTGCTTTATCCCATGTATCTCTTAAGGATGACTGAACATTATCCTTTAAAGTTCTGATCTGGCTGGTCCCTGCTAACATTATGATAGTGGATCATTCTTCCCCAGCCTGTTCCAGAGGGCTTCTGGCTAAAAGTAGGCCCTTAAAATCAAGTAAAACAACTAATTAAAATTAGTTAGAAAAGTTATATCATTTCCAACAGGTCCACTAGCTGCTGACACCTTTTAATTCTTCTGCCTTGTGGACCTGTGGCATAAAAATACACCTTAATAGAATCTGTTGCATAAAAATACACCTATTTAAAGGAGAAAAATCAGGGGAAAAATAGTTACTTCACCGTTCTTAGAGTAGAATCAATTCTGCTCATGTGTTACACCTAAGCTTTTAATGACAACAGGCTGAAACTTTAATAGAATTTATGAATTGGGAAGGAAAGCTAAGATGAGAGTAACAATGTTAGGACATAGCAACCATAAAACATGTTTGCTGAGATGTATGTTGCTATTTTTACAATTTAAAAGGTTACTACCATAGGTATATTCTACAATCATATCCTGTTCTTATTTTAAAGGCGGAATTACATAGAACATTTTTGTTCAGTACATCTAAATTTGGATGCACTGTTTTCTAATTTGCTGATACTTTATTTTAAAAATTAGAAAATTTGCTTTCTTTTTCTGTATCTTGCAGAATGACCTAATTGAGGGAGATTTACTTTTGGTGCGTATCATACCAGATGAAGAAGGGAAGTTTGGATTTAATCTAAAGGTAGACCAGCTGTCTTTTAATTATTTTTAAATACTTTATAGGTATGGAGTTTTAACTTCATGATTATTTTTATATTTTAGTACAATGATTTGGAGAAAGCACTATATTTTACAGGAATTTCTTATGGACTGAGAGTTTTTAGAAGTGGCAGCCTAATCCTTAAGTGCTAAAGCAACACTTACAGAAATAACCATCTAATAGTTCTCTGGTTTTCAGTTGCATATGTTATGGACATGGCATATATCCAAGACACACTGCCTATTTGGCTGCTGAAATATGAACTCGAAAGCCTAATTTAAGGCATCAACTTCTGGAAAATTGGACTTCTGTATTATAAAACAATTTAAATAGTTAGTGCTGTTCCATTTAATTATATCCATTAGAAATCATATTGGAAAGTTGAAGATTAATTTATGAAGAAAATGAAAATTACTATTGATAATTGACTATTGTAAATGTTTTACATTCCCTCACTGAATTTCCATTTAAGCAGAGTATTGTAAATTAGTCATAATATCAAAATTAGAGCAGAGTTTGATCTTTTCCTCTTGGCTATTTATTGATGGGGCAGTAGTTGAATGTGATGTAAAGAGAATAAGGGAACGCAGTTGTCTGGTACTTCGATCCTACCAGATTCCGTGCACGTTTGTCACAACATCTAAGAAGACTGTCTGCCTTGCAAGTTCAAGTGTTAAATTAGGCTTGCTTCAAGCACGGGATTACAATAAATATTCTGTTTTATCTGTTTATTGCCTTTTAAAATGTATGGCCAGAAAAAGACACCCAGTCTAGTTTACTGGAAATTGGTAGATTTAAAGACACCACAACCCACCCCCTAATTCCCCATTTACTGATGAAAATTCAGTCCTACTGACCCTGTCTATGATGACACTCCATAAAAAAATTTATATAGGGAGAACAATAAATGATTATTTGTTTTAAATGCTGCTTATGCTTGATGATATATTTATGGTTGCTGTTTACTTGACATTCCTCTAGGGTGGAGTAGATCAGAAAATGCCACTGGTGGTATCAAGAATAACTCCAGGATCACCTGTAAGTAAATTCTTGAGGCTTTTAATCCTGTCCATTGTTACTCCTTCCACCTCTCAAAGGTCTGTACGCATAGAAATTTGGACACTTATAACCAGTATGAGATAGCAGCAGAGCTGTTCTCTTTAGGCATTGGTTTAACCAGTGGTTTCTTAAACCAGAGATTAAAAGATCTGGAAGAGTTAGCCAAACAAAGATACAAGTAGAAAGTATATTGGCATTCTGTCATGTCAAAAAGTGCATCCTGAACTGGAAAATGCTTGATGAGGGGCAAGGACTGAGGATAAGGAACATAATTTACTGAAGAAGTAAATAATTTGGGCCCCTGCACCCTAGAAAAAATAGCTGGTTTGAGGGAGCTGTTATAGGGATCTGCAAGATTAGGAGCACTGTGAAAAGGGAATTCCAGCAGCAATATGGGCTACTAAATTAAGTTTTTGAAGGTCAAGTTCTTCATGTTTGGTGCAGTAGTTCTTTGTGCAGAAGATAGTAGTATACCTGTGAAACTCCTTGACAAAGGATGCTGTGGTTAAAACAACTTTGTGTGTGGTCAGGAAAGGACAGATACTTGGGGGAGAAAACCTGTTGTTTACTATTCAAGCCACAATAGGCTGAAGAAATCCTTAGGCCTAAAATTATTTATACGGTGGGAGAGTACTTGGTGGGAGAGAGGGAGCGTAGAGAGGGAGCATGTGTTTTCTCTGTCCCTGTTTTGCCATAGATTTTTTGCTTGTGGAAAGATTTATAGACTAGTTGAAATGTTTATAAGAATCAGTAGTCATTGAATTCTTCCATTGAATTGTGAAATAATAATAGGAACATAAAATATTTTTAAACTTTTTTCTAAATAATTATTACATAAATCTGTTAAGACTTAGTTGTATCAAATTTTTTTCACTTGCCTTTTCCCGAACTATATTTTCCTAACTCTCATAAAGTAATTTCAGTCCAGACTTGTTAGGAAATATTACTGACTTAATCCTAAAAATACAATGCACTCTGAATCTTCTGACTCTTCTGAAATTTGATAAGTAGTCACAGGACTGATATCTAAATGTCATTATGCAAATCAAGCTAAAACAGATTGCTTGAGAAGTTATTTTTTTGTCACATTTATGAGTTTTGGCCTGACTTCCACAGTTCATAGCACTCTTTTATGAACTATAATAATTATTTGAATAAAAGTTTGCTATGAAATTATAAATATAACTTAAATCTAGGAATTGAAAATAAAACAGTCCTTAAGACATTTCGTGGTTCACCTAGCAAATATTTTAAGGGTAATTTGAGATTCTGAAATTATACAGAGCAAACAGGCTCATTCCGCAATCAGAGAATGAAAGATGTTTCTCCAGAGGCAGTCGTTTCCTGTGGCAGATTCAGATAGTCTTCTGGAAAGTATTGATCTGTGGTTTTTTCTCTTGGATTAAAAAAGGACTGGACTTCTAACTTTAAACACATCATTGAAGTGTCTCCCTTTGGTGTCATAGGCATGGAAAGAGTGACCAATTAGCTCTCTAGGCTAGTACACCACCAAGTGAGCAAGTTACCAGGATCACAGAAAAAATTGGAAACAATTATCCAGCAGCAGTGTTAGGGAAATCATGTCATGTTGTAGCAAGAGGAAAAAAATATACTTATTTTTAGAGAATAGCAATATTAACATTGATTATATTGCTTTCCATAAAATTTCACCCGTTCTTTACTGTTAAATGAAATGTAGCTGATATTTTCAAGTTCAAATCTAACAATGGAATGCATTTTTATATTTTAGCTCACTTATGCCTTACCTTCATTGCTGCTATTTAACTTTCTCTCGATTCACTCATTACCCTGTAAATTGTCTTCAGGGATGCTATTTGGTAATACTATTTGCTGAGATTATTTCTCATCTTTGTAGGTCAACTTTTTTCCCCTTTCCTACAAAAAGATGGGTGTTTTTTGTATAGGAGGGGAAACAAATATAGTCCCCAAAATAAGGCAGTATTTTCCTTTACACATCCCAAAGTTCTTTTTAAAAACCCCCTCTAATAAAGCTGCAATGTAGTATGCTGAGAAAATTGTTGGACATACTAGCCAAAATTGTTGTGAGAGCACATTTTAGTGAAGGAACAACCATTTATTGCATCTGTTTGGTTTTGTTTTTCGTTTTTTCAATTGAAGTTCTATACTGATTTTTTTTCACAAACAGTATTAATGACCTCAGGTGCTGAAGAGGTTATTATGGTTTTATTTAATAGAGCCTTTCATGGAAAAAAAATGCATGCATTCTTCTTGGAGCAATAGAAGGTGATTAGCATACAATGGCACATTGGGTGTAGCATAAAATGGCACATTGGGTGTATCAATTGGACAAGGAGCCTTTGACATAATTATTTGTCTGGAAAAGCTCAGTGTCTGAAAAATCTACAAATTATGCTTGCATAGGAGGAATTAATTCTCCTTCGAGATATATTTTATATAGTCAGATGATTCACATAAGAAATCTGAGTCATTAACATATCACATGATTAACAAAGTTTGTTTGAGCAAAGATATTAGTCTCCATCTGTAATAAAGACTAATAGCAGCCAGACAAGAAATCTAAATTATAGACAAATATAGGAGCTCAGAAACCATTCCTTCCAAGTTCTTGTTGACATCTTGACTCTCCTAGACTGACCTGATATGGTCTTTAGATCACCTATCTTTTCAAATATTTATATTTCAGGGAGAATAACTTAGTATTATTTGAGAGTGATTAAATTATTCAGTCATTTATAGTTACATTCTTCAGTCTTGCCTATGTAAATTGTACAAAATACGGCAAGGGTGTTCTTGGGGACCTGTGAATACCTAGTTAAATCAGCGTTGAAGAACATCATGGCTGTTCCTAATTCCCATTCTTTTTCTGTTTGCATTTCTTATGGATCATTATCAATCTTCCCTATCCTTCATTACTTTCTTTCCTTATTTCTATGGAAAAAGTTGGGGAAAACCATTTCTTCTTCAAATTTTTAGTCTGCTTTTCTGCATGGGATGTTTTCCTCTTGCATGCATCTTTCTTTTCTCTTGCTTCTATCTCTTCTTTGTCTGTTTTATGACACTAAGACAGATCTTAAGTTTTCTTTTCATTTACTTTGTTCTCTGGCATAAATGACTCCCAATTTATTTTCTTCATATTCTTGCCTGATCAATCTTTCTTGCCTGATTTTTTTTTCTTCATTTTTCTTCTTGTTGATTTTTTTCATTATAATTTCTCCTTTCCATCTCTTATTTATTAGTTGGTAATATCAATATGTTAGGAGCCACCAGTGCAAGGCATAGTCAGGATTGGATCTAATTTTAACGTCTTGTTCACATTCAGGGGGTTGGTGGTGGTTGTTTGGTAGGACTAATGGTATTGGATGAATAAAGCTCAGGGAACCTGTGCTGGCTGTTAAGGAAATACAGGGAACACCTATGAAAAAATAAAAACAGTAAAGGTCTATGTCTCATTCATACAATAAATAAATGAAATGTTTATATAAGTATATCACTCTTGTGTAGCTGAAGACTTCCTAGACAAAAGATAAATTAGGATAACAATGGAAATAAAATTGTTACATTACTTGTCACTCAAAGCTTGTAGGATCCTGCACATTCATATTAGAGAATCATAGAAGGTTGGAAGAGACCTGGACATCATCTTGTCCAAACCCCTCTGCTCAAGAGTCACCTAAAGTCAGTTGCCCAGGACTATATCCTAATGGCTTTTGATTGCTCCAAGGTGGGATATTCCACAATATCTCCAGGCAGCCTGCTGGAGTGCTCAGTCACCATACCAGTAGAACTGTTTCCTGATGTTCATGTGGAGTGTCCTGTATTTCAGTTTGAGCCCTTTTCCTCTGGTCTTGTCACGGGGCACCACTGAGACCTTGGCTTCTTCTTCTCTGTGCCTTTCCCTCAAGTATTTATGTACATTGCAAGATCCCCTCGAGCCTTTTCTTCTCTAGGCTAAATACTCACAGCTCTCTGAGCCTTCCTTCATGCAAGAGCTGCTCTAGTCCCTCAGTCATCTTTGTAGCATCATCATCATATTCTGGCCATAGCTTTAATTGCTTTGTGCTGGACAGAGGGCTAAGCATACTGAGAAGTGTGGCAGAAAAATAGCCAAACAAACGCTGGAGTCCAGCAGTTAATCTAAATATAAACAAGAATCTACGAAATAACAAAGATATGAAATGTGTGTAGATTTCTTTGAAATTTAAAAAGTGCTTGGCTGGGGAATGTTGTGTTACTTAAATCATGTTCATGAAAATCATGTTTGGACATCTTAGTATTCACTGCATAAAACGTGAACTGGATTATTTTATGTGCCCGAAACACTTTCTCCAGAAAGTCAGTGGTTGTTGAGGCTTGGAGTCTGAAATACAGATCTTCGAAAGCAATCAGATGATGGCCGTTTGATTAACGTGAATTCCTTTTATAGCTATCAATACGCTGTTTGAACTGTTCCTTATTGTCATGGAGAAGCTTTGAAGCGTGAGAGCTTTAGAGCCGAATCCTTTGATAGATGTTCTGATACAGAATATTTTACAGAAACTTTGTCAGGAGAACTGTGAAGACTTTGTTTACATGATGTACTTAATACCCTGATACATTCCTGCTTGCACAACTGGATGCCATGATATTAATGTGTTTCTTTGGTCTTGAAACAGGCTGATAAATGCATACCAAAGCTGAATGAAGGTGATCAGATAGTATTAATTAATGGCCGAGATATCTCAGAGCACACGCATGACCAGGTGGTCATGTTCATAAAAGCCAGCAGAGAATCTCACACGAGAGAGCTTGCACTTTTGGTCAGGAGGAAAGGTAACTGGGCTAATTTTATTAACTTCTAATGTTTTTGAGACTGTTGCTCTTATGCTTGGTGGTATACCCTCTTCTGTTTGTGTAAGCATGTTCTCAGTGCTCTTGGAATAGATCTGTGCAAAAAGTTGGTCTCACTAATTCAAATTAGTAGTACAAGTAGTTTAAACTATATAGGTTCTTACCATTGCAACAAAGAAACTAGAAAGTTAGAATTTCTTCTTATTTTTTGGTCTAAAAATCTATGAGAATAAATAATCCCTTGAAAGAGTTTTTTTGGCGATGTGGGCTGTGGGGTTTTTTTGCAAATAATGCATAATTTCATGACCCCCCCAATTGCAGGTTGTCAAAAACCCATGGGCTGTTCCTCTGCACAATTATGTGATGAAACAAGTCAAATAAGCTGCTTCTCACCTCATGCTTACAGCAGACATTTTGTGACAATACTGAGTTAAACCTATGCTGGCTGCTTGCAGAACTGCTGCCTGTAAAGAGGAGGCAATCGTTGAAATATGCAGGGTCAAGCCTGTGTGTTTAAAAGTGGGGAACTTATCCAGCTTGGCTTTGCTTGCTCCGTATTTAAACACCTATAGATCCCAAGAGCTTTCAGATGATGTGAAACTCTTAAATTATTATTTGCTTTCCTTAAGAGGTATGGTAAGACATTAGCACCCACAGTTACACAGTTTCTGATTACATGAAGACATAAAAATCTGAAAGGGATTATGCATTACTGGGAAACAGGAGGAAATGAAACAGCCTTAGTGATAGGTACTTCTGTAACGTCGGCTTTATTTAAAATGTCTTGTGTTTCTAGGAAGACAGGTCGGCTCTTTATTTTGTTTTCCACTGGCTTTATGCAGCATTTAGTTTTCCCTTAACTTTTCTAGTCCTCTTCCTACTTGCAGATAAGAGAAATCTGCTTTTACCTAAAGATAACCTGTGGCCCTAAACCAGTCATTTTGTATAGGCATGAGTATGAGCAGCTCCCCATTTTCTGAAGTTTGGCAGGTATGAACTATTACCATCACTGCAGAGAATAACCACAGCTGGACATGTACAATACCTTTCACAGGGACAGAACTGCCATGCAGCTAACTGCATTAATGTTTGTCATGTTCTGCAATATGTTAGCAAGGAATGTTGTTGAAAATGGACTGATAATCTTTTTTAACTTTAGTTAGTTCCTTCAATGTTAGCATAAGAAATTGCTAAAGATAGTTCTGTGGCTTCTCTAATGGGAAAGGAGTGTGAGGTAAGGAGTTTTGCATTTGTTTTGCTGTTGGAGTTCAAGACTTACAAAAAAAAGAGTTTTTTGTATAGATATTTCATTAATTATGGTCTATACTTTCTCAGGTAAAACTCCCTTGTTTTTATACCATGGTGGGTGTTGTGTTTCACTGGCTTATTTAGCAGTTCATTCTGTAAGACAAGGTTCCAAAAAATTCCTTGTGCTTGGAACTCAAGTTCTTTGCCTTCATAAACAGGTATTTTGAGGGTTTCTTTCAGAAAGGTCATAGGGACATTTTGCTCTTTGTAGTTTCTACAGTAATGTAGTACAAATAGAAATGCAATTAAATGTGTTTCTATTTGCTTTCCTGAGGTTTTGCAAACTCTGTTGTTATTTTAAGCTGGTAAATTTTTATATCTGTTAAAAACATATTAATGCTGTATTTAATGGATTATAACTTTGTACACATCTTTCAGTAGTTAAACAGTTTGTGGAGCCCAAATCAGAAGATGAAGCTGATTCCCACACTGTCCCGGAATCTATTCTTCCTGTCTGTTCTGAATATGGTGGTGATACACTGGAAGAGTCTATGGAGCAGCTAAGAGGAGGGCTAGAAAGCGGGACTGTCCTTATTCAGTTTGAGGTAGGAAATACTCAACTCTGTAATGCTGTTAGTGTAGACCAATAGCTGTAACTAGAGTGTAATATAGGGGTTTTAATTAATTGTAAATCTCATTGTTCCTATTCAGTCTTATCTCAAGAGAGCAACAATTTGACTTGCCTATCAGTTTTACACTTCACTACTTAGAACAGGGAAGAATGAGTTATCAGTCTTACACAAAATAGCATCTGCAGAGAAAAATGTGTTTGAATTAATGTCTTTCTGGCTCGAGTACACAAAGTTCACTAAATTAGATTTTTTCAGCAGTTGCTGATTTATTGAGTAGCGTAGTGGGATTTTGGCAGAGGTCAGTCTTGTACTGTATTTCTTTTTCTATGTTCTTCAGTGTGTTAGCAAGGAATGTCATAGAAAACTAAGAAAATGTTTTATATTTTATTAAATTAGTTCCTTCAATGTTAGTATAAGAAATTCCAAAGGATTATTCATCTGCTTCTCTAATGGCAAGGGAGTGCAGTGTATGTATGTTTGTGGTTGCTTTACTGTTGTAGGCTCAAACATTTATAGTAGCTCTGGATAAACCCTGTTTGTTATGATTTTTAAAATTGGCATTGGGTTCTGGAGTAACCCTTTCTGCCATTAAAAACTTGCAGAACAACAATAAAAGTTTTCCCCTTTTTGATATTTTTTTCCTTCACTGTTTTTTTTAAAGCTGTAAAATTTAATGGTAATGGCAGAAGAGTTGTGGTATTGTTTATTGTATAACCACTCTTTTTATGGGGTTTGCTTTCTTTATGTGATTTCTGAGAACTACAATCTCCTTGTTTTTAAGGAATAGTAGACAATGGTTCATAACTGCTTTCCAAAATCCACAGCACTGGATGCAATGCAGCAATTACAACAAATCTGTTGGCTATTGAAGCAGTAGCTCAAAAATGTGAGCTGACCTTTCAATACTTTCTTAATTGTCAAATTCATTGACTAAATTTGTGCATAAATTTCCTGTAGTGAACTTCATATGATATTTGATCCTTTATGATATTCTGATATATGATATTATGGTATTCATAGGATATTTGATCCTATACTTTATCCTTTTTTTGTGGCACTGTTTATAAAAGGATATTAAAGAAGAAGTACAAAACCTTTTTGAAATCTAATAAACTGGGGAACAGCTTAGTGGCCTTCTTGCTCTGAGTTCATTGTTTAGAGATCTTCAGAACCAGAGGCAATGTCAGTGTCTCCTCATCAGCTTTGGTGACTCTCAAACTCTCCATTCACTTTAGTAAAATAGTAATTAATTAGCCAGTAAACTGTGAGTAATCAGTTTTTTCCAGAATATCTTCCTCCATTTAATCAGAATTTAAGAAGCCTGTCAATAGCAAATGACTGTTCTCCAGGCAACAATGAAGCTCGAGAATGATTACTTGACTTTAAATTATTCTTCTGTGTCTTCCTAAAAAAGGCAGAAATTGCAACCTGGCTCTAGTAAAGTTGAACTTGACTTATAACAAATAGAAACTCTTCCATTACATGTATTATCAAGTTCTCTTCTCACATGGCTTGTTTGTGTAAGTTGAGAAATGTGGTAAGCTGTGATACAGTGTTTTACAGTCAAGTAAATCTCAGTAGAATAAAGATTTTTGTGTGTTGCTCTTTTTCTCTCAACCAGAAAGTAGGGGGTTTTAGTCTCCTATTTGTTTCATTCCATTTTATGTATGGAACAATATTCAAAATCTTCATTAAACATGTAAGATATAGTGAGCTCTTTGGTAAGTGTGCAGTGAAGGATGTAAAACTCTGGCACAGACAGATTAATAACTCTGTTGTAAGGTGCTTTCATATATATTTAATATATACAAAAGCTATACTTGTATAATTACAGTTCTTGATATTTTGTTGTTGTTGTTTTTTCCCCTCTGTACCTTTTTTTTTGTCTTGTTTGATGTACTTAGCATAAATCATTAGGGTTTGAAAAGAACTCTAGGATTATAGAGTCCAGCCATTAACCTAACACCAACTTCAAAATTTTGGTTATACACACATTATGCATACCTCATTTCATATGTCCACATTTAATCCAGATAAAGTTTGCAATATAAGAATTGCCCCAAAAGCAAAGAAGTCAAATATTAAGAGATTGCAATAAATTGAAGTTTTGGTTTTCTAAGTACTTGCAGGATTGAAATGGATGGGTTTAGTCCAGAGAAGGTAATTTTTTCTGAAATTTTTTGTAATAAAGTTGATTCCAGAAAATAGGTCTGCAGCTATTTTTTTTTTTTCTGATGCCATTCATTGCTCTCTCATTCCACCCTCACCCACTGTTGTCCTTCTGGTCTGAGGTTTTATAAGCAAAGGCGAACTTGCGGAATAACAGTTTATGTCAGTGATGCTCACATGCTGGTTTTGGTTTTGGCTTTGGCTTTTTTTCCTAGAAATTCTTCCAGCTGTCCTGATGGACTAGCAATAATAGAAATTCTTGTCACGTTAAATACAAAAACGTCTAAAGTGAATTTTGGAGAAAGATAGGAAAAATATTAAAGATAATAAGGATTTTTTTTTCAGTCTATGTATTTTTGTGTGAATGTAGTTTGTGTGTGTGTGTAGCATAATCGCATCCCTCAAAATCCCATAATTTTTCATTCTACTTTGCAGCAACTTTATAGAAAGAAACCAGGATTGGCTGTTACATGCGCAAAGGTACCTCAGAATATGGACAAGAATAGATACAAAGATGTTCTACCTTGTGAGTCTATAGTATAGTTTCTGCCTATTTTGCTTTTTAAAACTTCTGTATTGAACTTGCTGATTTAAGATTTCATTATATAATTAAGGTCATATAATTGGTCATTTTATTTTTCTAAAAGCTAATTTATTCTGGTTTGTATTCTGCTGTTTGTGTCTCTGCAATTTCTCAGCTTTTTTTTTTTTTAAACTTAATAGAGGGGAAGCATATCCCTTAATTGCTAATTTTATTCCCTCTTTCTTGTGTGTGTGTGTGCAGATGATGCCACAAGGATAATATTGCAAGGAGATGAAGATTACATTAATGCAAATTATGTGAATGTAAGTCATACAGAGACCTGCATTTACTCACTTACTATATTACTAAAGCAGACTAAATTTGGTTTTTTTAGGGAAAAAGGATATTTTGTTTTAATTTTGGGGATTTGTAAATGTAAAAGATGTAAAGCTTCATAATGTAAAAGACAGTGTTT
This sequence comes from Oreocharis arfaki, assembly GCA_013398015.1. Classification (NCBI taxonomy): domain Eukaryota; kingdom Metazoa; phylum Chordata; class Aves; order Passeriformes; family Paramythiidae; genus Oreocharis; species Oreocharis arfaki. The sequence continues at coordinate 1,372,585 of VZRR01007842.1, read as the reverse complement.
CGTGTGGAACAAGTGGCCATCCTAATACACAGTGGGTGCTACCATATGGAAATGTGCAGAGTCTTTAACCAGTAAAAATTGTTTTATTTTTCCATATACTTCAAATGCTGAGGTTGTCTCTATAAAAATAAGCCTTTTTCCCTCTAGAACCACTTACGGCCTTTCAGCTATGCTATGAAGGATCCAGAAGATAAACCAGAGCCTTGGCTTCCCTAATCAATCAAGTGAAGGCTGGGAGTCAGGGAAAAGAGGGGAAAATGTGTATATGTTTGCGTCAGATACATTAGCTAGGCACCTAAATCACAGAGTCAATAATTAACTTCCTGTGTTTAGTATCAGGCAGTCAACAGCTTTTGCTGTATCTTTGGTGTATATACCCTGCCATCACTCCTTACTAAATACTAAAGAAAATATAGAAAGCTTTGCAGTTTCAAGTTTTCAAGTACATTTTCACTATTAATCTTCTGTTCATAGTTCAGCAACAAGGACTATAGAATCTGTGCTTTACATCTGTTTTAAACTGATAATTTCAAAGTTTTTCACATAACAAATTCTGATCTTGATTGTCTTATTACTTAGCTTTTTGCCTTAATCTTCCCTCAAAACTTCCTGTTTGAATGAAATGCCGAATTAAAATAGTCCTTGAGAAGTGAGAGCGAACTTAACATGGGATTTTTCTTTCACTCTGTAGATGGAAATTCCTTCTGCTGGCATTGTGAACCGGTACATTGCTACTCAGGGGCCTCTTCCACACACATGTGCACACTTCTGGCAAGTTGTCTGGGATCACAAATTGTCTCTGATAATCATGTTAACAACTCTCACAGAACGAGGACGAGTAAGTGCCCAGGTTTTTTGTATGCTGAAGAAATGTACTGTACCTTTGAACTTCTTTCCATTGTTATGATTAAATAACCTTAAAAGAGGCCTACTTATTCTGTTGAATCATTTTTCTGAAGGCCAGGCTTTCTGAATTACTTAGAGGGAACAGATAGTCCTCAACTTGCTTTTTGTTATCCTGCTTTGCAAACAAACAAGCTGTTTGTTAAACAGAAATCACTGCATTCACTCTGTTGTACTGATCAGACAGTACTACATGCTGTTATTTTTCTCCCCGAGTATTGGCCTCCATGTGGCAGTTTCTCTCCAAAAGATTCAGCAAATGTCTGGAAGCATTGAGTGGGTTGAACAAACCTTGTAGTCTAGCTGTAAAAAGGAGTCTGCCATTGTGGTGTTTACCAGTGATGGTCAGAATTTAGCTTACTTAGCTTTATTGACATCCCAGGTTCTTTCCTAGAATTGCTCAGATAATTCTTTTGAAGATGTTTAGATGAATTCTGTCTCACCTTGAATTTTGGAATAGTACAGTGAAAATGTGGTGTATTTTGATTTAACATGTCGGTTTTGGCTTCCAAGATTAAGTTTTTAGATTAAATGGGAAGGTATTGGTTTTGAAGTTTTAGAAGCTGAAAATTCAACTGTTAGATTTTTTTAAGAGGTGGAGAAGATGGTGACTCCTGTATGCCTTCACTGTAGCCTTTATCTGTATTTCCTATGTGATCTGTCCTACACTATCAAATTTATCAGCATCCTAGCCAAAACCCTGTGTTTTTAGAATGCAAGGGAGTGAGTATTTGAGGTCTTAAACAGCATAAAGATTGAGATGTAAGGAAGGACAGTTAAGCAACAATTAGGTTCTAACTGTGGTTAGGTTGTGCAGCTGCTCATGGAAGCAGACATTATTGAACATCACCTGACATAAAAATGCTCCCTTCATCTTTTGGTTGTATTAGTGAGTTCATTTCCTCATATTGAGGAGAAATACAAATTAGTCTGGACTTTATCCAGTGAATTGGAAACTTCAAGGCAATTGTTGATAGCTTCTAATTCTCCTGCTGGTATCTTTGCACACCAGACACTTTTTATGAGTTTGTTTGCTTTCAGAAATTTTTTAGATTTGCCCAGTTTGTGGGTGAACTTTCAGAGATAGAAAAAGATGTGTGTTCTTGTCAAGAATATCCCCATTGGCAGGTGCCAAACCTTTTCTCAGTCCCTGGAGGTTTTACATTCCATCCTGTCTCTTTCCAATGGTCTTAAGATTTGTATGATAGAATTTTTTTTTCTCTACTTTTTTTCTCCAGTAAGTTTAATTTTTTAGAAATTAATACATTATTTTGGCTTAAATTTGAAGGGGAAAGTAGTTAAGATAAATTACCACAGTAAAAATTTCAGGCATAATGGTTATACTTTGGATTTCAAGCCTCTGAAAATTGAGCCCTATTAGGTAAAATTAAGAAATTTTAACTTTTCAAAAATTCCAGCTCTCTACTCTCTATCAATTTAAGTTACAGACAAAAATAGCTTTGAACATTGTGCAGGTTGCAGTGTCACATCAAAGTTTTATTTCCACAGCCTGAGATTCCACATTCTCATAGGGCTTCTTTTTTCTGTGCTTGTCCTACTTTGTGGAATTTTTTTTTGCCAGCATCTAGTCAGAATTTCCCTTGTTGCTTCTTTTCAGTTGCCTCTTGTCCTTTCGTTGTTCACTTTCAAGAAAAGTGTGGCTCTGCCTTTGTTGTAACCTGCTATTAGATGGCTAAAGTTAGTTACAAGTTTAACCCCTGCACTCCTTTTCTTAAGACAGAATAAATCCATCTTTGTTCTTCCACATTATGCCTTGAGAAGTCATTCTGGCAATTACAGATAAGCAGCAGACAAAGCTTCATGCATCCAATTTACCTGAATATTTATTATAATCACTAAAACAGAAGTTTATGGAGAATTTAGCCTATTTTGTCCTCTTATTTTTCAATTTGTATGAAAGAAATCTCACCAGCTAACCAAAACAGAATTTATTCTGCTCCTTGAATTCCCTGAACCACAACATATGAGGGAAGGCTGGAAACAGAAGGGCTTGTATACAACAGTCTTGACATGTGCCTTACTTCCTTTACAGACCAAATGTCACCAGTATTGGCCTGATCCACCAGATGTCATGGAATATGGCTGCTTCCGTGTCAGATGCCACTCTGAGGACTGCACGATTGCTTATGTTGTCAGAGAAATGGTCATTACACACACTGAGGTAAATGCCCCTTGCCTTTAATTATCCCCAAACTGGCTGAATGAATACATTTATAGATGGGTAGATAAAGACTTTGCATTTGACAATGTATATATCTGTGTGTGAATATGCATGTGTGTCTATATACACACACATATTTTTTAACATAGAATATGTGTATGTTATGTGGATCAACATGGTGTGATTATTTCTTTAGAACTTCTTCAAAGGCACACTTTTTGAGGTTCTATAATACATTATGCTACACAGGTACTGCAATAAGCATCATAAGGAAGTTTAGTGCTTTTCTCTAAATAGTTTTGCAACCACTCACTCTTCACAAGTTCTTTGATTTATAATGAGAGTTTTTTCCGAAGTAACTCTGCTCTTTCAAGGATGAAATATGGGTCACTTGGTTAATGGCACACGTAGCTAGAACACCTAATAAAGAAGTGAAGTATAGTAAAGTTGTTTTGAGAGAAGATGCAGAATCTCACCTGTTCCTTTTCATTGTCTTTAGTCAGATTTAAAAAAAAAAAAAAAAAATCCGTATGTATCTCAATTGAAATCTGCTCAATTTATGTAAGATACATATACTCCATAGCTCCTAATCCTTTCACGCTAATGTCTAGTAAATTAGAAAGCAAAGAGAAAGCAAAACACATCATGTTATCTTGTGTTGTGAAATCTGTGTTCAGGTCATATCTAGGCTTCCCACAACCTGAATTATAGCAGTTGAAGTTTGGTTTTTTTTCTAAATTGACCTGCATTTCTTATATGTTTCCCTTCTTTCTCTCTTTTCCAAAATTCTATGACCACTGGTATTTTTTTAAAAGATGAAAGGTTTGTGCTATCATAAGATGTGTAAGAAATCACTGTATACTGACCAAAGGCTAATTTGTAGTCAGTCCTTTAAACTTCTGTATAGTTAAGTAGCTTTTACTGTTACCAGAATTGCTAGTAGCAATAGTAAGCAGTAAGCAAGAAAAAGGCAATATCTATTTTGAAATATAACATTGAATCGATGTTCTTACAGCAAGATGACCAATCCTTTAGTCTCATACATTTGTAACTTGACATTCTCTTGACAGTGCATCCAAATTTGTTTTAACGTGATTAAGTTTTCTTTTGCAGTCATAAACATGTGAGATGTCAGATGTCAGTCCTTAAAGGTCTTTAAGTTAAGACAGTTTACAGTATTTCTGTTTCTAAGCTATGAGAAACCACCCTGTCAGGGAGCAGCATATTTATTTCTGTATTTTGGCCAAATAATCTGGGAGTGATGAACTCAACTGTCAGCACAGAAGAAATTACCCTTACAAAAATTGCACTACAACTATGTGTACACAAAGTTTTAGTCCCATTCACTCAAATTATTTGTGACCTTTCTAAGTCTCATAAAGTGAAGAAGGGTTTAATTTCCTGCCTTTTCTTTTCAAGACCAAGATTGAAAGCTATACTGTAGCACTAAGTTTGGGGGTTTTTGAGGTTGGTTGAGGCTTTTTAATTTTTTTTAAAAGCTTCAGAACGCTTTGAAGACCAGAACAAACAGACCAAAGGAAAGAAATTGTCCAGCATGAGTGCAGAGTTCATCGCACAGTGCACTATTTTGTAAAACAGGATACGTATTTCTTTATAATCCTTGACAAAATAGCATAAGAATCCTGAAATAATTTTTCATTCAGTTTCCTTTACGATAAGTGCCTTGCAGTGTATGATTGGCCATTAAATCTCACTGGGTTTGAATCATGAAGAGCCAAAGACCAAAAGGAAGTTAGAAGTGTTATGGCAAGTGTGTACAGCAGCATAATGATGTGGGAACAGTTGTCCAAGAAGTGCCAAATGCCACATGCCTGAGTATCTACTCTTTAGAAACAGGGCTTTAATCCCGATCATTCAGACTCAGCTTTCAAGGTATGTTTGTGAAGCTTAGTGGCAAAGAGCACACCTTTTCCTGCTTAGAAGATGAAAAGACCATTTCAGGGTTAATGTAGTTCTACATTGTGATTTTTTTTTCTCTCATTGAAGATTACGTTATAACCTATGTGAAAAAGGACATTAACTGAAACATTAAAATGCAAAATCAATTGCTTGGTTTTTAAGAAAAGTAAGAATTAAGGTTGACATTTCAAGTTTAAATTCCCTTCTTTCTATATGAGTATTATGATTCTAAGCTCTGTATGTTGATTTTCTGAAGAGCACACAAATCTTTTATTAATCAGGGAGAGTCTGTCATTTAAGGGGAATGAAACAAGGAAGTTTGCCTTTTGATGTAATTACAATAAGCAAGGCTGCAAACTGCAGAATGATGAGCAATGGATATTTTTGTGGCTGAAGGTCTTGACAGTACGGCTGTATTACAAGTGTTAGAGCAGCCATTTGAAGCATTACCTGTGACAGCCCAATTCTTTATCAGGAGTTTCAGCCTCAATGACAGACTTACTGGAAAAGATCATGTGCTTCTGAGTAAAATCTAGGATGTCAGCTTAACCACAACGATGCTGCTGCTGCAATTAGATGTCTTGAATTTTTCCAGGAGGGGTAGGGACAAGTACATAGTTTTCTTGGAGATTTTTTTGCTGAACAACTTTGCTGTAATGACAATAACCATTATCAGAAGCACGATAACAAACAGCTGGGGACAAACATAATGTTTTAGACCTCTGTGGGTCCTTACTAAGTAAATGTGGATCAATGCCCTGAAGAAGCTGAATGTTGGCCAAAGGGCTGATAATAAGCTGGGCAAGTTACATAATCCTGAAGTGTCACTGGAGTCTGTTGTTTAAGCGAATTTTTTTGAATCCATAATTTTTAAACTGATTCGGAGAAATACCAAATATATGAATTCCATTGAAATCAGCCCAAATGAATTAAAAAAAAAACCTCTAAAATATTTTGGAATAGCAAGTTGTACAAGGTCAAGTTATGCAAAAATAGCAACCAAGCCATAAGCAGCTCTTGCTGTCTCACTTTCTCGAAGACTCATAAAGCAGGACTAGTAAAGACAGATTTTTATGAAGAAAAATTATACATTTATCAGTCATTAGGATCACTGTCATTGACAATCTCAGTGCAAAAGAAAAAAATTGTGGAAAAAATTTAAACTGAGTTGCAGAGAATAGTGGTTTGACGAGTAACTTGACTATAATGAGAAGTTACCTCTTATTTTCCAGTAGCAGGTTTGTACAAAGAAGCAGGATCTGGGAGGAATAGTGTTTAAAAATAAGTATTGCTAACAGATCATGTACTGTAGGGCTGACTATGGAACCAGTAACCACAGTTCTAGCATTTTTTTTCATGTATAAGTGCTAGATTTTAGTAACTGTGATGGTCTTTTAATATAAGTTATTTCCATGTGGGCTGTTGTTTGGCTGACATTTTCCAAATTTAAAAACTGACTTCCACTAGACTTCGAGATATTATGTTTTTAAAAAAACCAAAAACTCAGCTAAAAATAGCTTTAAAAAACCTGGACTTCATCGGAGTACTGCCTTGATATTTTCTGCATAAGACATAAAAGCTTAGACATAGAAAAATTAGTTCTAACATAAATGAATGTATTTACTGTTTACATTAGGTTTAAATTGCTAATGAAACATAAAGTGTTTTAAAATTCTTGTGCATTTTGAAAAGCAAGTGGCAGAATAGTCAAATTTCAGCATTTTGGATCATCTCTGAAGAGCTCAGCAAAAAAATCAAAACTGATCATGTTAAACCACAAATAATTAGAAAGCTACACTGGAGCTTGAGGCATACTTGGGATAATTAACAAACACCTGTATTGGTCTCTAAGGATGATTTGGGCACATAACAGAAACTGAAGATGCTTACACCAAAAGCAGCAGCTCTGAGGACTAAGTGTGTGTTCTTAAAGTGTATCTTCACTCTGAATAAGTCTTATGTACCGTGCTTTCTGTACCTAATGTCTGTAAACTATTTAACTAAACAGTTAGTTAAATAGCTGCATTTGGGCCTGGAGTACTGATAAGTAAAAATTAATTCTTTCCTTTGTTCTGAGCTTGTAAAATGACGTGCTGCTTCTACAGATCACTGTCAGTGTTTCTCATGTGTGCCAGTCACTTGTCCATGTTGTATATCTTTAAGTTCTTGAAGCACTTGAAGGACAACTGGATACTCAGTCTTGGATAATTTTCAAATTAATCAAGTCTTTGTTTCACCAGGATGCTGTAATTCAAATGTCTCTGATTTAAGAGAATCAGCTCAAACTGTTACGTGTAATTGCTGCATTGTCTCATTTCCCTTTTGAAGAGGTTCTGATTAAGCTTGTGGAGATTTTGAAGGGAGGGCTTTTTAATGACATTTTCTAGACATGTTTTTGTATTTTTTTCGATCTGTGGCATTTCAGAAAAATGTGAGCAGTAATCATTTGATCACGGTCAACTTCTACTCAGTAGAGCTGGGTAGCAAAAGGCCATGCGTGCTTTTTCATTGTGCATCTTTTGATGACATGGATGATAGATCCCGATGCAATTTGTATTATAACGAGCTTGGTCATTAATGTTTGGTTACATTGTCCACGTGGGCCTTATGCTGGACCTTTTAATTGTCGATTGCTCAAGCTCTGCCTTTAGGAAGCAAAGTATGAGCTGTGTTGTTTTTCTTTTTGTCCCTGTGGGCGATTGTAAATTTCTGCAATTCCTTTGACGGGAATAAATGTATTTCCTAAGACTCTACCTAGTACACAGGTAGTACTTATTCCATCTTTTGTGTCCTCCTAGCCTGTGTCCTGGGAGTGGAACATGCTCAAGTGGGAGGAGAAAACAAGCAGCTGAAGGCATTAAAAACAAGTCCTATATTTCAACAGTTGTGAACATAAGAGAAAAGGGGAAAAACCTTTTAAAGTCACTAGCATCACAAAAACATTCCTTGTAGGACCACTAGTGAAAGGCCAGCTTTCATAGACTAATCCAGTGCTAAAGGAGTTTTATTTCAGTAGGGTGTCAAATGCTAAGTCTGGTAATGGATATAAATTAAATGCAGGTAACAGCTTAATTATTGCAAATCATGTGGAAGGAATAAAGGAACGTGAAGGCTTGTCTCAGTTTATGAAGAGTGAGATCCTCACTGTGTGATGCAGCAGAGCTCATGAGCATCTTAGGACTTTTCCTTCCCACCCTAATCATTAGTTACATCTGTAACTTATCAGTTGAGCCCAATCTGAATGCAAAGATGATTGAGTGATTTCATAATCAAAGTTAGCAAAAAGCTAAACTTAAAGAACTTCTGTAAAACCGTGGGGGTTTTATGTATAATTTATTCAAAAAAAGAACTCTTTGTACAACAGAACCTTTTAACTAATTATATTGCTCCCGTACAGAAATAGATCCTCCTGTGGATCATACCAATGTCATTCATATATGTACAATGAGCATGAATGTATGAATTATATTTATACACTGTTTTCTAACAGAAACCAGGTTTAGCAAATGTTGCAGGCAGCTTTATTATACCTGAATCTGTAAGTGTGCACAGACATATTTACAATAGACTGTACAATCCTAAACCCCATTATACTGGTATGATTCTCAATAGTTCTGCAGTTCTCAGCTGCTTCTTCTAACCAGTTCTAAGCTATTGTGTAGTACTATTATGCTTATGTCCTGTAGCATTTTAACTCAAGTGAATCAATGATGTCAGAGTATAATAGGTCAACAGTCAATAAATCAAAAAAATTAAAATGCTTAGATCACAGAAGTTAAACTTGATACCTTATTTATTTAGAAAATGTTATGCCTTATGAATTTTTTCCAAGAATTACATGTCCATACTTCACACTTAATTTTGAAATCACAAACATTTTCTACATCACCTACCTCTTACTGAATCTGCAGAAAACATTTGCTGTGCAAAATATGACTTGTATCTAGTAAACATTAATACAGGAGTCATAACACTGGACATTTTTTGAAAACTTTACTGTATTTTAGACAGAACAACAGCACACCGTCACCCATCTCCAGTATGTAGCTTGGCCTGATCATGGTGTTCCTGATGACTCCATGGACTTCTTGGAGTTTGTGACCTGTATGAGGCCGAAGAGAGTGAAGAATGAGCCAGTTCTTGTACACTGCAGGTACTTGTGTTTTAAAATTCTGATTATAGATCTGCTTCAGCCTTAGAATAAGCATTTGATGTGAATATTTTGTCTGTAAGACAGGAAATTCCTTGAATCAGATGAAAATTTTAAACTGTACCATACAAGCGTTTACTGCTGAAGACAGAAACTGATGTTATATCTAAAGGAAGAGTTTACTTTGTCTCCCTTTCTCTTGCAACCTTTTGGTGAAATGGCTTAGTCACATAATTATCACAGATATGATAATCTGCAATTTAATTTGTTCTCTGGTTTTTATCCTCTACCACTGTTGTAATCTCATTTTGAATGGTATTGCAAATTTTTTTTTCCTGCTGTTCAAGTGTGTATCATAAAAGCAGTCACTTAGATCTTACTTAAGACGGAAATACCAAACCAGTACAGTTTGAGCAGTTATAATTGTTTAAAAATGCATTTACTTTAAGTGAGGTTTTAGTTTTATTTTTATAAAAAAATCTTTTCTCTTTAGTAATTGACAGAAAATATTACTGAAGTGGCTGTAACAATAAACTTCGTACTCTCTTTGAATTTTACTAGGGTCTTCTTGTAATTTCGAAGTCTGTTTAGCATCCAGCTATTAAGACTATGATATGAATCTGGTGCATTGCAAAAACCTAATTTTATAGACTATTTTCCTGTTGCATTTCACAGCGCAGGAATCGGTCGCACTGGTGTGTTGGTCACTATGGAAACAGCCATGTGCTTAATTGAAAGGAACCAACCTGTTTATCCACTGGATATTGTACGGAAAATGCGAGACCAGCGAGCTATGATGGTGCAAACATCAGTAAGTGACGGAGAGAAAGCATCATTTTCTGTATATATACTGCACTTGTCGAGTTATGAAACAGGTCCAACATTTCTTTAAAGGATCTAGTAATATGAATCTTCAGTTGCCATTATATTTCAAATTTCATAAATTTAGCATACTGTAGCGTGTGAGGTATGTATTTATCTAATTTGTAAATATTCCTTATCTTGCCATGAAAAGATAGTTGGTTTCTATACATTGCGAGTAGTTAGAATGCCCAAAGTCAGACCCGTACTGATCATCTGTTTGCGGTCCTTTGTCTAAATTCTCTGCAAGAAGCTAGAATAAATTTTTGCTTTTCATTCTACTACAGAGCATTATAGGAAGTTATTAAGTTGAAGGTAAAATCAAAGTGTTTGTGGCCTGGTTTAAAAAGCAGGAAGTGGCTTTTCAATAGGTCACTTTATAGTAGAAATTATATAAGAACCGATTATGGATTTTTTTTTTTAATTTTACCACTATCCAGTTTGAAAAAAAAAGGGCAAGTTGTGTAGCATCGGTAACTGAAACATGAAAGTAAACAGTAATTTTAAGATTAAAGTGTCTCAAAGACAACTTGAGATCATGAGGGCAATTCTGTGTCAGCTTTGGAAATGAACAAATTGACATTAGAGACCAAGGATGAAGGATGAGAGATTGTTCTTTCTTCATGTCTGGATGACATGAATTCTAAGTGTGGGTTATCTTGGAGCTACAGGCCCTATGAGAAATGAAAGTAAGGGGGTTTAGACACAGAAAGCCAACAGTTAAATTGGGCATTTCTATCTCATCTTCCAAAGAAAATGCCTGAAATGCATTGAAATCAAATCCATTTGAAAACAGAAAAGTTAACTTAAGAAGAAAAATTCTATTCATTAACAGGTTAATTCCTGCAGTCATGATGACTAGATGTGGGGGGAATCTTGCATCAGCAAAGGGCATAAAAGTGTTGGGATCTCCAGCTGCTTGCGTACCATTAGAGTACTCAGTGAGCAGAGCTTGTCCGTGCATGCTGCTGGGACTCATGTTCATTGCAGCAGGAATGCACTCTCTGGAACAGGGTCAGGACTGTGTGGTTGACAAGGGAGTTGTTTGAACAGGTCGCCTGCCTGTTCCTTGCTGAAGTGGAAGCTGAGCTAATGACAAAGGTTGTCTTGAGATGAAGAACACTAGCTTCAAGTTTAAGGAAGCTGAGTGTTAACTTCTGGAGTTGCACCTGTCTACACCCCTCAGTTTCTAAAATTACCTAAGCAAGTTCAAGCTTCAACATTCTAGAGGTGGTCTTGAGAATCAGATGTAAAAACCTGAAGTAAACTTCAGCTTTCCAGAACATTGAGTCCTTTTTGTTACAAGAAAAATCAGCCAGAATTGTCCTTTCATTCCACACTTTGACATAACTGAAGAATACAGAGAATAGTAATAAATGCAGCTACGGTCAGACCCCCGGTGTGGAAAATGAATATATAAATAGGATTTTTTACCTTGCTTGCTGTGTTACACGGTGTGCTGTCAGCACAGTCAGGAGAGGGATGATCTGTAGCAGCAATACTGTGAAACTAAATTCACTTGTTATTTCTGAAGTAGGCAGAGACTGTTGTGAAAAGGCAGTGAGCACACCTGGCATACTGTGCCGTAAGTGAGACATGGAAGCAAGCACTCAGCTGTGAGAAAACAGAATACCAGAGAGCTGCATGTTAATATTTCGATCTATCCTGGGTGCTCTATTGTATTCCCATGCCTGAATTCCAGCTAGCCTCACTGCTCATATTTGATATCCCGCTTAGAGTTTCTGGGAGAAGCCATTAGAGATTATTCAGTTGTAATAAAGGGATTGTTCAGTTTTAATAGCCTTGCCTAAAGCATGTTCAGCTGCCCTGTGGGGATTGTGTGTGTGCTCCAATTCTCGGGTGATACAATTTGCCGGATAAATGTTGTGAGTTAATATCAGGCAGGGCATACTCAATAAGAATGGGCCCATCAGAGCTATTACCTGGTCAGTTTAGTGTCTGTTGTTAATAATGTGAAAGCTGTAGTTTCTCAAAGACCAGTAATTTAGTTACCAGGAACAGCAAAACAAAAGCTTCAACAAAAATGATGAAGCTATAACAAAGCTGGTGTAACTGTATGGCCTTTCATTAAAAAAAAAAAGATTAACCATGATGTTCCAATAAGGAGAAATTAGATATCTAAACAGTGCAGAATAATGCTTAGGATATACATAACAGAACTAGCTACCAGCTGAGTGAGCAGTAGGAATATGTGCAACAGATAAGAGCAAAGAAAACAAGTAGTCAGAGATTGAGTCAGAGGAAGCAATGCTGAAGTGCTCATTTTTTTATTTGTTCAGTAACTTGATCACACAAGCTAACAGAAGTATTGAACAGAGAGATAAATACCACACTTGGCTTTTTCAGGCAGTAGAAGTATGGAAATGACAATAACAATGAAGAGAAAAGTCGAGGTAATTAAGAAATAAGAACAAAGTGCTATTGAAGGTGGGAGTAATTGACTGAAAGGTTGAAAGTAAAGCCAGGAATACCAAGACACAGAAAACTCGTTTCCACCTTCCCGTTTCCCTTCAAGTTTTTCTGTACTTAAAAGAAAATGTCTTAGTTTATGGACAAGAATAATATTCATAACTGCTGGTATTTAAAGGCAACCTAAGGTCCCTCACAGTCCAAATGTTATCTTTTAGCCCTCTCTGCCCTTTGGGAGATAGTGGGGGAATGTTTCCGGATACTTCTGAAGAGTTGATGGGAGCTGACAATACAAGGGCAGCTAGGAGAACATTTCAAAGATGGAAAAGGAGATTTAAAAAATGTGAAGCTGTGCTTATCTGAGTATATGACGTGGAACTTTGGAGAAAAGTGTTCATTTGGGGGTTTTGACAATAGCACTTTCACAGAAGAACTGAGGATGCTTTGATCTTTTCAAGTTCTTTTAAATTGTGTTCATCTTGTGTTAGTCATAAAAATTTATTCAGGCTACCAAGATTTTTAGTTCTGCACTAGTCCTATTGATAATGTCTCCTTGTATTGCCTTTTAGGAGGAGGCTTGCAGGCTAATTGTTCTTAACAAATAGTTACATCACAAGGTCATGGAAGAAATAGTCTTTGTAATAGTATAATTCAGAAAAGAAACTCTAGTTTGTGAAGACTTTAAGATCTAATTGAGATCAAAATGTTGGGTGAGAGAAGAATTAATGCAGCTGCCGATCTTCAAAAATATTAATTTGATCCTCTTCTGTTACAAAAGGAGATATGTGGTCTGATCAAAAATTGAAAATAAAATGACTCTGCTTGCAGTACTATAGGTGGTTTGGAAAAAAAAAATAAAGGGTTTTAGTTAGGTAGTTGCACCTATGTATCCTATATGGTAACTTTCAGTGGTCTTGGTCACGTAACTTAAATGTGCCCAGGAATATGTAACTGCAGCATTGGCAGGCTCAGAATAGTCATAACCAGATAACTACCAAAAAAACCCTGCAGCAGATGAGATGCATAAAGAAGGTAAATATCAAGTTAAACTTAGTCAGAAAGTTACGCATAGGTTTACAAATAATTCCTATTCCCCGAAAATTAAGCACATATTCCTTTAATTTTGGGGACTGTGTTTTCCTTGGTGTGTGATTTTTAATGCTTGTCCTTCAAGGAAGAGTAAATGTCAGCTTTGTTTACTGTGAACACAGACAGGAGAGTAGGATTTTCTCCTCCCATCCTTGTATCTCCCCTCCTGTCATTGCTCAGGAAAAAGGAAGCTGTGGGACTGTTAGGCCTATTCAATAGTACTGTCTAATCAGCGGTTTAACTGAACATCCATAAATGTTTTTGTGTTTTCTTTCCTACACAGAGTCAATACAAATTTGTTTGTGAAGCTATTCTTCGTGTTTACAAAGAAGGATTGGTTCGACCACTGGATTCCAGTTAGCACAGCAGTGAAGGATGAATTCTTTTTTCGCCTAAAAAAACTGCTCTTTAAGTAAAGCAAGGGCTCGTTTCTGAAAGCAACTAGAATGGACTAGAAGCCCATGAAAAGACAGATGAGCACATTTGAACTGTGGCACTTTAAATTTCTCAAGAAGATTGCTAAATCATGTACAGTATAACAAAGTCACATAGATAAATATATGACAGCGATTGTGTGTAATATGCTTTATTCACATAGACAACCATAAACAATCATGGAAACCTTAACACTTATCTTTTACTGCCTTAAAACACCCTTTACTTTGGAAGTTACAAAGTTCCTTGTGTTTCCTTTGAAATAGCAAAAAGAAAACTCCTATTATTGATTCAGCTTAAGAAGGTATTTAATATATTCGTATTGTATGAAAGTTCATTGAAGGTGAATATCTGTAACATTCTTATTGGGATACTAAATATCCATGGAAATGTAACCTTGACTAAAAGGCCGACGAAGAGCTTTAAAGGCTAATGCATAACTACTGTACATTGAGCTGGAGAAATTTAGTATTCAGTTACCGTAAATCTATTAGTGAGTACGCCAGCTGTTATAATATGCTGCTTAGAAATCACATCTACTGTATGTGATGTGAAAATAATGCTGCATTTAGGCATTTTATGCAGATGGGTTTGGCTACATCTTCTGTTGATTCTGTTGATCAATTTTAGTAGCAACTTGCCCTTTTGACAGTGACCTACTTCTTACAGTTTTAGTTATTGCACCCTCTTCTGTTTCTGCTGTCCATCTCCTTTACAGTTTTCACTGCTGTTTCTATATGTGGACTGAAAACATTTTAACTTAAAACGAGGTTTAATTCTCTATCATGTTTGTTTCCATGTGTATTTATGAGTTCTCAGATGTAAATGTGGATTAATGTTGCACACAAGTACTAGACTTTTGACTTACTGTATATGCAAAGTAGTCTAATCCAATACTGGAAGAAAAATTACTACTGAACCCATCAAATATGTTGCTGCTATTTCAAGGTGTGAAGCTTACAAGGGCACAGGTGTTGCTAGTGTTCAGATGGTGATAAAATGTTGACTTGCTGCCCTCCAGCAAAAGCGCTCTTATCCAGCAAAACACGACTCCCTTTTGCAAGAGTTCTGCAGATTTACTGTGTTTCTTGCTTATAGAGAAATGCAGCTAAATTCACCTGAAGATTTACGTGGAAAGAGAGAATGAATTTGTACATTGATGAATAATTCACCCTAAGGTACACTGGTCTCTATTTCATTTCAGATGGGAGAATTGGACAATATTTCTGAACAATATAACCACATTTGTATCATGTTAAATTATTTTGTGTGTGCTTTTTGATTAACCTGCGATAGTTATTAATTTTTAATAGTGTTTAAAAATATTCTAAGGGACTGTTTCAAACTCTGTTATTTAAAAAATTAGTCCTAAATAAGGAAAAAATTTTATGGGGCATATTAGCCAGATGTTTATATGTATAAAAGAGAAAAATAGATAATTTTTTTTTTCAGAGAGATATATATGCACACACATATTCAGATGTATTTTAGAATTATGGTTTGTATTGTGGATATTATCATTTATAGCTGGAGTTTCATTATAGAAACTATCACAGCTGTACAATATACATCTCTCATGTTACTGGAAGATTATGGGGTTTTTTTCCCCAGGAGGTAACTAGAAAGTAAATGTAGGATGAGCTAAATTTCTGTCTTGTCTTTTGTAGGCTTGGTCCTTTCTCCAAGATTACATTATTAGCTATAGCTGAAGAAGATACCCGGTTACTATTTATTGATCTAAAGAGTTTTAATTGGGATGTGCAGGGTAATTGGCAACATGAAAACCATCTTGGCTTTGCTAGGTTGAAGGGTGAATAGGTTTGTGTTCATCCTTTCATACTGCATTCCGAATTTCACTTTGAAGTTTTTTGTACTATTTTGGATCATTGTTGTCTTGCTTGATTTGGCATAGATTAGAAGGCAAAAGACCATACCTCTGGTTCACTCTTACCTTGCTAAATTGCATCAGGTAGCTCAATCTGTCTGTGAACCCAAATGTAAAATGATAGTGGACATGTACTTATTACTTGGGAAGCTTCTTTGAAAAATCCATGTGAAAAAGTGTTGCACAAGTGCAGGCTGCTTGCTGCTGGTAGAATGTCGATCAGTAAGAAAATCTAATGGCTCTTTCCTATGAAAGAAGTAGCAGGTAGTAAAGAATGTATGTCTTCTGGAAGGGTAACGAAAGTCTCCTCTTTGTTATGTGTGTGCCTGTCTATTAAAACATCTTTTTTTTTTTTTTAAAGTTTTCCTGTGCCCAGGTCTCAGAGTCATCCCTTGCAGTTGACATGACTTGTTTGTCATGTTTAATTGTTTGTCAAGAAGTGAAAAAGGGCAAGAAAATAAATTGTAAGAAAATATTTAGAGCATGTTTGTGACATCCGTGTCTTTCATGGAAGTAGTCATGTTTTCTTTGTGTTCAAGGTTATTCCTATATTCCAGTTGCTATTTATGTTTCTTCATGTTGAGTATGTACTTACCAAAGCACTGTAAATGTATTCCTCACATAACTCCAGTCTCAAGACACATTGTATAGGCTTGACTTAGGTTAGTGTTTGTGCATTTAAATGATCATGGTCATATTGTGACAACAAATGCTGCTCTTGTTCTGGTAAACTTGGATGAGTTTGGTAATACCATTGGGGAGCTCTTGGATTTTAATATCTTGTTTGAAATTGCTGGCCACAGAGAGAATACTCAAAGCTATATGAATAGTAATCTCTATAAGATTTTTTTTTTAAATACCTTAGAGGAAATACTTAACTACTCAAGTATCTTGTATATTGTGTCCATCTTTATTTCAGACTTGCTGGGTTTTGCACATGTACCTGTAGGGTCCGTTGGGGAGAATTGAAGGGGTTTTGTCTTCTCTCTGTAGTGTGTGATGACTTTGCACTGAATGAAGTATGCCTTAGATCTGATCTTGCAATGAAAGCATCATTATGAAAACATCTTAATGCCAGCTGTTGTTTCCACAAAAATTAAGAAATCACGAAGACATAGATTTAATTGATTGGTTNTGTTTGGGGGGTGGGGGGGTGGGGGTTGGTGGGAATTAAAACGCATGACCACAAAGTTTTTAATTGTCAAGCTATTGGCAAATGACAGAAAATGCTATGAAGACAAGATTCTGTGTAACCTTCATAAACAATTTAACCTTGATTTCTCCTGTGCTGGCTTGATCATGAAAATAAGTATTCAAAATGTCTGGTGTGGTGGTGGATGAAGAGGAGCAATAAACCTTTGAGGTTTCCATCACTGTGAAATACTCTACAGAATTAAACAAATTTAAATTTAGTGTCTTTATATTTGATATGGAAGTAACTAAACTGCCTATTCAGTGTGTCTTCAGAAATGTCACAGGGGAACACTTCTGAGACAGAGGTGAAAGGGACAGATCTTGCTATTTATTGAAAATAAGAAAAACAGTGCCCTAAACCATGAATGCCTTTTGTGTAACCAGATGTATGAAATACAAATCATTAAAATACAACCTAACCTTGAAAAATGGTGGTGTTTTATGGGGAAAAAGAAATTGTAACCCAGGGGTTTGCTTTTAATTATCCTGTCTTTTAGGTGTTAATACTAAATTATATGCAGTCAAAACGTACCCACAAATTCAGCAATAAGTCTTCATATACACTCATTTTTTTAACTGTTGGTTTTCCTTTTCTCCCTCCTATTTTCTACTATGCAGTACTTGGTTAAATATTTCCAAGAACTCTAGTTCTGAACTATCTAATGAACTATGCATTGGCTTTATTACAAGTATAGTATGATATAGTAGTTTTACAACAAAAGCTCTTCCCTGTAGGCAGTATTCTTGTGTCAGACTAAATGCCTAAATGTTAAAAATAGACTCACATGGTTCATATTCAGTCAATTATAATGTAAACATAGTTATTTCACTGATAATGGCTTTATTTTTTTATCCCGAAATGTTGCATTTAAGTGCAAGTTTATTTTACTCTTGCAGCCTTTTCAGAGAACATGTGCTGGGAAATGTTTGTATTTTGATTAGTAACCTGCAACCTGTCTACTTGGTTAAAAGCATTTAATAATTGAAGCTATGTAGAAGGTAAATGTCATTAAATATTTTGTTCAAAGGCAGTTGAAAGCCAAGTGAATGATTAATTCATTATATAAAACAATGTTTTGATTATATGGGTTTCTTATATTTAAATTCTGACACTGATTGTGCTAAGCCATCCCAAGTGACTGTCTGTTTTAACCATAGTTTACATTAACAGTGTAAATATAGCAGTCTAATGCAATGTGATTTAGTTTTAGTGTACTTTAACACTGTATAAGCACCAAACAGTAGTATTTACAATCACTGAAACCTGTCATTCTAAAGAAAAAAGTAAGTTTCTCTGAATCAAAAGGAAGAAGCAGCACATAATACTGATAGATTTAACCATTTTTCAGCTCAGACTTAATCTGTGAGTAGCGTTCTTACCAGTCATATAAAGAGCAAATGTTGAGATCAATAATATTATGAAGAAAACAAATTGTGTGGACTGTAAGAGATGAGGTAATATTGTTGTCCTTTTTTCTCTTTTAAAAAAGAAAAAGACAAATTCATCTTAAGAGGGCCCTGTGGAAATGGAGAGTCAATGTGAGTTTGTCTCCTAATTTGCTTGCAGACTACTTGAATAAGAGTCTTAGTTTGTGTTATTTTGGGCTTAGCTGCAGGTTAACCTTTAATTAAAGTTGTATTTAAAATATTAAAGCATTTATTTTAATAGACATTAGTGAAACACTTCAGGTTACTGTTAACTGTTCAAGTTCTGTTTACTTGGCTTTCATGATTTTGTTTCCTGCAATGTCATTGTTTCACCTTATAAAATCACTTTGAGGTTTCCCACAACTGTAAAACTGGCTTTGTCTCAGACAGGCGAAGTGATGTTACTGCTGCTTAAGAAAGGATGCTTTTTTTTCACCTGCTGAAGGGGCCATGTGGTGTTCAGACCAGTCTCAACTTATCTCCTTTCTGAGGAATTTAAACAATGCTGCCAGCAGTGGTAGAAATCATAAAGATATATGGAAAAGCATGTAAGAAATGTTTTGTTCAGGGCAGATAAGACCTGGGTTTAACTTAAAAATTAAAGGAAAAAAATCAAACATTGTGAACATGAAAATGCTTTTAACAGATAAAGTAGGGGTGAGAAATAGATGATGTTTTTTCCTCTTGCAGAACACTTCTGTGTTTTAAACACAGTATTTCTCTTGGAGCAATTTCTTTGGTAAAGAGCCATACTGTTGACCATGGGATTTAAATTTTGTCAAACCCACCTAGAAAGTAATTTTGAGTGCAACATTTTCCTCATCTACTGGTTTGTGATCTTAAGTAACATTAAAAAAACCTCTTAAATATTTTCCTCTTAAAAACTATTTTGACTGGTTTCATCTGATGTCTTTTTCTGAGACATAAATGAAACCCAGATGTCGCTGGGTAACTGGTGAGGTTGCCCCGCATGCTTAAGAGGAAGCAGATGCTTTGTTAGAGCTATTAAACCCCTTACCTAACATCATTTACCAACTTATGCTGGAGTAGCATTGTATTTCCATCAGCCTTTTGCAGAATAAACATGTTGTAAATAGTCCTTGGAGCTTGCTCTCTCAAGCATCAGAAAGGTCATCTTGCACCAAGCTAGAATTCATGCTTTAAAAAAAAAAAAAAAAAGTTAAAATCTGAATCTTCAAGTAAGGAATGACTATTTACCAAATTCTATATGAAACATACCCTTTAAAAGGAAAAACAAATTAGTTTTTCTGCAGAAATATAAAGGTTAGCTGCTAGAAGTGGGTGCATCTTACCTAGTCATAAAGCAAATTGACTCTCAGCTAGTGTACAGTATGGCCACTAAAGCACAGAAAGTGCATCATGAGCCCAAATGCCTGATTATTTGTCAACTTTCTTGCAAAGGGATGGTCCTGATTCGGGGGTAAGGAGAAAGGGCTGCCTTCCTTAGAGAGGAGGCTGAAATCCCGCAGGGTAAATCCACAGCCTATATCGATCTTAGTGGGAATGTACTTGTATTATATGACTTGAGCAGTCTAGGCCAAAGTGAGATCAGGCATATCTGTATGAGTGTGCAGGAATATCGAAGCCCTCCCTTCATTCCAAAGAAAAAAAAGCTCAGCCCAGCAATGTTAATTGCAGTGGGCTTCATTTGCTTCAGTTAAGCAGCAGGTGAGCCTGGCAGCACTTGAGTTAGTCCTGATCAGTGCCCTTCTAATTCAGAGCGTTGCATACATGATTGAAAACTTGGGTTTTAGCAGAAATTAAATTACTGTCTGTAGAAATTAGGTGGGGAATTAGTATATTCGCTCAAATGTAAATCTATTTCTAATCCAGGTTTTGCAATATAAATGACAAGTATTGATGCTCACATTCCAGTGACCTGTGCAGTGAGCACTAAACGTAATTTATTTAGGTTTTCACACTTCATTGTGTAACCTTAATAGAGACATACAAGGTATGTAATAGAGATAGTCCTTTAAAAGCTTTAAAAATCTGCCTGCCATTCATTCTCACAAATGATGTATTGGTTAAAACTGACCTTGATTACAACTGATATGGAAATGTGCTTATAGTACTGGAATAAATTGCATAACAGTGGGGAAAGGTGAAGTTATTTGGGGTTTTTTGCAAATTTTGAAGAAGATTTCACTATTCTAGTCACTAAGTTTGTATTTTTATATTAGTTCAGTTAGAGTTTTTGTCAGAGAATTTTGTCAGCAAAATCTTGGAAGGTAATATCCATTCAGGGACTCTGGCTGGGGTTTTTTAAAAGTTTTTTTTTTTTTTTTTTTTCTTTTCCTGTAGCACTCTATAGTTTCTTCTAAGATCTTAGATGCCAGTTCATTAAAGGAATAAAAGAATGTATTTGATGTATTTGGAAGGTAAGGAAAGAGATTATTTTGTCTCCCACGCTGTACTTTTCTCTTAAACCATTTGAAATGTAAATTGATGTTGATATTACAAAGTTTAATTTATTGCTTAAAAGTGTATGCCTCTCTTGAATGTATAATTTTTCTGTTTTATTTTTATAGGAATAAAGTGTTAGTTAATGTTTTCAGTATAGCTTTCTTGGGGTTTGGAACTGTTTTGAACAAAAATATAGCCACCATTTTATGCATATTGGTTATATGGCTAATGGTGAAATAAAGCATTTTTGGCTATATGGTTTTACTGTGGCTTATTCAAAAAGAAAGTAAGAATTACATTTTTGACCTTTTTGATAGGAAAGAAATCATCTAAGAAATCACACATGGATGCAGCTTGAATTTTATCTAAGCAATCAAGCTTGTATGGGAAGTGTCTGGTCTATATAGATACAGTGTGTGATTTTTTTCATAAATACCACAGTAGAAAAAGTAAACCAAGCAAGTCACAAATTCTTAGGAATATTTCACTTGCAACATGTTTTATGAAAGAGAATTATCTTGATTGATTAGGTGAATACACCTTTGCAGTCATGTCATGCAAGGCCATGTAACCAATTGTTTGAGTGCTGATTTTCTTCTTTGCTGCTGTGTATGAAATCTGCAGCCTATCCTTCCTTTTGGGATTTCACGTGTTCTCAGGATACTCACCAGGCATGTCTGAGTAATCTTCTACACCGTCTGTTGCCCCATGGTGGTTGTCACGTTTTCGCAACAAATCAGAGCCCAGTGATACTGTTCTTGAATTATTTCTGTTTACATGCATATTAAAATGCAAGTTTATAAGTTTCAAAATAGAGAACACATTGAATGCAACACTAACAGATGGATAGAGCATTGACCTGAAAATATGTTTGGGATTTTGTTAAGAACTGAGATGGTTGTTAGCCAGCACTTTTTGCTGTTTACAAGGCGTGGCTCTGCCTAGTGGTTAGTCTTTTTAAGCTTGAGGCCAATCCCCCTTCATGATGAAGTCATGAATTCAATGAAATCTCAGTGAAAGGAAGCACAAGGCCAAAACCAACTGTCTGGAAAGCTCGGACACGGGATATGCATGCAGGTTGGAATCTCTTATAAGTACATAGAGAACTATCAAGATGAAGGTCTTGCTGGAAATCCAAATGAAGCAGTTTATGGAAAGATGTAGTGGTATCTTCACAGCTTGATAGCAGGATAGGGTGCAGAAGGGCCTTTTGGAGGAGATAAGGCGGAAGTAAACTCCAAGCTTGTAGCTGTGTTGTAAAGACTTGCGTAGCTGATTGCTAGAGGGTAGAAGAAGGCTTTAACTTGCTGAGTGTTACATGTGATTTTTGGACTTAACACAAAGCTTCAAAGGGTTCCATTCCTGCCTACAAGGCAATCTTGTAAAATCCTTATAGTACTGGCTACCCCACAGACCAGGGAGCCAGGAGTGTGGAGGAAGTGCCTTTACATAGCTCAAAAGACCCCAAATGAGACGTCACAGGCAAGAGAACCTCACTTGTAACAGTCTCGCTTGAATTTGTAACAATTGAGAATATAAATGTCAAAGAGCATTCACCGGTATATGCATAATTTTCATGTATAGCTTTTTCTTGCCATTGTTCAGTGATACAAGCATTTTCAAGCAGTGACTCAGTTTAGCTTATCTTCCTTGTAGTACTCAAAGTAAAATATTTTAACTAATGTAATAAAAATTGTCAATATCTGATTTCATCTTGATTTGGGATTAAGTTCTTGGTTTTTTGTCAGTCCTAGTATAATGTAATTAAACTGGGTTTCATGTAGTAAAAATTAAATATGCCATGGTAGAATGTGCAAAAACCAATGTGCTAAGAAAAATGGTTTCTTCATTTTGAGTGGCAAAATTCAAAGTTCACAATTGATTGAAATGAACCCTGTGAGAATAACTGAAAGGCATTTGGGGAGACCGGGGTCACTGCTGCTGATCTGTGGGTTCAGAGCCAGTTCGGACTCCTAGGTCCACCTTCAGGGATAAGGGGTACCAGTACTCTGCTGGAGCATGATAAAAGACCAGACTCCTCTGTACACTCATGGGTGGCCTTTTATGGCCTGACACTGCTACTGAGGAGCTCACATACCCCCAGCATTCTATTTTTAAGCAAAGGTGTTCTGATTTACTTCTCCTGTTTCATTGAGTTTCATACCCACCCACAAAAGATGCAACATTATTTATAACAGGAACCTTTCAGTTCATCCATGCACCAGCTACAGTTTAAAAAATTAGATAATTGGCACTGATAAAAAAAGGTTTCCTCAGCACTAGCTGTCTCTCAAGCCCAAGGGTTAATTGCTCAGGGAAAGTCAGGTTGCACTGGCACAAATGGTGGTGTGAACCGGGGTGTCAGATGGTAATAACAAGATGGAAAGGTGTGTGAAAAACCTCACTGTATGCTTTGATACAGCCCAGAGTGCTGTGGGAATAGGAATACTGATTGCTAATGGGTGGTTCCTGCTTAAGCGTAATTTTGGCCTTCAGAGCTTTCTGTGTCAGTACAGATGTCCTGTTCTTTTAGACCCGATAAATTCTCATTTCAATACTGAATGTTATTCCTTGCTAAGCAGTTTGTCCTTTTTAAGCATGAGAGTCCTCATCTCTCATCTGGATAACTCTGCTCATGCATGTTCATACAAATGTCATGGAAATGTACCGTAGCTCTTTAGCTTTGCGTTCAATTATACAGATTCCAAGTTGGCATAAGCTCGATAGCTTCAAATGGGGCCAACTTGCTTATGTATAACACTTATGTATAAAGATGCAGTGACTCCAGCCTTCTGGTTACATGCCAAAAACTGAAATACCTTTTGCCTCTGAAGTTACTTGTTGTTGTCTTTTGACTGGTTGTGTGTGTTACTTGTTTTTCTTTTTTTTCAGAAGAGTTAGGGCTGTGTTATTTTCATCTGTGCTGCTGGGTTGGTTTTTTTGTTTGTTTTGTGGTGTATTTGGTGTTTTGGTTTTGGGGTTTTTGTTTTGTTTTGGGCTTGGTTTTTTTTTAGTTTTAGAAACACTATCACAAGAAAATCTCCTCACATTCTGTTGCTGGGGACACTTGCATTTTGAATAGAGTTTGTTGTTTTGTCCTCTGTGAGAACAGCTCACAGTCCTGTGATACTGCACCTCTGCTACCTCAGTAACTCTGCCTTCTCTATCAAATGAGATGTCAGAGCATGGGCAAATGTCTCAAGCTGTCTCAGGCACCCAGCTGGGAAAATGCCACCTCTGTAGGAACTCTTTCTTATACAGTGAATAATTCCTCTACTTTGGTAAGTAAAGCAGGATCTGAGGAGAACGAGAACTTCCAGCTGAAGGAAAGTTAGGCCTGAACACAGCCTAGATGCTATGTGGGAAACCTACAGAACCCAAGTGTTATTAGACCTTCTGCAGAAGCCTGGAGGATAACCATTTACAAGGAGCTTCCTACGCCTGTTCCTCCTCCCCATTCCCCTTGGATTTTTACTAAGGAAAACAGACTCTCCATCTTCAGTCCCTGTGGCAGGAAGTGCCGCAGCCAGTCTGAGCTCCCTTTGGAGTGGGAAGGTTTCTTCACTCCTACAAAGTCATCTGTTCTCTCATGGCCAGATGCAGGTCATGCTGGTTTTTTCCTGTTTGGCCTCTGTTATTCAGCTTCACCCTCTACGGCAGCAACTGCTCAGAGCTGGACTGGCTTAAAACTCCTCAGCTGTGTAACTAAGAAACCCCACCTTGGCAAGTGCTCTTACAGGAGTCCTAAAGATTCGTTTAAATGACATTACTTTCAAATATTATCCCTTTATCAAGATAGGATAGGAAGGGGGTGTATAGAAAGACATAGATGTGTGTGTAGCGCATACATAGAAAGAGAAAAGAGAACGTTTAAGAGAATAATAAAAGTAGCTCTAAAAGTGGGCAGAGAGCACATACATTCAGTTTGACATCTCAACCATAAACAGTATTAAAAGGGGTCAGTCTGAAATGGAGCTGGCAATACAGGTAGTATAAATCATGTATAAATAAGGAGTGGGGTTTTCCTAGCATGCTACAGTAGTTTTTGTACTAAAGTAAAAGCTTGATTCAAACTACGGAAAAAAGTCTGTATATAACCTTGTTTTGTTATGTATGTGCATAAGATTTTGCTTTTGTAGATTCCTCTAATACATGCATAATTTACTACTTCAAGTAACACTGAAGCTTGCTTGCTTTATTGTCATCTGTGTAAACTGTTTACTCTTGTCATTACAAGGTAATGTAGATTGAGGATTATTTTAAGGGTAATGACTTAGGAAAGTGATTTCCTGGTATTTGAGGGAATTTAGATGGCAGAGAATAAGGAAAATAAAATGCTCTATGTAGCAATGATTACGTTCAGTGTATATTCAAGCACTGGTTTATATATCATGCCCTAATCAAGACAATTATTATTCAAGTTTATAATCTGATACTTTTGGGGTGCTTGATGCTGAGTAAATAACTATCAAATGGAATCTCATTTCCAGTGAGCTTTTGGGTTAGTTCAGATGAGAGACAAAGCAGTTTATACATGCACAGTCAACCAAGTGGTGGTATATAAGGAAACAGGAGTGAGACAACCCCCTTCCAGAAGGGTTAAATATGGGAAAAATTAACTACCTTTCTTTAATAACTTCTCAATAACAGAAATGAAGCAGATATAATTTCAGCAGATACTTGAAGAGCAGAAGTTGAGCTGTGTGAACTGATGGAGTTACCAAAGCATCCAAGTGCAATGGGAATGATACTGCACGGAACCTGGATTATCCAAATATAGCAGGCAAGAAGGCAGAAAGTCATAGAAGCTGGAAGTACAGCACTGGCAACATGCCTTTGGAGGAAGCCCACAGTTCAGAGCCCTTTCTGCAAAGAGAATTGAAACCCTGTGCAAAACCTTGTTCTGTGTTCCTATTGTTTCATAGAAATTGCTCCTCAATGGAATTGTGCTAATTGTTTAAAATTCTTACAGAAAAAGGTCTTGGTAGCTTTCATGCATTCTCTATTGAGGGCAGTGGGGGGAAGTAGCAAGAGCTGAACTTCAGCAGAAGAGGATACATTTTTGTGTAGCTCCCCACAGAGGAGGTATTGTAAGTGCCTTGTTGCCAAGCAAAGTTTGTTTTACAGTGATGTGAGATGCAGTTATTTGTATCTTTCTCCCAAGGACAGGTGCAGAATCTCATGGCCACAGAGCAAAACTATTGAGTGAGGGAAGAGAATCTGAGGGCCAAGTTGTGGTCCTCTGCCCATGCCAGGGCTGATGCCAGAATTCTCAGGCTGACTATTAGAACGATTTACCCATATTCCATGGGATGCCCCCACCGGTGGAAAAATACTCTGTGGAGTCTTGTACTAGAGGATTTTCACACTAAAAATGATTGGATTGCTAGCTGGGGCTGGTGGCAAGGAAGCGATAGGTTTGGATGGCTGCATCATGACTAGGCAGTTTACAAGATGGTGAAGAATTTGGTTCTCCCAGGATGAATTTTTTCTTGAGTGTGGCCAACTCACTCTCCTCTCAAAAAGAAGGATTCATTGCAGAGCTGCACTCTGCTCCCCCTCTAACAGTGACAGTCCCTTCCTTATCCTAGTTTGCTCTCCTCCACCACTCAAAACACATGTGCCTCCCCTGCACATGCAGCATGCACTGCTAAATTCTGGTCATGCTGAGTGGGTAGAAGTGGGTGTGTTGCTGTTGTGCTGGAACAGATGGTGTCTGCAATGCAGCCACTAGTTATGTTCATGTGTTGTAGGAGGTTGCTAAAGGAAAAGGGGAAAATTTAGGGTTTTTGTTGAAAAGGTTGGTTACTTTTCTCTTATTTATTGGGATTGGAACAATTGCAGAGATGAGGTTAGTTTTGTTGGATTTTTTCAGTGGCCAGTGAAAAAGTGGTAGTCAGTTGTTTGGTTTATTTAGATGACGTTCATTGAGCCAAGGTAACCCAATGAGGAGAGGAATCTAACCAATGATTTTTTGTGTCTTGATAGCTTTCAAGTACCCAGATTTCTGAACCACAGTGCACAACTTCCAGGTGTTCCCATCTTCTTCTGTTATGTCCCCATCACTTATTGCAAGCAAGACCCCTACGCAGGTCAGCTGCCACTCATACCATGCCTACCCAGCCTGGTACCACGGCCTGGAAGCTGGCCACTTATCCCTCACAGTGAAAGGTTGCAGCCACCTGCTAGGTTTCTCCTGTGGATCCCTGAAATCTGAGTCTCCTGCCTCTCACCAGAACCTGCCTAGGCCTACATGTCCGTCCTTAGGCAGCTGCAGCGCTGAGAATCCCTTTACCACCCCCTGCCCCAGGGGCTGACATGCTGTGCCTCTGTCCTTGGAGACCCCCCCCCTATCCATGTGGGGTGATAATTCACATATGTTATATGGTCCACAGCTTAATTTTTCTTGCTGAGTGGTGTAATGTATTTATCGGCTTGTTTCACATATTAGATCTCTGCCTGCACCTCCCCACACTCGGCTGCGTGTGGATGGAGGCTGACAACTCTGCCTTTATAAAACCTTTCCTTGCTCAACCCCATGACTAATGCACATAATTATTTTTAAAACAGCTCTGGATGCCACTGCAGTCCGCTTTCATGTGCACACAGAAATGTGTATTTACATTCATCTGGCATTTGTGAACCCCAGGTTTCCTTGTAAACCTTACTCTTACTGTGCTGTTTAAAGAAATATTTCGTAGCACCTGTGTCATGGTGGGGAGCCAGCTTGAGTGATTTGGATGGCCAGACGTACAAAGCAGAGAGTGTAAAATACATAAATAAAGAGAGACATTTAAAGAAATCTCATTTCATGGCACATTATTAAGCTCCTGTATTACTAAAGTCCCTCGAGGTTGCTCTGTTTCACTCGGAGACCAATTATTTCTCCTTTCCAAACCTAACTGGATGTGGGGGAAAATAAAAAACCTAGCTCAAACCCAAAAAAATGGGGAGGGAATCACAAAAAATCCCCAAACCAAGCCCAAAAGCCTCTCTCAAATTTTTTATTCTGGTATGGCATTGTGTTAAAAACTAGATTGGTTTGGGGGAGGAAATCACAAAAAATCCCCAAACCAAGCCCAAAAGCCTCTCTCAAATTTTTTATTCTGGTATGGCATTGTGTTAAAAACTAGATTGGTTTGGGGGAGGAAATCACAAAAAATCCCCAAACCAAGCCCAAAAGCCTCTCTCAAATTTTTTATTCTGGTATGGCATTGTCTTAAAAACTAGATTGGTTTGATGGGGGTTTTATTAATGAGTTGGTGAAGTTGTTTACCTGTAACATGTTTGCTTTCTGCATGTTCGCATATAATTAGATAATTTGTTCCAGTGCTTTTCTAGGAATTGTGATTGAAGCCACTTGCTCTGTTAATATTGGACATTTAAGTAATTTTCTTGAGGACCATTCTGCTCTTCTGTTTTCCCATTATCCAGTGCTATTCTTTCTCCAAGTGCTCAACAAAAATTTCTGGTCATTCTGATATGTTCTCTCATAGGCTGATGAGCACTCTGGGTGCATTTCCTCAGGTCTAACCAGTTAAACAAGCTTTCAGGCATTTTCTACCTTTCCAAAGTACTCTATGGCTTGTTCTCTTCTAGTGTCATCTTGGCTCTTTTACCCTTTCCCTTTTTTAGTGTAATTCTTCTGCTCATCCGTCCTACCTGTGTCCTTTTAAGTGCATAGCAGTATGAATTGCTCCACTTCTCAGGGCTAGCTGCTCCCTTCCCACTGAGAAGTGATCTCTGTTGTCTTGCTAATGTATTAATTTACATGCTTTCCTGGTAATATTGCCGTTCTCTGGGCCTGTTCTGTGTCTTTGGCCTTTGATTTTACCCTTATAAATTCATGCTCTTCCATCACGCTTCTCCTGAATAACTTACCCTATGTCCTATTTTTCTATTCTTCTCAAGTTTCAGGCTGTTACATAGCTCCTAGCAGAGCCAAGTTGCTCTCCTGCTATGCTTCCTCCGCACTGGCAGAGCATGTGTGTGCGCTTTTAATACTGTTTCTTCAGAGAGCTACCCATCCTCCAAACCTCCCTCTTCCCTTTAATTTTGCAGAAAATCATTCCCATCATATCCCAAGTAGCTATTGAATCCCTTGCCTGTTTCACAGCTTTGTGCTGGGAAAGGGAAAGGCTACCAAAGTCTTCAGCTAACGGCCTTTTTTTTTTTTAAGAAAATAAATTAAATCTCTATACGTAATGCTGCTTGTTAGATGACATGTAGCAGACCTCTCGTGTGTCCCAGGCTGCTTCTTTCATTTTTCTTGCTAAGTAGAGACTTCTAAGTTTATCCTGTGTCCTGTCAGAATAAAACCAATATATATACTAAAAAAAGTATTAATGGACATACCAAACGAATTATTTTGTTCTTGCTTGCCCTTTCTAAAGAGCCATAAACTTATTCCATAATAGTCCAGTCACAGGTGTCACCTATCAAGCTTTTGGTATTCTATTTGCTTTGAAATCAATTGCTTTAACTCCTTTACAACTGGTCTGTTTGTTTTTTATAGGGAAGTTTTCCTCAGAGTGTTTTTATTTTTAAAATAAATTTTTAAAAATAAAACTAGTAACTTTTGGTAAAAATTAATCCCAGGCAATTGTTGGCTTTCATTGCACTCTCAGTGCACACATGATATGGAGCACAGAGGGAGCCTGATACAAAAGGATGGGAGAAGCCTCTGAGTGTGGCAGTGAGGCAGGGGAAGCATCGTTGTGTCAGGGCAGGAAGACAGTTTTGGGAAAGCGGGGGCAGGACATACTCCCTGAATAAGCCTAACCTCTGTTCATATTTAACAAAAAAAACCCCAAATCCCCAAACAAACAAACAAAAACCGGCGCACACTGATGCGGGGTGCTGTGGGGTGGCTGAAATCGCCGCTTTAACCCGAAAGCATCCCCTGCAAGGGATGCCCTGGGGGTGCAGCTCGGCACCTCGCAGGCCGATTTCCAGCCCCCGTGCCGATGGATGGCACCGAGACACAGCCCCGCACCCAGGCCGGGATAGCTCAGGTGTTACCAGGAGCAAGGAGCGTGGAGGGCTCTCTGCATGGGTTCTGAAAGGTTTATTCCGAAGAGACCAGAGGCGAAGAGAGCGAGCAGGCCTCGTGTACAAGCTTATAAGGGGTAACAGAAAGGGGGCTGGCACAGTACCAGCAACCAATTACCTGGGGGCAAGGGGCAGGGAGAAGGCAGAGGGATACAACAACCAATGGGGAGAGGGAAGGGGCGGAGTGGGGGACCAGGTACCAGACAGGTACTGCCTGATGGGAGAAGAAGTCTTTTCCTGTAACCCGAGTAGGGGGAGCTGTTTTGTTTCCGAGTTGACCCACCAGCGCAGGGGGTCTCCTGCACCAGGGGTTTCTGGCATCTCGGCTTCTACCGTTGCCAGCTCACCCACCCCAACAGCACACCAAGAGCTCTGACTTAGTTCAGAGCCTTTGAAGAAACACACAGTAAATGGCTTGACATGTCCTGCTCACCACCCGAGACTTCCAGCTGTCCTGAGCCCTAATTCTGCCACAGCTTTAGCTCAGTGCAGACTCCTGAGGAGGCTCCCTTGCTCCTCGGACCACATCTGCTGCTGCTTCCTGAGGATAGAGGAGGAAGGCCGACAGTGACTGATGCAAGCACTGGCAGTGCAGCTGGCAGAGAAGCCTGAGGGAGCTGCTGTGTCTGGTCTGGATCATACCACAGCATTTAGCTAGTAGCTGTGCCTGCTCTGAAGGCTGCCCATCAGAGCTGAGAAGCCAAGCAAGTGGTTCTGCATTTTTGCTGTTTAACCTCCTCTGTTTAGCTGCAGCTAAGCATAAAACCCCAAAAGGTTTCAGAAGAAGGTTATTGTAAATAATAGGCCTGTTTTCTTTTGCTTTGCAGCTCACAGCATTGATTAGCTCAAGTAAAATACGTCTTTGTGACATTTTATCCTTCTTTGAAAATGGATCAAGGCAATTAGCAGGCTGGAGAAGCAGGTTACCTCAGCTGCATCCTGCCTCACCAGGGGCTCCTACGAAATCTCTTGTCACTTTGGGACTGCTTGAATTTTATACATGGTGTGTTGTTGGGGGATTTTTTGCACATCAGTTTACTACTCCTAATGAATCCAAGGACAACAGAGATGGATTTCTGTACTCACCATGCCTCCCTTTCAAGGGGGCAATGTGGTAATGCACATAGTGATTGTTTAAGGCCCAGATACATCTTTTCCCTCAACTGGTGATGAAGCCATGAGTTGAGCAGCAGTTCTGTGCACTAAAACCCACTTGCTGTCCAACCCACCTGGCCTGTCTTCCATTGATTCCTGATGGATAAAACAGGAAGACTACTTTGCTTGCTGCTTTCAAAATGCAAGGTGGTATTCTGAAAGTTGACCCAAATGACTTCCATCAATATTTCTGGATAAACTGGGCTTTCAGAATTACTGTGGAAAGTGCTAGCTATTCACAGGAGTAAAGAACTTCTCACCCCGAGAAAGAATACTTCTAATAAAAATAATGATTTTTAGTCAATCCAGATATCATAATGCTTCCTGAATCATATTTTAGCTTTTACCAGGCAGGCTGTCTTTCCTGACATTGCCCACGGGGAGCAGCAGTCTTCCTCCTACCTTAGTGAGGAACGCTTTGTGTGAGCCTGAGTGGGAGCCCCAGTGTGCAAAAGAGACTAGTCTAAAAAATGACGAGGTACAGCTCTTATCAGGCCCTCAGTGGCACTTACAGCTAAAAACACTCCAGTATTATTTTTTTTCAACCCCACTTTCATCTCATTTTCCATGAAAACTATTAACAATGTGACTTTTTTCATCAAATGTTTTCCCTCAGGCTAGAAATTCATTTGCTGCCCTCTTGAAATTCTTGTTTGTTAGACCTCAGGGGAAGAATGCAATATCTGAGCCTGGGATGCTGCAGTAGCACATGTATGATATTCTGACAAGCAATTGGAAAGTGAATCTATTGTATTTGCATCTCACAGCAGCTGACGTTAATGCACAAAGTTAAAATGAATCCAAGCAATATCTTAGATTTATGATCAATACTTAAGCAAGTGGTTGACTTAGTAATCAGAAAGGCTAATGATGATTAGTTCTGTCTGGAAATATGCTGGCCTGCAATAAGCAACATTTTTATCTCCTCGCATAAATGAATTATGTCTTAAAGCAGTGAAGGGCTTAAAAAGTAAACAAAATCTCTCCTTCTAGCTGTATGTATGCTTCTGGAAGCCTTAGAGACAGTCTGTGGGTTTTTTGTTTTTTTAAACAGCAATAAGTGCTTTGAAAGCTAAGCCTGTTGGAACACTTGTGCAAGCAGCCATTGGAAAGAGGAATGCTGTGAATGGAGCTGATCCAGAGCAGCAGTTTCAGCCTGGCTTGGCCGTTACCTGAATTGACTGCTGAGCAGTGCGGGCCCTTGTCCCTGCATTTGTACAAGTGCTGAGTTGTTCCCCAGAGCCTGTGAGGAGGAATGGAGGGCCTCTGTGTTCCCTCTCCTCCCCGCTCTCTTTCCCTGGCCTCACAGTGCTTTGGGACAGCAGGGGTTCGTGTGTATCCTGAGGCAGCACCTGGGGGGCTTCACAAAATCCCTTAGGCCTCCTTATTTTCCAGTCTCTGTGCACTTTGTGCCTGAAACTGGAATAATACTGAAGGAAACATCTGCAACTGGGAGATGAGCAGCTCCCACAGCAGTGTGGCACCCATTAAATGGGTGCTCAGGCAGCCCAGGTTACAATATGTCCTTAGATGAGCATTTTCCCATCCAGTGGAGTGGGATGCCATTTTCCCATCTACAGCTGGTGCCCAGGTTAATTCAGCAGCTCTTACCAAGGGACTTGTCAGTGTTTAGTACAGCCAACCTTCTGGTTAGAGAGGTGCACAGAGAGGAGAGACAAGACACTCTGGGCCAGTGCACCAAGCAGAGCTGCAGCAAGGCCAGGGACATCCCCTCTGTGAAGGGCAAAAGTGGCTCCAAGAGAAGCCCTATGAAATGCTGCCAGCAGGTAAAGCCAGCCACGCTTTGAGCCTGGCGTATGCAGTGTTACACTCCTGGGAAGCTCCTCAGCAGCAGTCAGTGGTGGGATGGGCAGGGGAAGGCAGCAGGTGAGCAGGGCCACTGGCACCTGGCAAATGTCAGAACCCTGCTGAGAAATGGTCACAGATTAAAAAGGCTGTGAGCGTGGAGAACACAGGTTTGCTGCTCACGAGGATTGTTTCCTAGAGCGGAGGCTGCATGAAAGGAGGGAAGAGCTGGCACTGCAGACAATGTTGGGGATGTTGCTATGGCCACCAGGAAAGTGGAGGGGGGGATGCATACAGGAGTGCAGAGTGGTGGTGATACGGCAGCTGCAAAGCAAACCTCTATTAATCATCCTGGGGATCGCTCCTGCTGATCAGCAGCACAGAGCAGCCCAGCCTCCAGCTGAAACCTCTGAGGAAGTTCTCCTGTTGTTTTGCTGCATATGAGCACGGCACCTATGCTGGTGGTGCAGAAGTGTAAAGAATATGTGTGTTTGTTTGTGTGTGTGCATGGCCTGTGTCTGTGCCTGCTGCTGAGTTGTTGAAGTGGAATTTAGTTAATAACAGAAGCTATGCAAAGTTTTTTGCCTCCTTTGGTCCTCTGTGAGGTGCTGCTCGCCAAGCTGGTACCGTCTCTGCTACAGTGTGTTGGGCTTGCACGTAGCTGGAAAAATGTTTTCCATTCCCATGTATTATTCACTGTAAGATTTGAATATTTTATCTAAGGCAGTTTCTTGATATTCACTTACATTCATTTTCTCTTTCTTTCCCTTTCCTCCCCTACAGCCCAGAGAACAAGTAAGGTGAAAATACAAAGCCAGTATCTAACTTGTCTCCTGCAAGCAAGGAGAGTGAGAGATGCTAGTGGAAGCTGGCTGTAATTGGAAACAACTGTTGTATGGAGAAGGCAAGGCTGGGAGAGATGTAAAAAGCCCTTGTGCTTGCCTCAGTGCTTAGAAATATATGGATAATTTATTCCTGGGATGAGAGGTACCGCTGTTGGATAAAGGGATGCAGGCATTCTGCTGCATGTAACATTTTGGCATGTAACAGGGGACACAAGCTCAAGTTTAGGAACAGTGGCTGAAAGGTGACACGTCTCTCTGCAGCTTACAGCCAGTCCTACCTGCTGGCTTTGGTGACCACTGTGGCTTCTGTAGTGCTTGAGAGGGAACTCTGTCACCATCCTGTGTGTGGCTGGACACATCACTTGATCCCCTGTAATCACGAGAATTTCTGAGTGGTAAATGCCTCTTGTTGTGCCAAATTGCCTTGCTGATTCTAATTGCAAAACCTTCCTTGTGCCAACAGGTAAGCAAAGGGGATTCTCAGACAGCTCAGACAGCAGGTTTTACAGATGTTTTGTAGCCTCTGCCACTTAATGTGGTGGCTTAGTTTATTCAAGTGCAAGGCTAGAACAAGCAAATAACCCCTGCAAGGCCCTGCAAAAGGCCAGCTACAATCAGCAAGGTAGTCATGGTCTCATCTCAGAGCTCTGCTTGGCTGGAAGCTGTGTCCTTACGAAAGGAAGGGATCCTAGAGGCTGACTAATGTTACATGTGGCATCAGACATCCTAACAGCCTCCCAGCAAGTTCCCAGACAAATCCTAGCACTGTGGAAGAGCAGTCACCAGCATTTCTGCAGTATGCAGGACGGATTTCCCCCCGTTGACATAGGCAGATGTCACTGGTGGGTTTGCTGACTTCATGCTAGTGGAGAAAATCCACCCCTTGCTTTTCTTGTCCTGTGTAAAGACAGTGAGCATCTTAAAATGCATAATTTTTGTGGCTATAATGTGCCAGCTGCACAAATGTGCTTTCTGTTCCCTCCCCTCTGACACCTTGCTGGGGATGAAGATTTGCTCTGTTTAGTTCAGTGAATAAATTGAAGAGGTGTGGGCTTCTTTGCTAATCGGTTTTTCTCATCTCCACGACTTTCGTTGTGGCAGCTGGTCTTCTGGAGCATGCACAATCTTTAATTACAGCAGTTATCAGGTGTCCAGACTGCAAAGTCAGCTCACTGCTGGAGAGCTGAACTGGTCTTTGGGTTTTCCTTAACTGGTGGAGTGCCAACCACTCTTTGGTAGCAGAGATGGCTTCTTGCAGGAAATAACTCATCAGTAACTTTTGAGAGATTGCATCACTCTTTTCCATGTAGCACCTCCTCTGCTCCCGTTATTTATCCCAGGCGCTAATCATTTCTTCTTTTCTGGCCTTTTATGTCTCCCTTCTCCCAGCAGACCCAAAAGAAGTTCTCAGCACAATGTGCTGATATTCTGTGCTCTCCTTAAAATTCCCCATGCCGAGGAGCCAAGCAGCTGTACAAGGAATGAAGCACAGAGCCTCGGTCCAGCTCCTCAGTGCTGGGAAATGTGTTCATGGGACTTTTTCTGGTTACAAACTCTTTCACTCCCGAGCTGCCTTCGTGCTGCAGCTGTACAAGTGGTTACAAGCTTCACTGTATAAACACTCTTGGTTTTTCTAATGGGAAAGTATTGTGATGAAAAGCTGAGTGTTGCAATGGCCTTTCACAGAAGCACAAATAACCTTCCAGAAAAAAAGTAACACATGACAGGATTGCAAATCTGATACGCTGTCCTTGTGCAGTTCCAGGTAAATGTAGGGGGTCCCTGCAAATGTGCCAGCCTTTCCACTTGAAAAAAAAACTTGTCGTTTTCCTCCTGTTCCTGAGCCAAACTGTAGCAAACCTCTGGTTTGCCTTTCTAGGAAACAGAGCAGATTATCAGGTGCTCAAAGCCCATCTTCTTTTATTTATATGCATTTACTAACTTTGGAGCAAAGGTCGCCTCAAACCATGTACAAAGGAACCCTGTTCTGAAAGAAAGTTCATTCCTGTGAGCCCAGAGTTGTGGTTTTGAAGGTTTTCTGTCTAAATACTGGGAATAAACCTCCCAGCACGCTCCCAGATTCATGTAGTGATTTCTCTCAAAATAAGAATCCTTTATTAAAAAAATAAGGAAAGAAAAAAATATTTAAAAGCTCCAATCCCTACCAGTACAATATTTTTTTGAAGATTAAAAACTTGCTCATTAGAAATAGACAATCTAACAGGGCCACCTAGTGATATCCCCAGTGACAAGGCACAGCAAGGACCATGGCAGATCCCAGCTTTATCACCAATCTGCTGCCTGCGGGCGAGGAGGAACCAAGAAAGACAAGCTGGTGCCTGTGTTCCCAGGCACTCTGGGGTCCCCATCAGAACCTGGCCTTACAGGTCTCTTTACAGCATCTTGGCTCAAGTAGAGCACCTGGTCTGGATGGACTAATGCTGTTTCTATGGGGGGGGGAACCAACCATGGGTGCTGTGAAACAGCCTGCACCAGAACCCACCTCCCAAATCTCAAGATAGTATCTTCTCTGGAATGGAAGGTTACCATGTTGTTCTGAGGCAAAATTGTGACAAAACCCAGGTGCTTTTATACTTTTTTCCCTTTTTCTAAAAGGCTATCTGGCAAACCGTATAGCCACTTTATTGCTTTTTGCTGCCTGATTTCTCTGTGCCTAAAAGGGCAGTGTAGTTAGCATACTTCAGGCTGCAACTTGACATGAAAAGCTAGGCTCTTAGCTATGCTTCAAGGAAAGCCCTTTATTTCTCCTATCAATTCCCCAACAGCCAGGTGCACCTCACCTCCTGACTCATGAAACTGTAAGTGTGATAGGGTTCATGCCCGAGGAAGCAAGAAAAAGCCTTGAGACAACAGACTTAAAACGTCGAGCAGATTCCCTGGTTTCTCATGGAACTCCCACGTGGGCTGTGTAGCTGGACACTGTGGTCACCTTTTGCAGGAATACAGGTGGGTAAAACCATCTTGGCTGCCCACCCTGTGAGCATTTGTGGCAGGGCAGTTATAAGCCCATTCAGTGACTTAGATGGGGACAGGCCACAAGGTTTTCACCTTTGCAGAAAACAGCAGATTGGCCTGAGAGCTTCAAGATGTATTTTCTGCTAAGAAAAAGCTGGGCCAGGTCAGCCGAGGCAATCTGCTTTGGCAGCCCACTGTTTCCTGGGACTGTGGGAATGTGTGCATGTTTTCCAAGGAGCAAATTTGGTTTCAGTGATCATCTGATGAAGCCCACGCTTCATGTGCAAGCTGCCTTCATCAAGCACGACCAAGGGCTGGCAGTGCCTACACTGAGACCTGGCAGGGGCTGTGCCAAGGGTTTCTGCTGCTCTGATGGGTCATGGGGGCTTTCTTGGGCAACAGGAGGAAGCCCTGCTGACAGTTTATCACATCATTATCAAGGAAGTTGATGAAAATTCATTCAGCTGTCCTTGTGCTGGCTGTTATGTTCCTTTCTTCAGTGACTCACAGCTCAAATAATAGCATAGGTCCTGTGTGTCACATTTGCACATAACTTGTACAGATTTGTAAGTGCAAAGATGTATGTGTCCTGGGCTTTATTTGAACATGCTTTTAATTATGGGGAAATTGAAATTAAACAGTCTTCAGAGTCAGTTGCTCCACAACAAGAGAGAATCTCAAAAAATGAGCAGTTTCACTCCGTGCTCTCTTTACCTTGTTACACTAATATTTGCAGAGGAATATTATGTTTGATCAGACATTTTTCATTACTTAGAACAAAATCTCCACTAGTAAATCTTTAAAGAGATGATTTTTTTTAAATCTGAGTTTTGGTCCTAGAAAGACGTGAAAACATCCCTTCGGTTTCCCAATGCCATGGAAAATGCACAGTCACCATCTTGTTTTGTAGGACAGTGGAGCAGCAGAGATGGATGCTGAGTGATTTGCCCAAGACTGGTTCAACAGCAGTGGCAGGCAAATGACCAGGACCCTGACTCTGCGGCCTGCTCTAAGAGCTGGAACAAGACTCAGGGTTGTGAATGGCATGCATGAGTCCCATCAAGTTCTCCTAAAGAATAATATTTTCCTTGATTTCTGGAAAATTATTCATCTGGCCAGCTGTTGTCCAACAAGTGCTGTATTAAGTATGATGCATGCTTCTTTTTTCTGTCTCTTGCCTGCAGGAACTTCTGCATCTGGGCTCTGGGATCTCGGAGTTACCCAAGCATGTCCACGGTGCACTGCAGAGGAACCTTCAGACCTCAAATGCTACACAGCTGAAAACAAGCAGCAGACAAAACTTTTCCTATTAAAGGTTTTACTGGGGCACCCGATACCCGTCATTCACAACATTCTAAATGCCCATGTAATAATCCAGATATGTGATCTGAGATTGGCTTCAAATATTTTGTATCAGAACAACATAAGCTGATTACTTTTTCCTCCATTCATTCAGCTTTACTTCTTCTAGGTAAGCAGAATTGCAAGGGCTGGATTTGATGTTTAGCTGACTAAGTTCCACATAGCCTATTGTTGCAAATGAGGTGCATGGACTGTAATCACCCCTGCAGAAAGAAAGATGGAAATGCAGCATGCCACAACTCTGAGAGGTAGGGAATCACCGTATTGCTGGGGTCCTGTGCATCTCCCAGGTCCATACAGAGTTCAAGCTGCGGTTAAGACCTATAAGCTCCAAAGCAGACAAGGCCTTTGTGT
Source organism: Oreocharis arfaki (assembly GCA_013398015.1). Lineage (NCBI taxonomy): Eukaryota > Metazoa > Chordata > Aves > Passeriformes > Paramythiidae > Oreocharis > Oreocharis arfaki. Next base: position 1,334,132 of record VZRR01007842.1, on the reverse strand, counting down.
TGCAAATTAGCCATGAAATGCTTCTCTTTCAGTGGTTTTATTCACAAATATCACTGCTGTTTTTTCAGTGGTCACGGGAGATATCACTCCTGGACTACTGTTTGTGTGGCAAGCCAAAACCAAACCCTTTGTGCTCAGGGATGATCTGCGATGCTGCTGCTGCCACAGTCAAACTCTGGCTGCACCAGGAGATACTGCCCTGCATCGTGGGCTGGGGCAGGGGAGAGTGGAGCATGAATCCCTGTGAGACATCTTGGCATAGTATCATAAATGAGCTACTGGACTTGGGCTTGAATGCTTGGGTTTAAATCTATTCACTCCAGCACACCACTTTCCTTTCCCTCGGAGCAGGCAGCTGCTCAGCATCTGCCACAGGAAAGCACCAGCCTTGCAGGAAGATGCCAGCCCTGCAGTAAGGTGCCAGCGATGCCATTATGGTCTTTTGCCTTTTCTTTTATACCCCTTTTATATACCCTTCTATATAGCTTTTATGTATTCTTAGTGCTTTTAGCCCACATGCTTTTAATTCCTTAAGTCAGAGAACCTAGCTGAGACCCAATATCCTGTTAGGCCAGGAAACCAAACATCCTGGAAGCCTCGCAGTCAGGGGTCAGAAAGCCCCAGACACCAAGGTCCTCTCTAGAACATATTCTGTAAACTAGGATGGGTCCATCCAGAGGAAAGTTCCTCGGGACAGGGGGCTCACTTGAGCCTTTCATTGCGGAATCTTTGATAGATATGCTAATTTGCAAGGCCTATAATTGTGTATATTTCTCAAACACTCTGTGTGTGTGCATTTCGGTGCATTCCACCAGGACGAAGTGCTGCACCTAAGGATCCTTAAATAAATACCGAGGTAAAAACCCCCTTTTTTCCCTTAAACATGTTTGGTTCTTAATTTTAAGACCAGAAAAAGGCAACACCAGCCTTGCAGTAAGATGCCATGCTATGGATGCTGGTGGAAGGGCTGAGGGACGTGTCCTGCTCTGCTGCATGTGTGCTTGATAATGCAAATAAAGGAGCAAGGTCAGTAGGCAGCAGCCTGAAGCCTGGACAGAGAGGCCCTTGGGCAGCTGGATGGGTGTGAGGGGAAGGCAAGTGGGCAGGAATGGAGAGCTGTGACTCCTGTTGGCTGAGGTGGAGGGTCCCCAAAGCTTCTGCCCATTCATTCACCTTGTTCTTGGTTCTGTTACCGGCAGCCAGGAAGGTCACGCCTTGAATATAGATACACACAAAGGCTTTCCTGCAATTACACCTGTTGTCAGAGCAAAGGCTGGGGATTTTGCCTGCCACAGTCTGAAACTATTTGGGAGACACAGATGCTATCAAAGCTCTCTTTGCTAATGAGGGTGGCTTTTACTTTTATGTTGCCTTCTGAAAGACTCTTGATTTGACACCCAAGGAGTTACAAGAGTGTCGTGCTGATGTCTTTCTGCTGCTGTGACTCCTTGAACACAGGCTAACAAAATCACTAATTCTGCTTCTTATAGTCATATTGTCAGGCTTTCTTGTAAAGCTGTACATGCCATTTAATAAAAAAAGAGGTTTTTCTGTGGCAATGATGCCAGGGAAACTGAGGGCTGTTCTTTGCATTTATAGCACAGTTGGGTTGTGATGTAGGAAAGGATGTGCTATAGACCACCCAATATGCTGAATGACTCTGGGCAGGCCACACCAGCAAAACCAGTATCATTTTATTAACAGTCCATCTGGCCTGCTGCCCTGGGTACAGCATCAGCTGGCTTTGTCACCCGGCTATTGCAGAGCTGCATCTTCTGTTCCTACATTTCCTGTGACGCACCAGAGCTGTATTGCAGAGGTCACTTGGGGGAGAAGCCCGCAGATGAGGGACAGAGCAGAAGTAGGAGGTCAGCAGCACACTTACTGCTACTGGGAGGTTCTACCCCAGCCCTAGCAGGGCTGAGAGATTACTTTGCCCCTAGTAAACTGGGACATGACTTTTCACAGGGCGATTCTAACCTAGAATACATGGCTGGGTTTGTAAGCAGAGAGATTCAAAGAAAATAAACCCTTTGAAGTAACTCGCCCAACCCATTTTGAGTGTGTGTGTGTGTACATGAGGGTTGCTGGTCTTCCCTGAAGAGCCTCTTCTCTTCAGATTGGTGTATGTGAAAACAGGAAAAAACCTCTCCGATGCTAAACACATCTAGCCCTAATATTCAAGAGCTAAATATCTGCCCTCACTCAAACCTGTGAGACATTTTCAGCTCACTGAGGCCTCCCTGGCCCAGTGTATGAGAGTGTAAAATGTGTGGCTGGTGAGAGCGCACAGCACAGATCGATGTTGCTGATACGTCTCCCTGCTGCTTGCAGGTGACCCTGTTGCTTCACATCATTGTCCTTGTGCACGTGCAGATGTACCTGGCAATGCTAATCAAACCCGGGATTTTCAGGTAGTATATGAAAAGGGGCAGAGCTGTTTTTCCAGAGGAAGGAAACAATGGAAAATGAGCAATAATTCAGTGGTTTGACTTTGCACTGACTGTGAGCGGCCCTGACTCCCAGTGTTCAGAAGAGAAAAATGAAAAGCTTTTCTTTCACAGGTCACAGAGTAATTGCAAAGAAAAGAACTATCCTGCCAGCCTTAAGCAGGTGTGAAGGTGTTCATGCCTTGGCTGCAATTCCCCTGCTATCACATCCAGCGGGCAGCCCCATCTGCAATCCAGTCAGAAAATGAAAGCATTGGGTGTTTTTGTCTGGGAAAGAGTTCCAACAGTCACTGCGAGCGCTGTTCACCTGCAGGAATCACACCCTTTTGCTTCCTCCTCTTCCACAAGGTCATGTCCAGGACATATCTCAACCAAAGTTTTGATTTTTCAGCTAAAAATTAACAGGCTTTAATTTGTACTTTTACCCTTTCCCTTTTGGACTTTACCTGAAATGCTTTCACATGTTGCTTTTACAATACAGACATACAAGAGATAAAACAGAAGATACGTAGAAAAAAATTATCAGGAATCTGGTCTGAAATCACCTTTGTGGAAGCAAAGAACTAGATCAACAGTATTGCCCACAGCAGTAAGAGATATTAGATGGTTGCATTTGGTGGAAAAGTGTTTTCATTCAGCCATTCAACAGAGTGAGTCTAATATCAATAAAAACACTAATTCAGAAAATAATTTCCTTCACTGTGTTTGGAAGCTGACGTGCACACTCATATAAATGTGCATGTGTTGACTCTGTGTGTATGCCTCACACACCAGCACTAGATTTTCTTACTGCCTTTCAGCTGCATACTAGCTCTTTGCTTCATTTTCTAATTAATCAGCATCTGTAAATGTCAGAGCACGTTCTTCATCTTTTCCAGTCACTCATGCAGAAGTTAAATGGGACTCATCCTGAAGAGGGTTCCTCTCTGAAAGCCTTTGCCAAATCCCTGATGACCTAAAGACTTTACCAGGCAGATGGCTGAACCTTCCCTATGGCCATTACCTTTGTGGGTGAGAGATGGCAAACTAAATTTCCTCTCTAAAAGCATCCTGGGCCCTCTGAACCTTCCAGAGTCTGACAGAGCTTAGCATTAGAAACTTTTGAGGCAGCATTGATGCTTTACATTTCTCTGAAGACAGAGAGAACTGCATTTTGGTGCTTTGCTGGATGGGGATGTAAAGTTTGCTGCAACTACTCGTGATTTGATTTCTTCAAGAATCTCTCGTTGTGTGCTGACGACTGCCACTCCCAAGCAAGGCTATTCTTTTATATGCACTTAAAGACACATGTAATATGTCTTGGAGTAGCCTATTTAAAAAGGCGGTTTAAATCAGCCCAACTTTTTGTGGGACTCGCACACTTATCCTGTGATACCTTGAAATTCTGCCCTAGCTATACTGCTTTAAAGAAAATAAACAGAATTCGAATGATTAGCTAGATACTAGCTCACTTGTCTGATGAGCTAGTTGAAAGCCTTTCCATCTTCTGTAACATTTTGTTTCCTTTTTGATTTTTTTGTTTGTTTTTTGCCACTGACAGATTGTCCAGAGATTGTTACTAAATTCTTTATTAAAATACAGAGGTGTCTCTTCTGAATTGATGTACTCAATTCAGTACCTAGTATAATTTGAAAACAGTTCAAATTGCATATCTTTAATGGGACAACATTTTGTCTGGTTTTCCACCTTTCTTCAGTTTCCTCTGGAACGCACCCAAAATAGCTCAGTGTCATCGGCAAATCTTGGAAATGGAACTAAACTTCTAGCAATGGAGAACTGTTTGTGGACCTCGCTCTGTTCCTGTTTGCTTTTATTTTAAGCACTCATTTAATGTTTAATTGAGACCAATACAGCTTCATTTTTAAGCCAGTATTTAGGTATTAATGACAAACTATGAAGGCCTCTCACAGCTCTGTTAGCTTCTGTATCCGTGAACCCTGGTCCCACCCAAAAGATGCAAATATTTCTTGAGTGCACACCATCTCCTGTGCTGCTGAACAGGCTGCTGGCAGTGCCTTGGTCCTGGAGGCCAGTCTTCCTGTTGCATAAAGCACTTGCAGATTTCAAAACCAGTTTAAGAAATATTTATTTTATTTTTTGTCTAATCCTTAAACCAGTGGCCTGGTACTTTGCCTAGATTGCAAATATCAAAGAGCTGATTGAAATGCTCTGGACCCTCCTGACCTCATAAGGAATGCTCTGTAATCCTTTTGTTAGGCAGGCATTAGTTTCTCCTGAGCTATGATGATTTATAGATATGAGAGGATACTGTTTTCTCTGTGAACCAAAAGCTGTATAGTTTTTTTTTCAGGAGGCAGAAGTTCCTTTGGGCCTTTGGGCCATGTGGAGGATGATGGGGTTTGTCACTTGCAGGTTTACAGCTGTGCTGCTCCTCGTGGGCTGCAATGGGCCTCGCTGCTGTACATGCACCCAGCCTCCTGCTGTGATTGCAAGGTTCATGATTGCCTCGAGGGGGATGGATTTCCCAAATACACATGCACCAGGTGGGGGTGGTGCTGCTAGCTAAGCTGGTGTTTATGCTCAGGTAAGTCCCTGTTCAGTCCCAACCAGGTGCAAGACTGGATGAAGCAACAGGGGGGGCAGCCTCCTTTCACACTCGGTTTTCAGAAACAGGCTAGAGCGCAGCTGCTTTTGCCGCTTGTCCCCAAGTAGGTCTGGACTGTGTCAGGGAAAGGGCAATGGTGTCCTCAGAAGAAGTGACAGCCAGGAAGGGCCAACATTTTCAGTGCCCCACAGTCCCCTTCCACAGGCATCAGATGTTGAAGATCCCTATTCTAAAGAAGAAATTTTCCCCTATCACCAAATTGTGGTGATTGTAAATAAAATAAGAAAAAAAGGATAAAAACAACACAGAGCTGTGTGAAAATGCCAAGTAAATTAAGACCTCTTGTCACAAGCAGAGCGGTCTTGACTCAGGGATTTTAATTTAATTTAACTTAATTCAATTCATTTCTGATTAACAGAAATTTTTCATAACTACATCGGCTATTGAGTAGAAAAATAAGGGGCTGAAGGATAAAACAAACCCTGAGGGAAATGTCTTTCTTCCCCTTTCCCCAAACTGATTTTCCGGCCAGCACTTTTCCTCCACCTTTCCTGGTCCCCACTTCCCTGCACGTTGCACTCAATCCCTCCCTGTCCCTTCGGGTGAGGTGACAGGTGGCACAGGAGGTTGGGCTGGTGCATAGCAGGTTTTTCTCTGCTGATCCATGCCACCCATTGCTCCCCATCGTGTTGTGGGTCCTTCATGGGCTGCAGTCCCTCCAGGGTCCTCCTCAGCCAAGAGATCCACCACGCAGGTGTGTGTCCCCAGCCCTGCCCCCTGCTGTTTGCCTCCCCTGTGTAATTTCCCCAAATTGTGGAAGTAACAGCAGTAAAGTGTTGCTGTCCCTGCACTGTCCAAATTTATTCTTTTCCTGACACGTGGAGCCTTTTCTCCAAATAAGGTTATGTCTCTTTTCCTTGAGCCACTGCAGGTTGTCCTCACTGGCTTGGGGGGGTTTTCCACATTGCTGGTGATCTTCAAATTTTTTAATGTTTCTTTTTCCAGGTGTAGGTGCTAAACTTGTAAGATCTAAGCTCTCACTTTGACAGTTCTCAGCTGAATAGCTAGTATTTTGACACACATCAAAACCTCTCTTTTTCAAGTATTCAAGGCACATTTTAGGTGTGTTACTCCTAGATATCCTCTCTCAGGTTTACATGAGAAATTTGTGGAGTGTGTGCTCAACTGAAGGAGCACTTCTCTGGAGTTTACTGTTGAAATGAAAAGGTGGGGATGTTCTCTGGAAAATACAAACTGCTCAGCACATAGAGCAGTACCCCTGAGTCACTGTGATGCAAAAATAGCTGCTATCTCTTTTCCTCTGTTCCTCTTAAGGGACTCAAGACGCAGCAGTTTGTTTATATTGATTAATTAGTAAGTGCAGCTTATTACATTTCTCAAACTGGGAACTAGCTATGAATGCTTAAGCAAACATGACAAAGGATTGTAGCAGAGATATCTGCAAGATAGTCATGTAATACAAGGAATTATTTTTTTAGTAATGGGTTTGCTGACAGAACCATGCTTCCTATCTACATCTAGAAATGGATAAGGAGCAATTTTCCTGGCCATTTAATAATGTAGGGAAGATACTGGCAACATGTCTATCCATTCAGGTCAAAATTCCCCGTCTTTGTTGTTTGCATTTGGATACAGGTATAAAAATGCTCCTCTTTGGTGGGCTGAGAAGTCTTTGCAAATGGAAAACACTCCAGTCTACGACCTCCACTCCACTGATCCAGAAAAATCCTTTTGTCATTCTTCAGATACTGTGTCTTTGGGAAGAGACCTTTCAGCTTTATCTCCTCATTCCTAGATCCCTTTCAGTGCAGGTAGGTTGGTCCTGTACAAATTATTGTTACAAAGAAGTTTGGTATAAAGCAAATACCCTTCCTGACCAAAGCAAGATGTACGTATATACTCAATGAATGCACACTCTCCTGAACTAATGGCCATCCTCACAATGGCTCTGCTGTGACATGGAGGAGTGAGGAGGTTGACACAGGCTGTCACTTTTACAGATGGGCTCTTCAGAGATTGCTCCCACATGCTGGACAGCACGGCAGGCAAGGTCGTCTTTGCTGCAGCGTGTATCTGAAATCCCTTTCCAAACACACATTGCTGCTCACAGTTGGCCTGCTGGAAATGAACTGTGTCCCGTTCTGATGCAGCTAGCTATCCTCAGAGGGCTAAAAACAGGCAGAAAACAGTGGGCAGTCTGTCTATTCTATGCCTTGAACACAAAGTCCTGGGCACAGGGCACTTATATTGCAGATGCCCTGAAAACCCCCAACAGCTGCCTTCTGGATGTTGCAGTTGCCCTGGGGCTCGGGGGATCACTGCAAGTTGCCTGCCAGAGGTTGGCAGGAGGCAGACATTGCTCACCCCTCTGCACCACCATTATTACACCCATAAAACATGCCTCTCTCCTTGGGCTGTTCAGCAGGGCTGCTCACGGGCAGCTCCTCCACCAGTGCCGGCTGTCTCCTCTGCTGGTTTCCCTTACAGTGTGGGCACAGCTGCACCATGGTTTCAGCAACTGCTCAGCCCCTGAGTCTCTGAGTTTTTCACCTTCAGCTACTGAGAGCTGGGCATTTGCTTATCTAATCTGAGGCTTGTTTTCTGAAACTTACTTCTGTTGAAACACGGCTTTTCTGTTAAGTTGTTTGATCTACATTGCGCTGCTTTGGGAAAGGCTGGGCCAGTCCTGTGTTGCTCCCTGTTACTTCAGTGCAGGGCTGGTTGCTGTACCCTAATTTTTCTGGATGGGCCAGGAAAAGTGGTGGCAGGTCTTGTAAAGTCTGAATATTAAATCTTATTTGGCTGCCCCTCATGAGGATTAAATCACAGGGAAAATGTACGGTACTTGGAGCAGGAGCCCAGCCAGTGCCATGCGTCCTCGAAGACACACTCACAAATCCTTTTTCAGCTAAATCCCAAGTATAAATAAAATAAGAGGAAAAAAAAACCAACCAAAGAAAAAGCCCACCGTAACCAAAAAAAAAAAAACCAAAACCAAAAAACCCCAAACCCACAAAAAGGAAAAAAAACCCACAGGTTTTCTCAGCTGTATGTTAATATCCGAGCTGTTTACTTACACGTGTAATAGCTTGAGACCTGACTGTGCTGCAGTCATTGAACTTCATCTTAGGGATGAAATGAAAGTCGTTTTCATGAAAAATTTCTCTGACCCATCTACAGGCAAAGCCACTGCTGGCTTCTCTATCTTGTCTTCACATACTGCTGAGATAGCAGTGCTGAAGCCAGAAGTTGCTGAAATGAAAGGATTTGCTGTCTGTTTTGTCACAGTAAAGGGTTGTGGAAAGGAAACCTTTGAGGATGGTGACTCCAAGAAGTCATCCCAGCATTAGTTTCTGTTGCAGGAATGCCAGACATCTCCTAAAATCAGCTCTCATAGCCCTTGGAGGTGACATTCATGGCAGACAGATCCAACTCCAACTTCTATGTACTTTACTAGCAGTAAAAAGGCTTATTTCCTGAAAACTTTTATTAAACTGTTGGGAATATGTTTGCAGGGAGAAAACAACCAGAAAACTTTTAATACACAACAAATTGAGCTGGATGTAGCTATTTGCTGTTGGTTCTTTTCTTTCAACTGCACCAGCCTTGGGAACAAACCAAATCTGTTTTAAAGAGCAACACACTCCCAGCCCTTAGATGTAGAAAAGCTTTTTAAATTCAAAGGGTACCTTGAGAATTACAGGAGAGAGTGTAGCAAAAAGTAGTGCAGACCTGTGCAAAACATCCCATTCCTTATACCCGAGGAAAGCAAATGATGCAACCTTACTTAGCATTACAATTGACTAACACTGACAGCTGAAGCTTTAATAAAATGATCACCTACCAGCGGAATATCTGAGATCTTTGAGCATGATGCGTGCTGCCTTCCTAGGAGTCACCTCTATCTGTTGAGCTTTTTAAAGAATGGCGTCTCTTCATAAAGGAGTGGGAGGACATTTCTCTTCTTCCTCCCCAGCAGCTGTGTTGTGTCATCAATTACACACGAGGGGCCACTTTTGCAACTAGTGCAAATGATTATTATTAACTCTACATTGGTGAAAATAATAAGATCATTCTGATTTATACCAGCAGGGTTTTCTTTCATCCATTTCTGCCATGAGTCCATTCACAGATGTGTGTAGGGGCCTTAACTTGTAGGGATTTTCATGGCACAAGCGTGGCAGTGAGCTGTACTCTCACGAGTACCCCACTGCTGTGTTCCAGCCCTTGCCACACAAACTGCTTTGGGCCATGGAAATACCGCAGCAGAACCAGCAGGTTCTTGGCCTAGGCACCAGAGATTTACCAGGTCATTATCCTGTGCCAAGAACATCAGCCAGCTGAGGTGCTCTCCGCTGTGGGAGGAGACTGAGCCAAAACAGCTGCTCAGTCAAGGATATGAAACCGGGGAGAAATTGGTACAGATTGGTCAAACTCCCAAACTGCAGCCCCCCAGGCCTGACTCCACTGAGAATGAGAAAGGTGGGTTTCCTAAAATATGAAAGGAATGACTCGTTCTGCCATCATTAGTGGCTGAAGGCAAACACCCAATGCGATTGAGTTAACAAAACCACCACCTGTATGATGCCGTGGTTGAAGGCTCTCCAGGGAAGACACTGACTCACAGGACTACTCTTGCTCATCCCTTCCAGCCCAAGCAGGAGAAGGCCGTGTGCAGAGGTATGACACATTTGAATCTCGAGCAAGTGGGGGAGGTACCCTTTCTTTCATATTCTATTTTCAATGTCAGGAACAAATTGATATGCTGGTCAATTCCAGGACTCTGAAAATGGATGTTTGCATTAGTAAATTAGGCAGCCTTATTTTGCATGAATTTTCAAGTTCTCTTTTTATTTTCCCCTTTGTTCTAAAAATAAAAGGTCAAAAGTAGAGCTGATCAAGAACTTGAGTGGGAAGAGGAATGAAATTGATATCTAAACCAAAAAATTTGGAGGGAAAAATAATTCTCTTGCATCTTCTTTTTGTTTAGTTGTGGTTTTTTACTTTACAATGAAGTGGGGAGGGAAAGCTCACCAGTTTGAGCCCAAAGAAGGCCTTTTGTACAAAAGCTGCTCTGTGAAGTTTGCGGGTTATTGCATCACTTTTTGGATGCATTTTCACAATTTATTTTTAAAAATTTTATTCCCAGGTGAAAATATGAAAGGACTATTATATTTTTATTGAGAAAACAAAAACAAACTGGTCCCCTAATATCTTTGTTTTTGGCTAAAGGTGATAATAATTTAATTTTCTCTGTATTTCTGGGTTCTTTTAGCAGAGATTTGTGTTTCTGGTGAATTTTGTTATAAGTCTACATCCATAACAAAGTCTGTAGTAATAAAGAAGAGAAAAATGAGGATCTATTTTCATAACTCTCAGAAGAATTTTCTAAAAACTTCTCTTTCTGCTTTCTAGTTAATTGAAATTTTCTTCCCTTGACTCAGTACTTTCAAGGACAAAACCAAAGGGCATCTTCTGGGCTCAGTTCCCACAAAGAAATGTGCATGGTAGTCACTGTCCACTGCCTGTCAATGTATTTTCTGGAGGCCTCTCCTGGCTTTTTTCAAATTTGTGGTTTATTTCTTGTTTTGTTTAATCAGCTGTTTTCTCATTGGTTTTATTGATGCAGTTTACCATGCACACAAATAGCTGTATGTAAGCTATAACATGAAATTATCACATAGCCAAATTCCTGTTAATACCAAAGTAAGTGCATCCTTTCTTCTTCTCCTAAGACCCCAAAAAAATCCCAACACCAAGACAAAATAAAACAAAAATCTAAACCAAACCCCGCCAAAAAACCCCCAAAAAACGCAAACCCCAATGAAGTCTTATCAACATTTAGAAAAATAAAAGTTAGGCTAACAATGCACATTAGAAAATTGAAGCTCTTGTTCTCTTCCACTTGAGAGATCAGAGTTTGTCTTTTTCGTGGTGGTTTCTTACAGAAAGAAAGGTAATTCTTCAGGCAACCAGATCAGACACAGGACCTTTGTTAAAAACCTACTTATCATTATTGCTTGGAAATGTGCTGAAATTGCAGTAACACATCCTGTGATAGATTTACAAGCAGTTGTGCCATTGCTTCTCACTGTGTATCTACAGACTCTGGAGGTGTGAAAATAGACAAACCCTGGCTAAAGAAATCAAATTTTTTGCTGTCTTGTAATAAATGGCATAGAAAAAGATGAGGCATGCAGTAGTGTCTCTCTGTGGGAGAAACACTTGTCTCCAGTCAGTTTTAATTACTAACACACATAGATTTATTAGAAGAACTTTTTTTTTGCCTTAGGGCATGTGTGGAAAGCCCAATAACAGAAGTACTTGCATACTTACCCAGCTGATTTCCATGAGGTGGAATAAAGACAGAATCTAGGTACAATCACTCTGGACACACGTGACATAAATTTGAAGGATTGTAAGGGCAAGGAAAAGATCAGAGCAGGACAGTACAACCTAGGGTGTGTTTCATAGGGCTGTGCCAGAATCCTGTGTAGAACCCTCACAAAGTACAACCTTACTCACCTGTGTTACACCTGCTTTGAAACAAGGGTCTCAGCCCAGGACTCTGCTGCACCTTGCCCTTCTTAGTGATTTGCTGACATCTGGTTACTGAAAACAAAATGCATATCTTTTTGTGTTTTTGTGCATCCACATTCTCCGAGCTAAAATGTATTAACTTGAAAATTCCGTAGTTAGATTTTTATCTCTCCTTTGTGCTTGATTCTGGAAAATGCTCCCTAGTTCAGTCAGGTCAGACTGAAATCAGGTGTCATTTTTAAACTAACATCAAATGCTCTTATTCAGAGGAAAAGACTTAGGTGAAAATACAATGTGTGCAACATCCCCCTCTATTCCCCTCACATTTTCCATTGATGCCTCCCAGTGATGAGAAACGCACTATTATGTACATTGCTTGATGGGATTCTGTTTCTGGGAGACATTTTTTTGTTTAAGTGCTCCTTTGGTAATCCATAATAAGCTGTATTTTTGCCATTAACCTGACACCAAGAAAATGCAAGTCCCCAGCTAATGAAAGTCTCCTTTGACCTCTGTTTTCAAGAGAATCTGAAAGACGCACAAAACAAATAATATACTTTCTTTACTGCTTAACGTAAAATAATTGTGTCATACCCCACAAGGTTTCTCTTTGAACCTTCCCCTAAAACTAAAAATAACTTCATAGCCGGAGCGGATGTCTCAATTTTTACTTCTGTGTACATCTCTCCAGAGCTTAATGAGATGCTGCCTATTTCCATATGAAAACCCAGGGCATCACTCGGCCTGGGTGGCTGTACTCCCTTGGCCTAGGGCACTGTGGATGTGAAATCTGGCAGTGCAAATGTCCCCATGGCCTGTGCTGCTGCTCAAGCAGCACCCCTGCAGAGAGCTGAAAGGCAGCGATGGCCCCGAGCTGGTCTCACACGCTCTGCTGGGCGAGGGGCTCTGTGCCCTGGCAGCAGTGGCATCTGTGTGCTGCAGGGTCACTCGTGTGCCCAGCCAGACCTCTCACAGCCACAACACACGTGCCTGTGTGACGCTGCACTCGGCCTAGGAAACGCTTCTGGGTCTGGCACTGCCAGTGTTGGTTTTTTTGTTGTTGTGTTTGTTGCTTTTTCTGTTTTCAACAATAGTAGAAAAAATACCAGGAAATATTTTCTTGATGTTTCACTTTTTATGGCACCATATACAATACTTCCTGTTGCAAATTTGTGTTAAGAAAGTTCTGCAAATGAATATTGCCTAAATGTGAGCTCCTAACTTTCTCCCGAGGTGAAAGAAATGTGTTTTTCAAAATATGTTGTAGTCCTTTTCTCAAAGTTTTTCTCTCATGGAATCCAATATAACAAGTTTTCATTTTCTGGATTGCCACTTCTCTTTGCTACTGTCCTCTTTGGAGAGAAAAAAGCCAGGAAATAGACTGAGATGTGGGTGAGGAGACATAAAATAGAAAGTCTCTCCCAGGCATAAGTTGCACTTTTTAATATTGATACTTTTGGGAACCTCAAAAAGGAAATATAGCAGTATGTGATTTCCCACATCCCTGCTTCTGACAGTTTCTAATGATGAGTATCCAAAAGCATTTTAAATTCAACCTATAGAGTATCAGAAAAAGATAATTATCATTCTGAGGTTTTAAATTGCTTCCCAGTAAGATCCAGGGGGGAATTCCAGGTGGATTGTGCTTGTCTTTTCAGGGGTGAGTGGAGGACAACAACTGGATTTTGAATCTTGCTGCTTTCAGCTGGTTTTGATTTAGGATGTTTTTCAAAGAACCTGAACTATGGCAGGGGTGGTGGGAAGATGTTCCTCTTCAGTGTGGTATGGGTCAAATGCAGATTTTGACCCTGGATCACTGTCATTTAGGAAGTTTAGAAGCTTGAGCTCAGGTACCTACTTTAGGCTCTCCTTTAAGAATTTGCATAGTGATGGCAGATTGGATGTCAGCTGTTTGGAAGGTGCCTTATACTATGGGGAGGAGTTTCGAAGTTTTGCTAACTCCAACTGGATTTATATGAGTGTTTGTATTAAATAGCTGCAAAAGGATTTTATTCACAAAGATCTTGTGTGGACTTAGAGAAGGCAAGATGAGCCATGTGCATTTCTGTGTTTTATATGTGTGTATGTGTGTGTGTGTGTCTGTGTGTATAAAATAAGGGATAAGAGTACCAGCAATTCTCTGTGTTCACTCATAGATGGCACTAGAAATTCTTGTAATTCCTCTCTTTGGAAAGTAAGTAAAATAATTTTTACTTTTCTACCAATAGATGGAAGCAGCAGTGTCTTTGCTACATGTGGACTGACTCAAGGAGCAATGCTTTCCTCTTCCTACCTCCATTTAATTAAAAAGTAAAATGCAAGCAAATAGTTCCCCACACCCCAATTTTCCCACCAACACCTCTCAAAGAGCAACCCTCTCCCCTAAAACAATATACAGTATTGAGCTTATTTCAATACACCACCAGAACAGGCTAGCAGAAGCAAAAGAAGAAATCAGTGTGGTTTTGAAGGGAGGATGCTGGCATTCTCCTGTTCCCAAACAAGCTGGAGAGCCAGATAACACATCTCTATCGCTCATTTTTATATCTCTGTCTTTCCATCTGAAATCAAACCTTGAATGTGATGCAGCACAGTGACCATGCTGCCTGCCAGCTGCTCTCAGGTGTTCATTCTATCCTCATCAGTATTCTTGAGATAATGCTAAATGCATGAAAATTAGGGCAAATGGTCTAATTTCATCACATTTAAATTAGGTTACATTCACCTCTGATAGCTAAACTTAGAAATTGGCCTCCTTAGTCTTCCAGCATTTTTACCTCCTTTACAATGCAGATGTTGCTGTTTTAATTGGAAATTATCAAGCATGCAGGGCTGGTGGCCTCCTAGATTGATGTTACTGCAAAGAAGCTCTTCAGGAGAAGGTGAATGAGGCACTGTCCAAAATGAAAGGATGTACTGAGAGCCCCTGAAAGGGTGAATGCATCTCTTATTAATGTACAGCAAGGGCACCAGGATGAATGGGGCTGTGTGTGCATCTCTTCCCTTTTTGATGGGCTGAATGAATTAGGCTGGCTCAAAGGTTTATCAGTTCCCTTTCTTGGCTGAGTTTTTCCTTTGACAGAATTAGGGAAGAGACCCAAAAGTTATCTCTGTGTTTTTCTCACCTCACATTCCTTGGTTGCCTTTCAATGATGATATGTACATCTGTGTGTTCATGAGGATAGAAAAGAAGAGCCTGAAATCTGCACACACAAGGGAAAATAATTCCTATTTGTAAGAACTAGCTGAGCAACTCAGCAAGCCAATATCCTCTCAGATACTCAGCAGCACTGAAAAAAACCAACCACCTCTCCAGCTCCGTTGCCACCATACAGCCTAGTGCTGCTTAAACACCAAACAGAGGAGCCCTACACACAGGAAAATTTATGGATTGCCCACCATTCCCTGCTACATATTTTTTTCTTTATCCCAAGGGTCATAAATGGTACCCGTGGCGGGGCTTTTTTGCATCTGTCTGCCCTGCTGTGTAGGGATTCCTCAAGTTACTCTCCGGTTAGGAAAGCTTTGCAAACCCCTAAGCTGCTCACTTGGATCTACCTTTGCAAGGTCTCCTGCATGGCCATACCTTGGGGAAGTGCCTTCTAGCACTGGGAACATTTCACTCCATGCCAAAACAGCCTAGATGAGTCTTCTCCAGCAGTTAATTTTCAGTAGGGCCTCCAACATACTCATCTTCAAGGAGAAGAAAGTAAGAAGAAAAAAAAAAGAGCGGTTTTCAATATGACTTTGTCAAAAATAAAAGTTTTAATTTTAGGTTCAGTTTTAGTTTTAAATACTCATCCTCCCTTTCCTAAGAATGATTTTTCTTGATAGTTTTTTAAAATTGTTCATTCTCCGTACTGCCTTGACTTTTAACACCATCCCTGTACTGGATGCCTGCAATACTAATTTACACATTTTTATTGCCTATTGTAAAAAGAAAAAAATGAGTGAAAAGCAAATAACATTGAGAAATAATAGGATTTTGCTTGTTTCCAAGGACAGGAGAGCAAGTCGGTCAAAACAGGTCAATATACTCAACAAAAGGATGAGATCTGTGGTACTAAGGTCTATGGTTTGTTAACTTTATGAAATTCGGTAGCCTAACATTAGTTTGTTTGGCTGGGCTTTTTTTTGTTCATTTGCTTAATTTTTCTCTAGTCTGAGTATCTCTGCAGAGCTGCTCCAGGATTTTGCCTTTTTGATAGTTAGAAACCTTTAGTTTCCATAACATTCATTTATGTCTTCTTTATTGTTATTATAACTATTTTTAGCTAACTCTCTCCTCTTGCAGTCTGTTTATTTTTCGCTGTGGACCACAGAGCTGTTGATGTCCATTTGCACTCTGAAGATGCCTGTGATTATAAAGTACCATATTGTCTGCCATATTACCTTTAAAAAGGTATCATATTCACATAGAGAGAAAAAAGAAAAACTTTTTCAGAGACTGGTGAGGAGTTACATGGTGAGAAGGTGCATCCTCAGGAAGCACATCTGTGCATCCCAGCATGTGTTGGGCTGGTCTACTGGACACTCTAATGTTTGTGTTCCTAGGCTAGTGCATCAGTCTTGGGCTGTCTTTGTCACAGTCATATTGGCAATGCAGTATGTTTCCTTATCACCTGAAAAGATTGCCTGAAAAGCAGTTTTCTGATGTAGAGACTGGACAAACAAAGGCTACCTCATCCCATGAGAAAAAGTTATATCAGTCTCAAGATATTTCCTGTTCTACCTGTCTAGAAACCTGAAAATTTAGCTCCAAAAAGGGAAAATATTTCTTAGCCAGCTCCCAAACGGCTAGAAAACTCATCTAAGATGAACATGCCAAGCTTCAATTCTCTACTCTGCCCTGTTGCAGTGTCACACTTAAACCCAAATTACTCATTTATTGTCAGTCAGTGAACAGCTTCTCAGTGGTTCAAGCAGCATCCACTGGGCGGGCTGGTTGTGCTCAGAAATTTCACCCAGAGCGTGAATAACTTTGCTGTGAAATGTTTCCATTTGGAGGAATCATCATGAATAGCTGTGTTGTCAAAACAATCTCTGCTGGCGCCTGATGAGCGACCAAGGAGCTCTTACACGAACGCTTGCAGGAGTGTGCGCGGTAGGGACAGTGTCGAGTGCTGATAAGCATATTCTCTTGTAAACCGTGCAGAAAGCTGATTAACTCTCTGAAGCTACAGCGCATGGAGTGCCCTCAGCTTCCTCCAAAGTCATGGATAAACGGGAGCCACCTCTGATGGGGGGACACCAGCCTGTGACAACTTATCTGCGCTCCTTGTTAATGCAACAAACGCTGTGGGACAGCAGCTGCAGGAAAGCCACCCGAAAGTCAAGGAGTGCCTGTGGTCCCACAGGCCTTCAGCCAGATCCACATTCAACCATGAGCTGAATCCACCTGAAACCAGTTAGAGCCCTTGCTGAGCAACACTCAAGAGCAAGATCGTGTCCCAGCTACTCCATTTACTGTCTCCACGCTGAGAATTACTTTTTTCCCCATTGAAACAACTCAGCCAATAGTAATGCCAAGGAGAAAAAGCGCTTCTGAATGAGGCAAGGGGAAAATTAATGGACTTTAAAATTTTATTTCTTGTTCATTGAACTTGAATTCAAAAGCAAAATCAGTCTGGGATGGGGAGCATTTGTATTGTCAGCTGTTGTGCCAAGTTGGTTTTGACATCTATTCATCAGTACTCACCTGAAAATATAAGTTTCTCCTTGCAATGTTTTAGAGACATACAGCTTAAAATCATAGGTCTACCAAGTGCTTTTATTAAAAAAAAAAAAACAACAACACTGCAAATATTATACATCTGAAACACATTAAAGGGAAAAACCCACACTTTCATTTTCCAAGACTGAGTATTTAATTCTATTTTGCACAAAATTATGAATTCGCATCTCCCATCAATAGAGGAGAAAAAGGTATTTTAGGAATGGCAAAGCCCAGCGGGCAGTGGGATAGACAAAGAGAAGATACAGATGCTTCCCAAACTCATCCCTCAGATTTTAAGTTACTGTGCCCTTAAGAGAAACAAAAATTCATTGGTTTCTGAACTAATGCTGCTCAACAGCTACAGTGCAACAAGAAAAAAATGTAGCCCCCCTTGCTATACACATAAAAGAAACCCTGAGCTTAGACAGTCTGAAGTCAAGCCAAGGCATTGTCCTGAGCGTGGGTATTGCTGCCCTGGTAAACAGAAACTGAGACTTTTGATAACCAGGAATATGGCTAAAGTAATAAAAGTTCATGGAAGCTGCAACCAGAGAGAATTTAGATACAGAATAATTAACCATGAAATTATGATCTCAGCCAAGAAAGAAGTGCCAAGATTCATTCAACTAATTTCAGAGGCTTTTTTTCATGGTCATTATAAAGACAGATAGGAGAAAAATGATCTTATCTTTAATTTCTCCTCCCACTGTGCAAGAGAGTGACTGCCATTACTTTTTAAGCTGATTTGTCTGAAATTACGTTAATTGGTAAAAAGATAAGACAGTTTAGGGTATAAAAAAGAAACAACGAGCCTGATTCGTTGATGTCAGCTGTTCACAGCAATATCACAGGGATTTGTGCACAAAGATCAAAGACTGGAAAGTCCCATCAGCTGATGGTGGGGAGGCAGGTGCAGTACGACATCCCTGTGACAGTACTTATCTCATGGTCGAGCCTGACTCACCTTCTGCAGAACCACCTGGAAATTTTCAGGACTTTGAATCGACCTTGATTTTTAAATTTTCGTTGTTTTTTTCCATCTATGTTGATCTGCAAATCACTGTGAAAAGGACTCTGTGATTAGACCTGTGGAAGTTGAACATGTGTGTGGGTGCTCCAAACTATTCACAGTGGCCGTGGGCTGGAATACAAGAGTGGGTGAAGTTTTTGCCGCAGAGGAAAAAGCATTTTAAAAATGGCAAATAACTTAAATAGAGACCATACCATCTTTGAACATTTTTTTTTTGTTTCCTGAGAAATGCATTTCAGCTTTTTATTTTGTGAAATATGTGTCTTATGGATTATACTGTAAAATTCTTTTTTATGGCTGAATCATATAAAGTTAAAATTAAATATGATAACACGGAAATTGAAAAGGGGGGCCAGATGGAAGATCTGGGGAGGCACAAAAGCACTGTGCAGTTGGTAAGAGTTAACAAAAAAAAAAGCCTGTTGACCCAGAATTGACATGTCCAAGTGCAAGAACAGAGGCAAGGCCTGCTCTGGAGGAATAAAAAACAGAGGTAAAGTCAGAGGCTGATCTAGAGATGCTCTATGAAGAAGCTGTGAATTGCCTTAGGATACGAATCCTGAAATAAGGGTAGAAGCATTTAAGACTGAGAGCAACATGAAGATGTTTCTTATTGAGGGCAGAAGCTACACATACGAATAGATTTTAAATTTTTGCTGATATAGAACTTGGGTTTTTTTGCAAGAGCATGACAAACCATGCTTAATAAACACTGTGTCATTTGCAGTTAAATTCTGTCTCCAACTTGAAAGAAAAGAGTGTGCTTTCACAGAGTCATCAAGGTTAGAAGAAACCTTCAATATCTCGTCCGACTGTCAACCCAGCACCACCACAACCACCTCTAAACTGGATCTCCAAGTGCCACATCCAGACTCCTCTTCTGTTCCAGAGACAGTGACTCCACCATCCCCCCAGGCAGCTTATTCCAATGCCATGCTGCTCTTTCAGCGAATATTTTTTTTCTTAACATCTAATTTGAACCTTCCCTGACATATCTTATGGCCATTTCCCCTTGTCCTTCCACTTGAGACATGATAGAAGAGCCGGACCCCCACGTCACTACAGCTTCCTTTCAGGTAGTTATAGAGGGCAATGCAGTTTCCCCGAGCCTCCTTTTCTCCAGGATGAACACCTCCAGCTCCCTCAGCCACTCCTCACAGGACTTGTGCTCCAGACCCTTCACCAGCTTCATTGCTCTTCTCTGGACACAGACCAGTACATCAATGTTCTTTTTGAAGTGAGGGGCCCAAAGAACACAGTACTCAAGGTGGGACTCCACCAGCTGTTGGTGACTTTCTAAACAGGAGAGTGAAGAAAACCACCTGCAGCTTCTGAGTGCTGTGTACATTCGTGAGGCTCCAAGGCATCTTGATTTTAACAAGTGGCAATGCAACATGAATAACAGAACATCTGCAAAACATGACTTTACTGTGACCAGAGCATTTTCCCACTGTTTATAATTCAGGGAAAGAGGCAAAACTAATCTTCGGGGGG
>VZRR01007842.1:1217652-1314282 GCA_013398015.1 Oreocharis arfaki | reverse complement strand
GGAGAGGTGCAGGAAATATGTACAATGTGGAATAAACACAGGATTAGACACAAGAAGCCTTGGTTCATGCAGCTCTCTGGATTCCACACCTGACTGGCTGTAGGCCTGGCGCTTGGAAGAGCTTTTCCGATATGCAGCTTGTGTTGGACAAACTTTGAGCTTCTTGCTCAGCAGACAAAGTCCTGTGCAATGCTGGGAAGCCCCTGGCTGAGCTCATCTGGATACTCATTTTGTCATCCACTGGGGTGAAGGAGGCTAGCCCAAAAATCTCTATGATGCCTCGTGGGCTGGAGAGTGTGTATTCCTCAGGGCAGGGAGCCCACAACAAACTGTACCCGCCAGGCAAGATGACATCAGGACAAACCCACACATGTTCTGCCACAGAAATGTAAAATGGGTGTGGGGCCCTTCCCAGAGCGCTCACAGCCAGCAGGAGCTCTGCCATCACATGAAGGTGCTCCTGGAGCCTGGATGGGGCAGTGCCTGCTGTTGCAAGCGACACCCGAGTGCAGCTACCTCCAGAAAGAAAAGGCCATGGGGAAAAAAAAGGAATAAAATATTAATTTAAATTGTATTTGATCCATTTTTAATATGGTGAGACCAATGAACTGAAGGCCAAATCTACTTTCATTAGAAAATGGAATTACAGTATTTTGTAAAATGAAACCAAAGCTGGGATTTTGAAGAGTAGGGATTTTTTTCTGAGCTCTACTCCAGCGGCAATACTGTGAGTCACTCATTTCAGCGAATAATAGCCCTGTGTTCCACTCCTTGGTGCTTTCACATAATTTACATTAATTTGTGAACGCAGGTCTCTTGTACTGGATAAGCTGCTTATCAAGGTGACACACAGCCATTGTGGCTTCACACAGAATCTGTGACAATTAGGAGATTTTCTATTTCACCCACTTTCATTCTGGGAACACTAAATATGGCAAATCAAGATAAAATATTGACCTGTCTGTGAAAATAAATGTGATTCAGTTCAGAAGAATAGGGTGTTTTTCACACATGAAGAACATTATATCCCCTTTTTTAACAGTGTTTTGCAGGCCTAGGGTTAATGTGTAGTCTGAATTTGTCCCTGCTGGCAAAGTGTTTGTCAATGTACAATATATATTCCCTCAGATTCAGGAGCAATAAATATATTTTCCTTCAAACTGTAAGGCATAAGTTGGAATACATAAGTGACTGTTTTAGGAAGAGAGAAGATAGTAAGTTGGAAGGACTGATGCTCTAGCTGCAATTTTTTTTATTATTATTGGTTTTTTTCTACTTGATTAGCTAGAATCAGGCAAGTTGGACAAACAGATTAAATCAGAATCAATAATTTCTATTGCATGCCAGCTGCAAGAGAGAGATCTCACTTTTTTTGGTCTTAGAGGTAATATTGTTTAAAACATCTATGTCAAAAAAGAAAAGAAAAAAGAAAGAAGAAACACCATGAAGACTTTTTGTTTGGCTTAGACATCTGTACTCTAAGACCAGGCAAAAGGCTTTGATTATGCAGCCCTTATAGAAAGCACCAAGGCACGTACACAGACTTTGACAGCGAGAGGAAAGAACACAAATCAGAATCTGAAGTTTCCACCATACAATGGTGCTTTTTCCAAACCCCAAAAGGTAGTGTTTGGCCTTTTAACAAAATCAGTTAAAACCCCATCCCCTAAATACGCTTCAGTTTTCTTTAAAACTACAGAGCATAAATGGGGCACCCAGAAATTAAGTCGGATGGGAGCTGCACGGTAGCGATGAAGGGACGTGGGTGCAAACCTCTGCAAGTAGCTCAGAGCAACAGTTCATGAAGTTTCCATAAACCTGTGGCTGTCAGGCATGATTGCTCACTCTTTGTCTTTTTCTACGCTGATGAACTTCCTACTTTCCTTCATCTTTTAATCTGAACTAGAAGTAATCATATGCAGAATTGTGTATGCATATGCCTGGTGTCTTAGAGTCTGCCAAGCAAGCTGCTGCTGACATATTCCCTGCAAATGGCAGGGCGCCTCCAGCTGCCTCCTCCATCCCCCTGCCCTCCCCTCCCTGCCCCTAAAGGGGCATGCCCTTGGCCAGCAGCTGCTGCTGAGGCTGGGGCAGTGGCTGGAAAAGCTGGGCCATAGGCTGGGAACGTGGTTTTTATAGTTTTTAAATCCTGTATCATTTTTTGACATCAGTGGGAGTGGAGAGACGAACATTCAAGACTAGCACCGAAATACACCGAGGATTGTCTGTGGTTTGTTATTTTATGTTTTGTGCTTTCTCAAGCTGCTGGTCATTCATGTTTCCCTTTGAGTACTGCCTTTTCTTGGGCTTCACTCAGGGTCTTGTGCTGGCTACCTTGCTTACTCGTTTATCACCAAGCTGTTTGCTGCAGTGGAGACTTCTGGCTGCTGAGACTCCACCAAACCACAGCAGCTCTGAGCAGCACTACCTGTGGTACTTGGCATTTTTCTAGAGGTAATCTTTGGTTCTACAGTTTTTCCAGCTAACTAGTGTACTTGGTAGTTTAAATGTACTGCTCATCCAAGAGGCGTAGAGATCTTTCAAAATGGAAAAGAAAATACTCAGATTTCTTCTTAGACTACTGATTTATTTAGATTTCAGTTGGAACTTTGGCTCTGAAGCAGTGCTAACATTGAATTGGTAATTTCTCACTAGCTTTTAACTTCCTGTTCCTATTGTTTTAAAGCTCTGTTGCAGTCAGCAGACCTAAACGATGGAGGAGCTGCTGAGTGCATTTACAGACCCTCAGGGCTCTTGTCAGCCTGAGCCGCTGGGGTACAGATACCAAGCTGAGCACTCACCCGCTCACTTTACAGCAGGAGTTGCAAGTTGCCAGTCCACTCTTGTGAATCTGAGCAGACTCAGTAACTGGCTCTGGGCATTGTCCCTTCTACTTTCCCCCATCCCTGCCTCCTAGGCAGGGCTTAAAAGCTGCCTGAGAGCAAGACTTACAGTAATACTTCAGGACAGTATCTCTGAGTCCCTGACTACCCCGAGGATGAAATTACCTCTGTCCCTCAGGGAAACTCCTTGCCACCAAGTCCAGAGTATATGTGTTGCCCTGTGCCTGTGTGGGTAGGGGGACCTGACCCAGGGCACCCAAAAAAAGATTGTATTTCAACATGGAAAGTTGAAATGCAGTGTGCTACCGGGCTACAAAAGGTCTCCACTTACGTTTTTCAGAAATGCATGAATAAATTTTCCGCATTTATTCCTTACCTTGATTTCTTTTCTTACTCAGGCAGTCAGTGTGTGGTTTAGCTTTTATATCCCAGTTGGCAGGGTTTTTGTTTGATGTTGTTGTTAATTTTGCTGGGCTGGAAAGCGCTCCTGTGAAGGACGCTGTCTGAATGAGCAGTGTTGTTATTTATTAGTGCACACACATTTGCACACAGATCATGAAGGACAAGATGATTTCTGTCGAAGTCAGGAAAAGACAGCATGGGTATCATTTGTTCAGGCAGAGAGTAACCTTGAAAGTGCCAGCAGAGAATGAAGTTGCCTCACTAGTAGGGAAATTTGCTGTATTGAGCAAGAGTGAGCAGGATTTAGTGAATTAATAGAGAGGAGAATAAATTTCTACTTTAAGGCCATGTTGTGGTTTTATAATACCTCTGCATCCAAGGCTTTGTCCTCTCCTACAGTCAGCATACATATTCTACTTTTAAATAAACACATCCAGTATAACTTGTGTAAGAATTTTGGTCCAGGCTTTGTACAACTTTTATAAATATGTGTGTTCAGTATTTATAGTATTCTATATTTGTACATACATATTATTGTACCTATATAGAGATTACATTATCACAATTTTACAAATTCACTGTATTATAAAGCCATAATAGAATAAGGCTGTAGTAGTTTATACTGTAACAGGTAAATTCTCGCTATTAGGAGTAGAATAAATCTCCTGCCCCTTAACAGTAAGGTAGTACTCAGAGCACAGCTGCAGATGAAGGACATTTTGTTATTTTACATCTCTTCTTAGTGAGTCAGAACTTTTATAAAAGCACCTTTTTTTCTTAATTTCAAAAGGTGCTGATTCAGCTGAACTAAACTCTTTGTTAAATTGAAATATTTTGTTTTCATGCAGTTGCTGTGGGTTTTATTTTGACCTCATAGAAATGTAGAGCATTTGATTAAATTGGAATGGATTATGTCAACTTTGTATTTCCTATATAATGACAGTATTATGTCAGTTTTAGGTCCCATCCTATTCACTTAATCAGATTTAAGTGCAATTTAATTCCATCCCATGGGAATACCAGGTTGTCTGTTTTTCTGTCCTGGTTCTAGCCAAGCAAACAGAAGCTGGAGGAATCAGAATTTTCTAACGGTGCCAAAATTGATTTTCACTGACCTTAATTCTCTTATAATGAGGTTTGATTTGATGAAAACCTGATTGATATTTCTCCTAATTTCTGTGGGGTTTGCATGCAGTGTAGCAAGTGCCACACCCCCATCAATGTCCTCTGACACAAAATGAGTGCGGAATGAGATTGACTCGGCAGGAGAGTAGGTGGATGTGGGCAACTCTTCAGGGTAGGAAAGAAGCAGGCCTGAAGAGATACTTTCAGAATCTCAAGCTAGTTTTTCCACACTGGATCAAAATGCTACAAATCAGGAGTTTCTGCTCCTCCCTCTTTTCTCAGGCCTCAAGGCTGAGAGAGGCATTTTGGCAGCCATCTGTACAGGTAGGGGAAAGAGAAGCAATAGCTAGCAGCTGGCTGCAGAGAGTCGCCTGTAAGACAGAAATATAAAAGAGCTTGCCTGGATTTTTTCCCTTCCTAATTAGGTGATTTGTGACTACATTCTTATCAGTGACCTTGTTAATGCGTCTGTAACCATTCTCATTAGCTTCTGAGTTATCCTTGGGATTTGCCTAATGAGAGTATGCACTATCAGGACATCAGATGCATTGCATAGTGGCCCTCACTGGCAATATAATTTCCGGAGAGAACAGTCTAAGTGGGACTGGCTAGGAGAGAAGAAATGGGCTGCATGAAATAGATGCATTCATTGATCCCCAGAACATGTTTTGCAATTTTCTAATTCATCAATAAACCTAAATGGTGGCAAGGCAGGGTATTTCAATGCCCTCCAGGCTGAAAAGAAGAAGGTTCTGGCAATGCTAAGAGTAATCATGCAGGCAAGCAGGAGAGATGGGCTACAGCTGAGAGGCGTTTGCTGCACACTGCAGATGCTATTATGGCAATAATTACTTCAAGACTCATGTTTTGGTCTATCCACTATTTAGAAGCATCAGTTTCAACAATTACAAAAAAACCCCACCCAAAACAAATGCCTATTTCTGTTACAGCAAATAGTTGGAAAACGAGCCACAGAGTATCATGAGCCATGAAGTTTTTAGTTTGATTCCATAAAGTGGAACAGAAGCTAGAATTCTATTTGATGAGAATGAGAACGACCTGAAGAAAACTGAATCACATAGAGAGAAAGTGATTCTTCTTTGACTTGCTCTGATCTCTGCTGTAGTCCTGAGTACTCACACAAATGATAAGTAAAATCCTACCAGATCAGAAAGTGTCCATTTCATACATGCGGAAAAGATCATAGAATCACAGAATATACTTTGTTGGAAGGGACTCATCAGGATCATTGAGTCCAACCCCTGGCCCGGTGCAGGACATCCCAAGGGTCACTTGGGGTGTGCCAGAGAGTAGTGTCCAAACACTTCTTGAACTCTGTCAGGCTGGTGCTGTGACCACTCCCCTGGGGAGCCCAACAACCCTCTGGGTGAAGAACCTTTTTCTAATACCCAACCCAAACATCCCCAGACACAAATCCAGGCCATTCCTTCAGGCTCTGTCACTGGTCACCACAGAGAAGAGATCAGTGCCTGCCCCTCCTCTTCCCCTCATGAGGAAGTTGTAACTGCAGTGAGGTCTCCCCTCAATCTCTTCTCCTGGCTGAACAGACCAAGTGACCTCAATGGCTCCTCATTCAGCTTCCCCTCAATGCCCTGCACCATCTTTGTGGCTCTCCTTTGGATGCTCTCCAATAGTTTAATATCTTTTTTATATTGTGGTGCCCAAAACTGCCCCCAGCACTTGAGGTGAGGCCTCTCCAGTGCAGAGCAGAGCGGGACAGTCCCCTTCCTTGCCCAGCTGGCGATGCTGTGCCTGATGCCCCCCAGGACACGCTTGGCCATCCTGGCTGCCAGGGCACTGCTGACTCATATTCAACTTGCCATCAACACTCAGTATAGATGGACCTGTGGAGAATCTCTTGGCATTACCCATTTGCAGCAATTTACATGCTTGCAGCCCCGGGTGAAATTGAAATTTGCAAGGAACTGATCTAACATAGGTCTAAACAGTATCTTGTGGGCATGAGGGCCTATTACCACATGCAAAGGCACTGCATTGAGATGAGCTCTTTCTGATGTCCCTACAGAGTGCCACAGCAACATACCCTTAGCTAGGCAATGTGCTGTGCTTGGCTGTCAAACTCATCTGGGATGTGTCTCACCCAAGTGTGTTATCCTGGTCACCGGCCATCTTCTCCAAGCCTTCCTTGTGGTGTGGTCTAGGGAAAATGGGGGGCAGTGATGCCAGCTCCACAGTGGAAGCCCACAGATAGCAACAACGACACTGCTGGATGCCAGACATATCGTCTTCTCCTGGGCACCATTCTCAAAATGCTAAACTGTTTGACTTGTCACATCACTCACTCTGCAGACAGCATGATGACCTTTCCACTAATGACAGCTTTTGCTGTTTGCTTCAAAGTTGATAAAGCTGCTGTTCTCCGTGAGTTCTATTTT
This sequence comes from Oreocharis arfaki, assembly GCA_013398015.1. Taxonomy (NCBI): domain Eukaryota; kingdom Metazoa; phylum Chordata; class Aves; order Passeriformes; family Paramythiidae; genus Oreocharis; species Oreocharis arfaki. Next base: position 1,307,495 of record VZRR01007842.1, on the reverse strand, counting down.
GGCAGTGCTACTAACATACCTAGTCCATTTCCACTCCATCGTGCTTATTGAACATGGACTCTAATTCTATGAATCTTCCCTGGTGCCAAGCAGCAGGCCTTTGTGCTACCTGGGGCATGTGGGGAGCGGGAACTTTTTCTCTGTCAGAAGACAAGGTTAGAAGCGATGGCAAGGCAGCTCAGCCCTGAATTAATGGAAGTGCACTTGATTGCTTCATCTGCTGCCAAGTTACTCTGAGCCTGGAGCAAAAGTAAGGCCTGGAACGGGCACATGTCACTGAAGGAAGCTCATCTGCAAGCTTAGGACTGTAGAGGGTGAAATAAAAAAAAAGAATTGTCCCTGGATATATCTCTCTTTTTGCCACCTCTTTCTCTCTTCCCTTCCATAAAGAACTTGAAATTGACAATTTCCAATGGAAACAGCATACTACACTTCAACCAGAGCCCTGAAAGTGTATGACACACTACTGTACACTTAGCTCTTTCCATTCTTACTATGCAAATTGGCTTCTTTCTTTTGCTTTGGGTAGTTTCATGTTCAGTTTGTCCCAGGAGAGACAGCTAAGTCTTGCATTATGAATACATTAGCTGTATCCTTCTCCCTCTTTGTGTCAGTTTTGTCCCTTCGCCATCAGATTCCCCAACTCCATTCCAGAATTTAACATACTCTCACTTATTATTAAAAAAAAATTCATTCTGCAAATGCTGAGGCTATTCTCTCTCCATCTGTAGTTCCAGAAAAGATGTGCTCCAAGGGCTGGACTATTTTCGAAGTGATCCATCCTCATTCTGGGACAGAGGGCTGCAGGAAGAAGCACTCCAGCCCTGCCTTGTGGAGATGGCTTGCCTTTAGATCTTGCATTTAGATATCAGAAGGCAAGAAGGAAAACTCTGCTAGCTGCTTTTCCCCCAAGCTGGAGCACAGGGAGCAGGGCCAAAAAGCAGATTACATCATGTATGAACAAACAGGGATCAGGACCACACCATGAACCCCAGAGGTACAGTCAGTTCCTTACGCACAGTCTGCTTGCTCAGAGGTTGTGGCCAAGCCAAGATGCAGCCAGCAAGTTTGGTGTTGGCAGCCTCGTATGGTACTTCCAGAGGGAAATCTGGGGCCCTGAATGTACTGTCATGCTCTACCAAATGCTAGTTATTAGCGTGTTAACAATGTGACCACAATTCATTCAGCTTCTCCTTCATCTTGAGCAGGCAGTTTACGAGCTAAGCTACCCCTGATGCCGATGTGAATTTGTTGCCTGTTGAGACTTCAAATGCGGAGAAGGAAACAGGCTCCAAATTGCTCCAGGACCTGTATTCTGTGTCGTGCCTAAATTGGATTTTGGTTGCTCTGTGCCTTTTACAACCTAGATTAGAGGCATCTGCAGTTGTACATCTCCTGTGTTGCAGTCTCTGTGTTCCTGCCTTCCACGTGCTGTAGGAAGAGGAGGAGGAGGTGGGGAAGGATGAGCAGCAAAACTGCAGCAGCATCAAGGAGCACAGCAATGTCAGTGCCAGCAGGCAGAGAGGGGCCGACATGCAGAGAGACCAATTTAGCCATGCTGAGCCAAGGGCTCACTTCAGCTGAACAGAGCCAGATATAAACTTTGCTTCCCAATAAGTGCCTTTGCCTTATGCTTTCATAGCTGCTAAGTAAGGGTACTCTGGCAGAACCATTAAAGCCGGGGAGGTTTACGACTTCCAGCAGGATCGCACACAGCTTTGACTCAAAATATATCCTTTGGCTATGATCTTAAAACCAGTTGTATACATGAGAAAAGATACACTGCTTTGTCTTTATTTTTCTTTTTAAAACATATTGGAATTGATAAACAGAGGCACTCAGGCAGCTTTGGGGCTAAATCCCCTCATAAGAATTGGAACGCAGTACTCAGATAAATGGCTTAAATAAAGAACTGCCATTATCTTGCCCATAAGGTGTAAATAAGTATTCCTACATCATTTCAAACTGTAAGGGTTATGTAGGAAAGGTATATCTCTATGGTGCCAGTAAAATACTGACTGCAGCCAAAAGAAGACCTGGATATGAACACTGATTTAAAGTGAGCCAGTACTGTAGTAGACATGCTTTTTAAAATAGGACTGCATTTGCTGTAGCAGGTGCAGCAGTAATGGAGCCATGAGGGTTCTGTTTGCTTGATTTGTTCTACTTGGTATGTCAGCTGGGAAGGTACTTATAAGAGAGTTGGGACCTACAGTATTGTTGTGGTGATTTATAAACATTACTGTTATTTGACAGATTAGCTCAGATATCATTCTGCTCACTGAGTCCTTCTCTGCTCACTGAGTTCTTTTGGTAGAGTTGTGTATGCCAACCAACTGAAATTTTACGTGAGCTATGTGTGCATGTCTTTTTTTTTCTATTGCTCTCATCAAACCATCTGTGTTTGACCAATGGAAGCAATATTCCTCATGCTATGGCAAAGCAGAGCTATATGCCAAAGCAATATGCTCATGATATTAAGTCTGGGGATCCTTCCATCAAATATGTAACATTGCCATGAATTTGGCTAGATTCTTGCATCTTTACCAAAGATACAGAATTTCAAACCATGCTTTCAAGTCCTACTAGGAATTACGAGAAAACAACATGTGCGTGGGATTTTTATCTGTAATTGTTGTAATTTTATTTCTAAGAAAAAGGGATTCTGCTTTTTCTGGACATGCTTTTTTTCTTATTTAAGGGACAAAAGACATATTATCAGTATTTCATTTCTTCACTCTCCTATCTTCTAAAAAACCCCATTAATACTTATCTCTCCACATTTCCTCTGAAACAACCGGGTTATGGAATGTCTAATAGCTTTATCTTCTTTAGTTAATTCCCCATGATTTAGATAATTCCCAGTCTGACAGTGCCTTGAACTTTTTACAGCACTCCTCATTGGAGGATCCCAGAGTTCTTTAGCAGCAAGTCTAAATACAACTTCACATTACCTTGAGTGAAAAAAGGGAAAGTAAGAAAAATTTGCATGTGGGGGGAAATGTAGTGACAAAAGCTGAGGAAAAGGCTGAGGTACATTACGCCTTTTTTGCCTCCGTCTCAAATAGTAAGGCCATTGTTCTCTGGATACCCAGCCCCCCGAGCTGAGAGATGGATAGGGAGCAGAATGAAGCATAATCCAAGGAGAAATGGTCAGTTGCCTGTCATGAGACCTAGACATGCACAAGTCAATGAGGCCAGATGGGACCCACCTGACGATATGGAGGGAGCTGGTGGATGTGCTGACTGAGCCACCATTAACCAGCAGTCCTGGCCAGCCAGTGAGGTCCCAGCTGACGGGATGTGAGCAAATGTGACAGCCTTCTACAAGAAGGTTCAAAGCAGAATCCAAGGAACTCCAAGCCTATCAGCTGGGGAAGGTCATGGAGCAGACAGTCCCGAGTGCCATCACGTGGCACGTGCGAGACAATCAGGGGGTGAGGCCCAGCCCACAAGGATTTATCAAAGGCAGGTCCTGCTTGACCAGCCTGATCTCCTTCTATGATGAGGTGACCCATTTAGTAGATGAAGGAAAGGTTATGGATGTTGTTTACCTGGACTTTATTAAAGTCTTTGACACCCTTTCCCATATTGCATTGTCCTGGAGAAAATGGCTGTCCATGGCTTGGGCAGGTGCACTGTTTGCTGGGTTAAAAACTGTCTGGATGACGAGGCCCAGAGAGTGGTGGTGAATGGAGTTACATCAGTGGGTCACCAGTGCTGTTCCCTAGGACTCAGTATTGGGCCTGGGCCTGGGCCTGTTTAACATCTTCATCCATGATCTGGATGAGGGGATCGAGTGCACCCTCAGTCAGTTTGCAGACAACACCAGATTGGGTGGGAATGTTGATCTGCTGGAGTGCAGAAAGGATCTCAAGAAGGATCTGGACAGGCTGGATCAATGGAATGCGGCCAGTGGTGTGAGAGCCAATAAGACAAATGCTGCTGGCTTCTGCCCTTGGGTCACAATGAACCCCTGCAGTGCTATAGGCTGGGGGCAGAGTGGCTGGAAAGCTGTCCAGCAGAAAATGACCTGAGGGTGCTGGTCAACAGCAGCTGAACATGAGCCAAGAATGTGTCCAGGTGGCCAAGAAGGCCAATGGCATCCTGGCCTGTATCAGGAATAGAGGGGTCAACAGGATCAGGGTACTTATCATGCCCTGGTACTCAGCAGTGAGAGGCTGCATTTGGAATCCTATGGTCAGTTTTGGGTTAGTGTATCCAGAGAAGGGCAATGAAGCTGGTGAAGGGTCTGGAGCACAAGTCCAATGAGGAGCACCTGAGGGAGCTGGGGTTGTTTAATCTGGAGAAAAGGAAGCTCAGGAGGGAGGAAGCTCTCTACAACTATGTGAAAGGAGGTTGAAGGAGGTTGTAGGCAGAAGGGGTTTGGTCTCTTCTCCTGGGTAACAAGTGACAGGAGGAGAGAAAATAGCCTCAAATTGTGCCAGGAGAAGTTTAAATTGGATATTAGGGAAAAATTTCTACACTGAAAGGGTTTTCAAGCTTTGGCACAGGCTGCCCAGGGCAGAGATTGAGTCAACATCTCTGGAGGTCTGTAAAAGCCATGTAGATACGTCACTGAGAGACATGGTTTAGTGTCATGTGTTTATTCTGTGATTGAACTCACTGATTTTAAATGTTGTTTCCAATCTAAATGACCGTATGATTCCATGAAAAATTGTATCTAAGACCAGGAAGACAGGGGTTTTGTTCAGTTCTCTTCTGCAGACTTTAGCTGTTCCAGTCTACACAGTGACATTCTCTTCTCATGAGCACGTTATCATCTTTCTTTGCTTCCATTAATGGTAGTTTTCAACCTAGTCAGCCCATCTTTTGAGATAAAGCAGGCTTTGGAGAGCTTCTAACAGGCACCTACCTCTGTAGTCTGATTAATCAGGCTTCGAGATTTTGAGTGAGAAGTTATGCAGTGCAAGCTTCTGCTACATGGAGCTGGTAACCAAACTTTCCATCTCCTGCAATATATGTTGCAGAAAAGACTCACAGCAGTTTGGGGTTTTCTTCACAATATTTGCTAGTTTGGTAAATTAGCTGGATACGTAGAGTGGTAAACCAGCAAATCTTAAGGAGATATAGTCACATGAATCTATCATAATAATTAGCCAAAAAAGGGAATCAGATCAAAAGCAGGTGTGGATTTTCTGCATCTATTAGTTTAAAACACATGAACCAAAAATCTCTGAACTGTGCTATATGTGCACTCTGAGTCTCAGACCTGAGCCTGGGCCTCTCCTCAGGTGTGATTTTTACCCTTCTGACCAGCACAGATCTTGAAACTTTGCTTAGGGACATGCAAGCTACAGGCTGTGGAAATTTCCCTCTTCTGAAATACAAAGCTCTATAGGCCACCACCAATTATGCTTGGTCCTGCTGGACATTGAGTCACATCCTCCACAGGAAGGTAAAAGGGAGGTTTGGCAATGCCAGCTCACTGCAGCATGGCAGTAGTGGTTCTTCTCCCAAGCTCACTGATAAAACATCTGTAAACGAAATCGAAGTCTTGAGCACAAACATATCTTAAACTGAAACTGGCTTTTGAGTTGGAGACCAGTGCACTGGGATGCAACATGACACACAAGTTAAGTCCAAGTCAAATTGCTTGTCCGTGATGGCTAATGGCCCGATCCATAGTCCAAACAATATAACTAGACAATATTCCCTGCTTCTCTAGTTCTAAACCAAGACATTTTTGGAAACAGTTAAAACAAGAGCATATCCAAGAGTTAAACAAGAGTGATATCCAGGAGCCCATATTTATCGGGCAAAACTAGGAACAATCCTGAGGATGCTAAGCTATTTGTGGCAAGCCACTATGTGTTGGTGAGTCAAGGCAGGCAGTCCTTTCAAAAGTCCAGTATCAAAAAAGTAGTGAAGGCTGATTTATTTGTCAGGTAACAAAAAACTCTGCTGGATACAGGACTGCAGTCTCTGCCTAGTTTCATAGCTGTGCCCTCTTTAATTACCAGTATGTGGTGAATTAACATTTCAGGAATTCACAGAGGAATAATTAATATGCTAATGTTGTTGGCAATAATCTACATAAAAGCTTTATAACAAGTTTGGTGGTTTAGCCAGGCCAGAAAAATTAAAAAGCCTCAAGGAAGCAGTTCCTTCTCTTCAGGAACAGATATCTCTAATATCAGTGCAATGGCAAGTGAGTCATTATAACCACCACCAATAAAGCAGGGAAGGACATCAAATTAGTAGAATTTCAGTAGAAGGGCAGCTGTGGGGCTTTTTACAGCTGTCTGCATTGCAGATTGTTGCTAGAAGAGGAGAGGTAGCACAGTGTGAATGGTAGAAAGTGTACAGATCCTGAAGGCAGGAGATGGCCTTCTCCTTCTGCAAGGACCATTGCCTGAAAGCTAGAGGGTGATTATCTGCAGTCAGGCCTGGATGCTTTCTCTGCATTGCCTGCACAGGATGGATTTAGTCTGAATCAGGAGTCATCATCTCTGGAAGTGAGATCCTCCCTCCCATGTTGCACTGTTTGATTACAGCTCAAAGCCATAGCACCAGAAGGACAGAGGAAGCTCACAGTACATAGCAGGGAAGGACACATACAGGGTACATAGATTTCTAAAGTCTACACACAAGGAGTACTTGTGAACGTGAGCTCTAGAGAAGGATGTAGCTAGACGGGAAAAAAACCTGAAAACATATTTCATTGGAGTTAAGTAACATTGTCCCAGGAGCTCACACAAGAGCAGGGATAAGAACGTGTTATTCAGAAACAATATGTATTTCCCCACTCTAAATGCTCACCTTGCAACATCCAATGTAATGTATTTACCCCCTACGCAGAAAGGGGGATGTTAAAAGCAGTGACAAGCTGCTGTTCACTCCCCCAGAGACAGATGAATATTTCCAACCTAGTTTTGTAAATCAAAATCATCCAGGCATAGTCCTAACCGCATTTGCCCATGTGTCTCAATGGTAATCCAGCCAAGCCTCCAACCTCCTTCAAGTTTACATAGGAGGAAGGTCCCTAGGGATAAACTATAGGGACTGCAAATGAAACAGGCTTGAGGTCCTTAGAGGCAAAGCTTTGCAACCGTGCAAACCTATTCATAATGACAGGTGTTGCTTTCCTGCTCAATACATGTTTATCTTAAAAATATACAAGGTCAGATGCTGTAAATATAAATCACTGTGTTAAAACTCATTTAATAAAAAATAAACCAGTGCAGATATTCCATTGGGAAAGCTAGGGTATGTTTTTCAAAATCCCTAAAGCCAAGAAATTCTCATCTGCTTCATTTAAGAAGTAATAGTTATTTGTATTTGCTCTTGGAGGCAGAGGCACTAAATCAGAAGGGATTTAGGAGGACTCCATCTTCCAGGACTCAGGGGGATTCTGCATATGTTGCACATAACAAACTCAAATTCAGCACTTTGTAAGTGTTGTTTTGTGTTGTTTTCTGGCTTCACCCTGCCTTGACTGAGACACAGCTATCTTTGCAAACAGCACTTTGTGTTCTGTGCCAGGGAACAGTAATGGTAATGACAGGTCTTATTGCAAAGGCACGGTAAGGTTAATCAAAAAGCAGATGACAAGTTCCTAAACTCTTTTTAAGCTGAGTTGTGTGTGCGAGGCTGCTGAGTGGCTGTTTTGCATTATGGGTATTAATGACAGTGAAGGTCAGCAAGGCAGAACAAGCTGATTTTCTCCATAAAGAGAGAATATTGTGTTAGAGCCATGAAATACAAAGCCCTACCTCTTTCCACTTCCTACTTTGTTAAGCTGGGTTTCAGTTGGTGAAAACGCTAAGTAAAAACAATGGCAGTGTGTACTGGGTGTAGGTGGCAAGGTGTTACCAGCACATGGAGGCCTATTATCTGTTCAAAATCTTCTTAAAAACGCAGTAAGAAGCAGGCAGTGCCCATGACACAGCCATGTCTGTGTTGGAGCCACACACAGATGAGCCCATCAGCCAGTGATGGGCACATCATGGACAGCTCAACTATTAGGGGCTTGGGGTGGGACAATGAGGAGTCAAGTATGAAGGAGTGAAGCTGAGTCTGGGAAGAAAGCAGGGTGTGGATAGGGAGAAAGGGTTGTTTTCATTTTTTTCTTTGTTTCTCACTACCCAAATCTATTTTAATTGGCAATAAATTAGCTTAATTATCCCCAGGTTTCTCTGCCTGTGATGGCAGCTGGCAAGCAATCTCCTTGTCTTCACCTCAACCCACCAGCATTTTCATCATTTCTTCTCCCCATATCCTGTTGAGAAGGAGGAACGAGAGAGTTGCTGGCTGGATGCCTGGCTGCTGGCCAAGGTTAACATAAGTGAATATCTCAGTGGTTTATTTCCTGGATCCCTTCTCATTCCAGTCTTACACCTGACACTGATTGCCTCCCTATTCCATACTTCATGTTCTACTCTTCTCTCACTGCCAGTTTTTCAGCACCGCTGCCTCTGAGCTAAGAGGAATTGGATTTCTCAGAACTGTACAGGGAGGCGGAATAATCCGGTCTGCCTGTGGCAAGGGCGGGATTTAGGAAGGGCCTGCCGAAAGCAGACACATGAAACATAACGGTGTGGAGAGAAGGTGATACAGTATGCACATCAGCTAGCGGAGATGTTTTCCGTGTGGCTGGCACAAAGGCAAGTGCCTGCTATCAGGTGGCTTCAGTTCCACATTCCTGTTTACTTATTACTTTATTGGTAGCATAGCTGATGTACAGTCAAGTCTTACTGACATAGTGCCATATCATCCGTGTAAATACTTATCATAGTAGGGAATTCTATATGCGTTTAAAAAAAATACAAGGGACGGAGGATTATTTTGACACGGCTGCTTATCTGCTTGTTATTGCCATCAAGCATAATTGGTATCACCAAAAATTATTTTTTTAGAAACCACACAGAACACATTACTTTCATACAGACTCAGCCAGTTTTTATGTATGGTATTCCTGGGTTCATCTATTTCATTGATTCCACATTACAATGCATTTGCACATGGTACACCAATTCTTTTTTTTCCCTGAAAGGTCTCTATTATTAGCAATAGCTTCCTGTAAGGTATCATGTTTCTGTGTGCTAGTTTTTCAAGTACATTTGCCAATACAGTATTTATCAATATAGCAAATCAAGGCATACTCTGAGATAATTATATTAAGTAAATGGCAGACCTATTTTTCCGAGAGGACCTTTTTGGAAAGAGTTTATTGCTGGAAATTTAGAAAAAGGTTTTAATGTATAACTGTTAACTGCTTTGCGTCTCCTCTTTAGTTACTTTGACATACATCGCAGAATTCCTGCTGCAGAGAAAAGTGTGAAGCAGATTCTATGTCCAGGTAATTTATTGTGAAAGTTTGTAGTTGTGTAGATAGTTGCTCTTTGAGTGCAAATTGCTTGCCAGAATCAGCTACTGACCATCAGCATTTAAGTGCATGGTGTTTTTAAGGAGGCTCACCTCAGATATAAATGAGTGTATCAGGCAAATCTATGACACGATAAGGACAATATTAGGATGTACTCAACCAGGAAGTGAAGAGGAACAGGACAAAGCTTGGCTAAATATTTACCTCAAGGGATGATTAATTTTATTATTAGAGAGAGGTGTTATAAAGGGGTTAACATACTGAGTTTCTATCTACTAAATCCAGAAATGGGGGAGGCACATCCATTAGTATGTGGGCACCAAGTGTTTTTTTCTCTTCCTTTACATCCTACCATAAACATTTTATGATTAAAAGTTAGTGACGTATAAATTGCAAAACTGACCCAAATGTTAGGCTAGACAGGTAACTAGGTGACTGAGCCATGCTCAGTGTTTTATCCTGCCAAATTCACTTGGTAGGTACTATAAAAATACCCTCTCTCACAAATAATCTGGCAGTGTGAACTGCTTCTGCCTCTGACTGAGTTGTGCATGTTTACTTCTCTACCCAGAGCTACTGAAGTGAATGGTGTTTCACCAGCCACAGAGTCTTTCCCACTCCTTTTGGGAATACTTTGTTAAGCTTTTGATCTCCCTGTCCATAGTTAAGAGTTTCTCCTATGGAGCTGGAGTCTTACAGAAGTGTAGCATAAGATGTGTGCTGGCATTTTGTACAGGTGATTTTTCACAGACAGGTGAATGTCTCTTTGTTACACATGCTGCCTACCACCTACTGCAAATGCAAGCATCTGGATCACTCAGATGGAAACTTTGAGCAGACTAACGTGAAAAAAAAGAAGAGGGATGGTGAAAAATATAAATTAAAATTTACTATTTGGAGTGACCCAAAGCCTTGAGCAAACTGATGGGCCAAAGCCACTTCTGTGGGTAATTTTTATACTCTACTGTATAGGTGTGAATTTTATCCACTGCACGAAATGGGATGGATTTGGCAAAAGACTTTTATTCTTTTCTTTGAAAAATGATGCATTATGAATAATCATGCCATCTTAATTCCTTCTTATTCTTATATTAGCAATCATTATTTGGAATGCTTACTTGGGACATTTTTATTTACTGACTTTCTCTGAGAAACATCTAGCAGGGCAACATCTATCAGCGGTGCCCTATGATCTTTCCTCGTAGCTTAAAGATGGGCTGAAAAGCATTCTGAGGTTCCTACGAACACTGATGTTCTGTGGCAAGATCATAGTTTTGTGGCAGAAGAGTTCCTTGTAGGCCAGATCTAGTCACAAGTGTAAAACTCAAATTCTCTTTAGGCATTCAAGTAAAATGCCTAAACAAAATCAAAGGTAGTGTAAGGCATCTCAGCACACTGGAATGCCAGGCCCCACCCTCAGAGCTGATGAGGAACCCAGCTGATTCCCACATCTTCTCACGATACAGGGAGGCTGAGACTTTAAATGTGCATCCAGATGGCACCCGCGTGTGAGCTGAGCCACTGTGCCCAGCTGGATGTGCCTCCCTGGCCTGGAACAAAGAGATGTAAAACTTATTAATTCAGTAGAGTTTAACTGTGAATCTGAGCCCTGTGTCTCTTCTCAAAGTAGCTCCTGTTGTTCAGGATCTTCTCACAATTTCACTTTCTCTACTGGTAAATAAAGTAAAACATGGAAGCCTAAAAGTTTCCCAAACTTCCATATATCTTATGTCACCTTCTAATAGTCTGGAAAACCTTAAAATCGTAAGAAACATGCCAGAATGACCACTTTACATAAACAGCCATTATTGTGGCTCACTAAAAGTAATTTGTGTCTCAAGAAATAAAAAGTAAACTTTCACTTCACAGATTAGTTTTATTTTAAATTAAGGTCTTCATATCATTCCAGGAATCCAAGATCCATTTTCTTTTCCTCATTCAAGGTCTAATCAACACCTGCAGAGACAGCATTTGTATTTGTAGAGGTGTGAGTGCATCTTCCTTAACTAATGGGCTGGAAGGTTTTATACTGATGTATCTAAATTTGCTATTAGTGGTTATAATGAAGTTAGAAGGCAAAGAACTTCGGACTTTCCCAAAGTATAATGAGAGGGCTTGATTGCCTTTGAAGAGTGAGACTTCTGTTGCAACTTGTGGAAACACCAGCATTCAGGATTAAAGCGGAGCACAGAAGGGTTTATTTTTAGTATGCCTTACTCAAATTGGAAGATACCTCTAACTTAATTTTGAACTTCCTGAAGTGAGGGTCTAGTCTAAGCAAATTCTCTCTCCTCCAGCTAGTGAAGAGTGGTGGAGAGTTTCAGTTAACAATTCTTCCTTCTGGTCTCAAGCAGCTGACAGTGCTTTTGTGGAGCACAGATAGGCTCTCTGGACTACAGGGATCAGGGTAAGTAACTTACTGTTAGGTGCTGATATTTCAGACATCTGTAAGTCCAAGTGGGAAGCCCAAAATCACCGACAGGCTTCTGAAAAAAAATTATTGGAAACAAACATACCTTGGGTAACACAGAAAGCATTGCCTACTACCTACATTGGAAGTAAGTTCTAGAAAGAAAGAAACAAGCAGCTGACTGTAGTGCAGGCCACAAGGCTTGGCCCCATTCTCCTCACACAGATCCTGCATCATTTTAGGTGCATTTTTTACAAACTACCTGGTCTTCACCTGTTTCCTCAGGCATGTGGAGGTCTCCTGTGAGGTTTGTCGTGTCCTGCTAGTCCTAGACTATCTGATAGAGGGATAGTCCCATCTCTATCCAAGATGCTCTGTACCATCTAAAAAGGCAACAGGAGCCCATGTTTAAATAATTGAATACCCTCTGCCATGTATTCTATCAGCAAACTATCCCTTTTCCAATAGCTGCAGTTCTGGGAGTCTGCAGTGTAGAACAGGAGGAGATATACCAGCTGTGTTTGAAACACAGACCCAGATGAGGCTTACAAATGACAGGCTATGGAGTATTTTGAAAGCTTCTATTATTCCAGCTCTCCAAGGAAGATGCAAACCTTTCTCTTTTTTTAGACACAGGGAGCTTCCCTTTAGTGTCTGTGTCAACAGGAGATTTCGCCACAATAGTAATTGAAATCCCAGATATAGCTGCACTTTGTATTCATGTTTAGTAAGGAATTTAGGCTGTGAAGTGGAACTGTCCATAACAGTGTCTGTGCATCAGCCAGAAAAAGCCATATTGCAGCAGGATGCTGAAAATGTGATACAGTGAACATAAGAATATGGGAAACCACATATCTCTACCACCCTTCTTAACACCCTGTCCTTCTTCTTGATCAGCGATAGTCAATCCCCACTTATTCTGAAACCTGCGAAAGCATAAAAGAAGCAACAAGTGGTATCATCCTTTGAAGAAGCTGAAAACAGGCCCTGTTTTCCTCTCTCTAATGCAAGAAAAAGAAGTGGTTGTCTCTTTTTCCAGGTCACGCCTTTTGTGGCTTGTCTTCTCTGAGACCAAACTTGCTTAGATTATGGCAAGCTCTGTCTGAATGGCAGAGCTCAGAGGGTCACAATCAGCAAAGCAGAATCCATCTGGAGGTGTGTAGTTAGCGGTGTTTCCCAGGGATCAATACTGGCTCCAGTCTTATTCAAGTTATTTATCGATACCTGGACAAATAGATAGAATGTACCCTGAGCAGGCTTGCTGATGATATGAAACTGGGGGGAGCGGCTGATACACCCGAGGGTTGTGCTGCCATTCAGCAGGACCTTGAGAGGCTGCAGAGTTGGGCAGAGAGAAACCTGATGAGGTTCAACAAGGACCAGTGCAGGGTTCTGCACCTGGGGAGGATTAACCCCAAGTACCAGCAATGGCTGGGGTCTGACCTACTGGAGAGCAGCTCTGCTGGGAAGGACCTGGCAGTCTTGGTGGGTGACAGGCTGACAATGAGCCAGCAGTGCCCTTGTGGCCAGGAGGGCCAGTGGGATCCTGGGGTGCATTGGGAAGGGTGTGGCCAGCAGGTGGAGGGAGGTGATCCTGCCCCTCTACTCGGCCCTAGTGAGGCCACATCTGGAGTGCTGTGTCCAGTTCTGGGCTCCTCAGCACAAGGAAGACAAGGAGCTACTGGAGAGGGTCCAGTGGAGGCCACAGAGATGATGAGAGGTCTGGAGCATCTTTCTAATGAGGAGAGACTGGGGGAGCTGGGGATGTTTAGTCCTGACAAGAAGACTGAGAGGGGACCTCATCAATCCATATAAACGTCTCAGAGATGGGTGTCAAGAGGATAGTGCCAGACTCTTCTCAGTGGTGCCCAGCAACAGGATGAGGAGCGATGGCCATAAACTAAAACACAACCACAACATGAGGAAAAATTGCTTTACGTTGAGGATGGCAGAGCACTGGAACAGGCTGCCCAGGAAGGTCACGTAGTCTCCCTCTCTGAAGACATTCAAAAGTCACCTGGACACACTCCTAGATGACCCTTCCTTGGCAGGCGAGTTAGACTAGATGATCTCCAGAGGTCCCTTCAAACCCTACCAATTCTGTGATTCTGTGATTTCAAAGAAGTTCACATTAAGTCACAAGGGAAATTGAGAGAAGGATAAAAGGAAAACAAAAATTATGAGAGAGCTAAAACTGGAGAAAGAAGCAGCTTTAGAAGTTTACCCTGTAGTTGAAGGTTATATGTACTTTGGTTATACCAGAACACAGACCAGACACGGACACAGGTTCTTGATCTGCTGAGGTGATGCCAGCAGCAGAGGCAAACAGAAAACTTCAGAGAGACTTGGTAGCAAAACCACAAACATTGTAAAACATTGAAAACAAAATCAGAGATGCTATTTATAGCATTTATCAAAAAGAGCAAGACCATGCAGGCTTGTCTTATAAAGATTGGTCAAAAATTTAAAAAGTTTCTGAAATAGAAAGGCATACTAGGTGTCATCTACTGGTCCCTTGTCTGTGCCAGTAAGAACCACATGGCTTTTCCTTATCCATCGGCTTTGCAAAGGCTGCTTCTTCAGGGTCTCCTTCTGCCTTCTTCCTGCATGTCATTCACAACCAGCACCAATGGGGACACAGAGAGGACACTGCAGAGGTGTCTGTGGCCTCCTGATCATTCACAGGAACTGATGTCGCAGTACCAGTGGATGTCATGGTTTCCTATGAGGAGCACACTGTAGCTCTCCTGCCCTGCAGCTGGGGAGATGTTCTTCAGGGCTAAGCAGCAAATTGCTGCAGTTCCTCACACCAGTCACTTGAGAGCATAAGCACACATATGCATAAAGATGTGCTAAATCCATTGAGTTGCAGGTGATTCCAGTGTGTATTAGCTGGATACCTTCAGCATGGAAAGGAAGACAAATTTTGCATTTCTGAGAGGAGTGAACCAAACCACAGATCCACTCGACCCAGAGCTATGAAAGATTTGGGGGCCAGACACAGACCAGTGCTTAACAACTTGCCAATTTCTAACCACTCGCCAGTATCTTCTCACTGTTCCTTTTCCTTTTGTTTTCATTTAACCATGTGTCAAAGCACTGAAGCAGCTTGTTGCTCTGCTACGATTGCCAGCTGCTCAAGCATACATGGCACAAAAGCAGTTTTGGTGCTTGGATAGGAAAATATTGTTGGCTGTATTGGATACCAGCAGATGGCAATTTCCCTCTTTCTGTCATCACATAACACATTTTCAGTGAGTTGTTTCAGCCAAAAAATGAAAACCAATCATGTGCTTTAAGTAACCTGAGTTTGTTTTGACCAAACTTGACTCTCTTTTCCTGTTCTCTTTATCCATGCTTACATCATTCCAGTTCCCAAGGAGCTGGACATGGCTTCAGCCCCTACTAAGCACAGGTTATCTGGGGACAATATCCACAGCCACCTGGCAAGACCATGGTCACGCGTCGGTTCCCTGTGAATTTGCACTGCTTCTCTGTGCTTGTTTCCTTTTCTCTTTCAGTTTGGTGAAAAATACCTTCTTACATTATTTATTCCTTCAGTGAGCCTCAATGTCTGCATGTCCTGTGCTGAGTCAGAAAACAGCAATGTATAAAGTGACTGTGCACAGCAGGCAGTGCTGAAGGGCCATGATGCTCACCAAGTAAAGAACCACAATGGTAGCAAGAGAGGGGCTGTCATCCCCCCAGTGCAGATAACAAAACCTTTTGTTGCATGACTGCACAGTTTTATTCCCAGGAGACTGTGGATGGCACAAAAAGCAGATGGTGCCTAGTTTATGAGTAAACATAAATTTTTGTTGGTCTTTTATTGTTTAATGGGCTACTTACTGTGTGCTGTACATGAAATGAGCTATTTTTTGTTTTGTGGGCCTTTATGCAGCACTTGACAAACACTTTTATTTTCCATACTCCTTCGGTCAGAGAGGGACCATCCTGATGGATGCACTCTGGCAATAGTGACACCACAGTTCATGGCCACCAAAAAAGAGCTTGGCTTGTCTTCTTCAGCAGAGGTAGGGAGAGAAACCAGCCCTGGAGGACTTCATTCAGGAACTGCGGCCTTGAGATAGACTGGGACAGAGGGGACCGTTCTCCCCGCTGCATGCCTTGCTTTGCAGATTTCCCACACACTGCTTTTTATCACAGATTAAAGCTGTATTTTAAAAGCAGCAGCTCCACAGACTGGTCCATCTTGGAGCAGAGTTCTTTGAAAAACACATGAGATGTGACTGAGACAAATCAGCAAGCTGGTACATTAAAGTGAGGTAGGGAAGTGGAATTTATCATTATTGAATGATTTCAGTGTTAGCACAGAAAAGGTTTGGCATTTCTCTTCGAAAGCTTTTTTTTTTTAATATACAGATTAGTTCTATCCTTTTATTTATTACCTAAATCTAGGAGGTCTATTATACTGTGTCCTTAGTTTTTAAAATATGAATGAGAAAATGTGAGGCTGTTTCTCTTCCCCCTCACCACTGCTGAGGGATAAAACAAGGTCCTACTCACATACGTGACTCATTCAAACCCGTGTGCCACAGCACTGGGCCTTAAACACAATGTCTTGGGTCTAAGTTAGTTACTGAAGCCAAGGAAATGCCTCTCCAGGAAGGTGTAGGGCCGTTACAGGTTTTTGAGTGCATCATCCTGCATTAGGTCAGCAATAGGGTAGGACAAGCAGCAGTGAGGCAGCACCATGGTAGCACCTGATTTGCAACTGGATACCTGTGAAACTTGCTGCTCAGGGCCCGTGCCTGTGCTGGACACTGAATGAAATCCTACAGACTAGGTGCTATGAGATCTGAGGAGGGGCCTAGCTGATAAATCACTCAAAAATGTCATTACATGTTATTTTCTGTCATTTCCTTAGTTCAAGTAATTTTCTTTTCTCTCTCATTTAAAGTTGACTGGAATAAAGAAAACAGTTCTGTAAACATTTTGTCATGTCAGACTTCAGCTTTGCCCTAAATTTTATGTTCTTTCAGGACCAGATAAAATTAAATACTGCATTTTATTTCAAGTAGCTACAGTATTTTTTTTTGCATGATTGGTATGATTTGAAACCAGTATTTTCTTTCTGTAGAACTGATTTTTTTTCTTCAAAAAAAGTTTTATCATTTTTCTTCTCTTTTATGTCTCTCTATGCACAGCTCTTTTCCAGTCACCCTGACAACAGCAAGGCTAAATACTGAGTATCAAAAGGCAGCTTTTTTCACACTGTGCTGTGAAAAGTCCTCTCATGTAGCTGGAGTGATTACTCCCAGGCTGATTATTGCCTGATGACCACATTGTTCTGTGTCTAAAAAGAAAATACAAGAATTCTTCTATGGGCATTCCCCTTATTGACTCCACTCAGGACACAGTTGCCATTGATGATGTTGAGTTAGCATTGAAGGGATCTGACTTGTCAAGATTTATGCTTTGAAATGATTGGATTTTCCTGAGGTTTTAGCTAGACTAATATTTTTTCACTTTCTGGCGTGCGCTCTTTAATTATTCCTTTCTTTCCCTTCTTCCATATGCCGTGGATACATGCGGCAACTTAAGGCAAGAAAACTTTTGTTGACAATCCATGTTGTATTTCCCCTGAGTAATAAATGCCAGTCCAGACCTAAAAGAACTGAACCCATCTGCTTGACGTACAATCAGGTCAATTTTTTTTAATCTATGACAGAACATCCACCCAAATATGAGTAAAATAGAAATTAGGCAGTTGCACTTCTATAAATAAAACCATCTACAGAAATGGTAAATATTCAACATCACTATATTGCTATTTTATGTCTGTACATGCTTAAAATAACAAGGCTCTCAAAACATTATACAACACCAGCAACACACACAGGATTTTGGGAAGTTTCCTTGCTGCACGTGAAAAGTAATATGAGAAAAAGTGAGAACTAATTTCCTATTTAATTTCATTTATTTCTTTAACCCAGTTGTTTATGTAATGAACAATAGATGCTATCAATGTATAGGAATGCGGCCAAACATGCATTTAATTGCCAAAGAAGAAAAGGTTGCGTGTTTCTAGGGGAACATTATAAATGTTTGCATGAGATCAAATAATGGGTTTTGAACATCTGTTTTACATTATTAGTGTATGTGCGCAAACACACACCCTCCTCTATTGTTTTTCACAGCCTTTCTAAAATGTATCTCAGTATTCACCAGTACAATAAGGAGGTTTCTAGAGAAAGGCCACTTCTTTAGGAACTTTAGGTCCATTGGATTTCCAGAGATTTGGGTGTGCATCCCCCTAGTCCCTGAAGCATCAGCCTGAATCTCCTGGGTAGCAGAGGCGCCAGCCTGTGAGTCATTTAGGGTGGTAGGCACAATGTGCTCTGCCCTGCTGTGGTGGAGGTGCACCCTTATCATGCCAGGCAGCACAACACAAAGGTTTCCTAGGACCCCACATCCTGGGACACTGGCCCATTCCTGGACAAAGAATGATGCTTTCTTCAACTTGTTCCTCTGATGGCACCCCCAAATCTCTGACACTGTCCTGTCACCAGGACACCATGTGACACCGGCAGGAGACAGGACAGTGACAATTAGGAACAAGCAGGCTGTGTGAATCTGTGGACCATCATCTCCTGGAGCCTCCTGAGGGCCTGGCCACCTTTCCACTGCAGCACCACTCTGTATTCAGGGCCACAGCCTTTTTAATGATAGTTGTGTGGGGAAGGACAGACGTCTCCCCTGGTCCCTCTCTGACTAACCCCAGGCGGCTGACGTAGGTTTGGCAATTGAGGAACGGTGGCTGACTCACCGTGATGCCAGGAGCATTGGAGGAAACATGCCAGGGACAACTCAGGGTGATGGATTTTGGACCCAGCAGCTTCTCCCTGTACCTCCGACAGTAAACCTCAGCAGCACGTCCCAGGCAGCCAGAGTGGTTTTATTGCTGGTACTTATATTTTTAGAGTTTGTTCCATGACAAAGCATCAAGTCCTAACCCTTAAAAACAATGCATGATTAATATCCCAGGCAGGGCAGGCTGCTATAAAATTACTGCATTTTCAGTTTGAAGATCCCAGTTTAGTGAGTGAAGTACCTGCCACTGAGATCCCTGGTATTCCCATCTGGACTGAGGGAGGATTGCAGAATCACAGAACATTTATTCTGAATTGGAAGAGAACCACAGGGATCATCAAGTCCAGTTCTGAAGCGAATGGCTCATTAGGGGATCAAACGCAGAACACTGGCATTATTTAGCACCATGCTCTAACAAAGCGAGCTAAGCAACAAACTCCTGAGAGAGAAAATAAAAGTTGAGGAATTTTGATAAGAATTAAGCAACTAAACAGAAAAACAATCGGAAAGGAGGTTTTTATGGTGTAACACACTTGCACATCAACTTTTTCCACTATTCTTTTAAAGGTCCTGATGAAACTGCTGATACAGCTACACACAAAATTAAGCAAGACCAGAGTTTTGTACATATACTAGAACAGAGATCTGATCAAGCATTAGGTTTCATTTTTGTTAAAAACACAAGCCATTTCTTTAGCCCTCTCCTTGGTATTTTGGTCTCTTAAACGAAACAGATCGCTGTTGTTTTATTTATAAAACCCAGGCAGTTTCGTCTGTGTCTCGTGCTCGCTTTGGCCAGACCGTACGTGCTACAGCACGACCTCAGTACAGGCCTTTCCTGCTGTGTTAGGGCAGGAGGTCACACGTGTTTCCCTGGGGCTGTGGAACACAAACATCATACAGGGAACCAATACAGATTTTTCTATATCATTATAATATAGACATATTATGATGATTTTTGTAGGTGAGCAAAAGAACAAGAAGTGTGTCTTCTCAAGGATCTAGACCTCTTCGTGTTCCTACAAAAAAAAATTAAGCTCAAACTTCACCAAGGAAAGTGAGAGTGAAGGTGAACTAAGTAAGATGACTTTCTGATTCCATAAAGAAAATCTTACATGTATTATGCATTCCCCAAGCACCAAATGCGAAGCTTTGACAGTTTTCTGCTATAATTTTAGTTCAGTTCTTCTGCTTTATCTCATAATGGTGAGGGTATCTTCATTTGTTTATCTAAATAGTCACTGAAACATGTACTGAGCAAACAATTGAATGTCTATATTCACATTCTGTTGTAGCAATTCTCTTTTTTTTTTCTGTGGAAACTGTAAACAAAAGCTGACACAGCATTAATAAGCTACTGTCAGTGTAATTAATATGAAGAAGAGACATGTTTCCCAAAGGAATGCCGAATCCTTTTCATTTCTATTTATCACAGTAGCTTCCTAGTAAACAAATCTGTGTTTATTTTACTTCATGTAACCTGTGCACTGTTATTTCCAAAACAGGTCTCACTCTAGCAAAGTCTTGCTACCATAGTTACCAGGCTACCTATACTTATAGCAAGAGCTGTGTCCTCTTCTTTTCTTCTGCAGGGGGGAGTTAATCTGTGTGAGCACAAAGGAGCAAAGCCTCTGTATCTTACATGACTGAAAGAATAAACATTTGTTTAATGTGGCAGCTCACGTTAAGAAATGAGAATAATACCAAGATGCTTTATGATATTATTAGTAACAGCACATAAGTTTGAAACACAGGAACGTCTAACCACATCATTCAGCGTGATTATACCTGCACCTTGCTGTCCTGGTGCAGGCTGTGGCTTTTTGTACAGTTAAATAACAACTGTGCAGTTGGGAAAGGGGTTTTTTTACAACTTGAGGACTTTCATGCTGTTGCAAGAATTCTGGAGTCGGTAACAGACGTCAGTCAAACCCAGCTTTTGCCTCAGTAGAGATAAGGAAGCTTAAGCAGCAAGGCTGGGAGGAGCCCTTCAGGCACCCGTGGGTGCAAGGGTAGGTAATCAGTGCTCATATGACTTGACACTCAGCTGCAGCCTCTGCTAGCAAGCTCTGAATCAGACGTGCCTGCCATTTCCCTCAATACAAGGGGCTAAGGATGGGAAAATTTAATGGAAAGTGGAAGGTGCTTATCTGGTCGTGGAATAATAGTGTTACTTATAAACACCGAAGCAGACACAGAAAGTTTAACAGCAATATATTAAAGGAAAATTCAAATGCAGACTACTTAGACAGATTTTTTTTAATATATAGAAAAGTCACTTTTATCAAAAAAATTGATCTGTCTGCCAGTCACTCAAGATATATTCAAAATGCAATTGTAAATATATTAGATTGAGATAGTGTCTGGTATTTCCGAAAAGCAATACAGGGCACAGAGCCAGTGAATTGCAGAGTTTTTATGAGGGTGCAGTGCCTGTGACTAATGGATGGTCAAAGCTTTTGAAGTGCTGTTCTACCCAGAGGAAAATCACTCTCAGCCTGACTGGGGAGGCAACTGTTTCATCTCAAGTAATTTCATACCACAAAATCATCGTGGTTATCTGCTCAAACAGGTGATGGTCTTCATTCAGGTCTTTCATTTAGATTCTGCTATGTTGACATTACTGATGTTAAAATTACACACATCAATTAGCAGTGCTACGTTATGTCCCTTCCCAAAAGCCTGGCAGTAACAGTGATGTAATGGTTACTTGTAGACTTGATTCTGCACCTGCTAAAACCCTCAGGAATCAGTAAGTGCCCTGGTAGTACCGGTAGTGTGCAAAAAACCAGTGCCTGTGGCATCATGGCCAAGCACTGCGTATCTTCTTACTGCTGCACACTGCAACCTCAACTCACTCCATGGCTATCAGTCTAGCAGGAAAACAGTCAGAAGCTGGAGTATTACAAAACAGCTTGTGTCAGCCTGTCACACACTGCCCATGTTTATTTCTAATACTTATTCCATCCACTGTCCCAAACATGATTCATTAAGGTTAACGATTCTTCTGTCTTCATGCATCAGTCATTCTAAGCTGCATTAGTTCAACTCCAGTGTATTTAAGGACTTACCATTAATTAAATACAGCTCGTACAGAGATTTGTAAATGTAAAGTACTATCTAAAGACTAACTATTAATAATTGTCAGATCCTTCTTAAAATTATACAAGTACATCCATATTTCACCCCATCTGCCATCCTTGGTGAGAATACAAAATCCCTATCAAATTTTATCTGTAGAGAGATGGATGTGGGTCTTCCAGAGCAATTTGTTTCAGGCACCTGTGTTCAGTGCAAGCTCCATGTTGCACCATGTTATCCCCTTCTCTGTCTGATGCCCCCTTTCTGTGTGTATGCTCAGCAATAGTGTGCATCATCTCAGGAGCTAAGGTTTTGTCCTCAGCTTCTTGGAAACAAGAAATACCCTTTATCATGGACTCGGTATTTTCTGTGCTGTAATTGTGGCTTCAGATGTGATTTTGCCACATCTTGTGGGGCAAAATCACATCTGAAGGATCAGTGTGCGGCAATTCTTCTGCTTCTGCAGTCCATTTGAAAATATTCGGCAGTCCATTTGCAAATATTCAGTAATATCACATCTTGCTTGGACTGGATTTTGCATACACTTGCCTGCTAGTGAAAAAAAGCAAAGATAACTGTGGAACAGAGAACTCCCTCAGGGAAGAAGTAGTGGTGGAGAGGAGACCAAACCAAAAGCTAATTTCTAGATCTTTTCCACACTTCAGACACAAAGTGTGCTCTTGAGGATTTACTGAGATTAGATGCAGACACCTCTGGCTTTAATGATATTTGTGGGGGAGCACAGCACTGTAGTCCAAAGCCTTTAGGATTTCTGTGGAGCTCTTGTTTCAGGCGATATTAATGCAAGGTTGAAAGAGCCAGTGTCAGGCAAATCAGAGCTGCAGAATTTCACAAGTGACTTTGACAGAAGGTAAGGTTTCTTATTTTCTTGTCAAAAAATGCGACACTTAGAAAAATTTCAGGTCTTCAGGAAGACTTCTTTATCCAGGGAACTCTTAATCTTGCTGTGGGCTGGCAGGACATGCCCCATTTCCACTCCTTTTCCTGCCCATATTGTCCGCTGGAGTAGGAAACAGTTCCAATAGACTTACTCCAGGGAAGACACTTCCTCATACGGGGCCTTAATGGGAGATGTTTCCAAAGGACTAACCAGCACTAAAAACTAGGAAAAAAAGATGTTCTCATGTTTGCTTTTTTCTGTTCCAAATCATATTTCATCAGATGTTGATGATTTGTTCTGACAGTTGATGACCAGATAAGATTGGTGTAGTTTCCTTGTTACTTGAGGAGATTTTGGTGGAACTTTCCTTCTAGGTTCAGTATCAAAATCTCTCAAGTATCAGACTGCTGACCTCTGTCAGACATTGAAGGTTGACCCAAATTATGTCTACCCATCTGCAGTAGAATGGTAGACATCATCTCACCACCAACTAGTATAGAACTAAACCCCCAGTACTGGATATCGGATAAAAATGTAATAAGTGATAAATTGATGCCATTTACAGGATGTATAAGACCAGTTTGATCATAGGATAATTAAATATTAAACTGTGCCTTTGCCACTAGTGCACATGTTAGGTATGTGTGCCTTTTTCAATCAAGAATAGGCAGATTCCCTTTTTAAGTAGGCAAAAAATTGCCTTCTTCTACTGTGTATGGCATAAAATGTAAAATATATTTGCTTCTATTTACTGCACTGCTAGAACTGGAACAAGAACTTTTGATTTGTTGTTCAACTCAAGAATCAGTATATTTTTTGTTTATAGACATACTACTCTTTACTTAATTCAACAAAAGCCATAGACTTTAAAATGTAAGCATTCTCCAAATGCTAAAAAGAAGGTAAACAGCTATTTTGAGTAGCTTATTTCAAATCCATTCTTAATGAGCAAAATACTGTTAGCAGATCTTGTACTGATTTTTGGTGATTCGAATTTTATTCTCACACTCCTGAAATAATGCTCACACTGCTGAAGTAGTACATCTATTCAGTAGAACAAATAAACTTTTAATGAAATCTAAAGCCTCCATAGATCTTGTGAAACAATATTCAAGCACATTTAGCTTTATATTGCCACAGCTAAAACTTACACCTGAATGGGAGCAGGTGATGAGACAACAGAGAAATACAGTTGCTGCCACTGAGAAAGTGTTTAAGCTACAAATACTGGAAGTGAAATAGTTTTGACAGATAGGAAAAATGAAATGTGCATCTACCATCAGGAAAGATAAAATATATAGTAAACAACATTTTGAGAATACTAAAATGTAATAAGCAAGTTTTAATATGGTCTATTTGCACATTTTTCATCTTTTTTTTTATTACAGACTTGGTTATGACTTAGCTTCCAGGCTATTCTTCTTCAAAATCCAGACAAACCACTTCACAGTATTTTATGATAAATATGTCTGGGAAAAGTGTTCAGTGAACAAGTCAGTTTAAAAATATTCTTCAGCAAGTATATTTGTTTTGGTGGTTGTTACTCATCGCTTCTCAAGGCCCTGAAGAATTCATTAACACTTTTTTAGCTAGTACTTTTTATCTTTCAGCAGTTCATTTCTTTGTGACATAGGTACATGTGTTTGTGGGAGTGTGCAGAAGATAAATTCTATGCACCAAAATACTTTAAAAAGAGAAAAAATAAGTTAATTAATCCAAATGTTCAATAGAAATGAAAAATTAATCCCACCCTTCCTAAAAACGTGCGATGAAAACTAAATAAATTTGCATGTAGAGGTATGATTTCTCTTTTCTTGCTTTACCACCACCACTTTATAAAAACATCTTCTTTCTTCAGACCTATCTACAGAATTCTTTTTCAAGTCTCATTATTTTCTTTTTATCCACATATTTTCTTGGTGAATCCAATCCAATCTTCATCTCATCTCCATGCTCTACCCCACTCTTGTCTTGGTTCAGGGACATCTGTCCTCACCTCCTGTGAAACTCCTGATGCTCCTGTTCAACAGTAAATGCCTGTCTTATATCTGTCATTGTTTCTGTCCTAGGATTTTATCCCTCCAGATTATTTCTCATTATATCCTTCCTTCTTGTCAAAACCTTACCCAGTGGCTCCTGATGCTCCTGCCCCATTTGTTTTGGCTTCTCCTCCCACCACTGTGGCCAGGCAGCCCCACAGTTGTTGTGTCTTGACTTCTTCAAGTCTACTGCTTGTCCCATCTTCACTTAAATCACAAAGTTTTTCAGCCAGGATTATCTAGGATGCATGGAGAGCTTGGAGCTTGCCTGGAGCAGACATGTGGGACATAGTGGGACGTAAGATTTTACAATGGGTCCTGTGGAACAGCCTTTGTAACAGGAAATGGGGCAGAATTTGTATATTTATAAATTAATTTTTATAAATGTTTTACCTAATGTTTTAATTATCTGCATTTTTTTTTCTGCTTGGAATAACATCACACAACTGTATGTGTGCTCGCTGGTTCAAAAAGAGGTGAACGTTCTTGAATGGATTTGAAACGCAGGTTGAGCACATAGGTATGTACACACAAATATGTGCATGTGCTTAGGTTAATCCTGATTTATTATCATAAAGAAGAATTATGTGGTTTAGATGTAAGTTTTTACGATTCATTCACTGGCTCTTTTATTTATTCATGTAGTTTTACTCTACACCCTTAAGCTATCATGGATATTTTATATGACAGTACTTAATTGTGTTCATCCACCAGAAATGCTGATTGAAAATTAAAATGTTCCTGCTCACTTATTTCTGGGAATATGCACACTGAAGATTAATAGATTCATTTTTATTAGTCACATGAAAGAAATAGGACTTGTTAGGATGGTGAAATCCTTAAATTGATAGTTTCATATCTAGAAATTCTACCTGAAGCAATTAGTTTGGGCTTTAATGGGTGTTCCACTTTAGCCATGATCAGCTCCCTAGCAGTCCTAGTACTTTAACTTTATCTTCATTATCAGTTTAATGAACTGAAAAAATAAAAATACCAAGCTGAGTGCACGTAAACCTTTTCCATGAAAGTATGCTGAAACTCATTGTAAGTAAGGTAAATTCATTAAGCAGGGGGTAAACTGCCTTTCACGGCAGGTGGGGTCTGTTCCTGCGTTTTCCTGGGAAGGGAAGAATGGAGGAGAAATGAGGGATACAACAACACAGCTTATTGGAGGAGTAGATGAAGGGTGTTCTCATTTCAGTTCATCCCACTGCAATATGTAGGTGCCTATTGGGTGAACTAAACAGATGGCCAGGCAGTCCTTGGCCCCTTTTCTCCTGCCCTCAAGGCTGGCCTTGAGGAGTGGTGGGAGCCGTCGCTTTCTTATTGCCTATCCCCTCCACCTCCTCTCTGGAGAGGCGATGTTTGCACTCCCTTTCCTTGCAGAAGTGGACCAAGAGGTTTGAGGGGCAGAGCCAGTGATGAAGCCCCTCGAGAAGAAAAGCCCCTTCAGGGTGTGAGTGCCCTACTCTTGCCCTGGGCTACCTGACAGCAAGTATTTCCCTGCTGCTCTCATCGTCCCTGAGAAAAAGACGGGAAGAGAAAAATTAGACTGGGCCTGAGGTCCATAGACCTCCCTGTTTTTACCTGGCTGAGGGAAATCACATCTCATTTTCAGTCTCAGAAAAGAAAGATTCACCCACTTTTCTTTCTCTGTCAAAGCTCAAGGGGATGAGCTATGATTGGGAGGGGAGACTAGAGAGGCACTGCCTATAAGGCAAGTACATCAGAAAAATATGATCTAAATTCACAACTTACTGAATATCTGGTGTCCTCCTGAGCACCTGGATGTGGCATTTCCACTTTATACTTTAACCCACCCCATTCCTCATAGTCTTACAATATTGGGTTGGGGAAAGAAGAGAAGTATTCGGTATATTTAACCCCAGGGACAGCATGCCTTTGACATTGAAAGACAACAGCAGATTTTTGCTTTTGAACTAGGCCTCTCCTAGCTGGGAAATGAATGTTGGGTATCTTCAGCTGCCAGTGAATTAATTTCTGCCTGAAATAAAATGAAAAGGAGGTAACATGGCCAGTTCTTCTGGGCAGATGCCAGTCCAAAGGCTGGGTTTGGTGTGTTGGGTGTGCAATAAGCAACCGTGAAACACTTACCCTGGAAAGAAATTCGCTCCCAGACATCATGTGTTTCCAAGGTTTTTGGTGTTTGAATACTTCACATCCTGTGACACAGTCACTTACTGTTTTCTTGTGCCAAATCAGAAATATTGGTAGATAAATAGAAAGGTTTGTGTCATTCTTTGGATTTCTTTAGCCCAGTTGCATAACATTAGTCATTACAGCCTTACACTAAGAGAGTTTGTACAAGAAGTATAACCCTTGTGCTTCAGATTAAGTTAATATATATGAAATGTCTTCTTTTGCTGCAATATATTCTCCTGCTGGCCATAAGCAAAGAAAATTAGGAAGAGGAAATCCCTTTCTGAGTTACAGGATCAAAAAAGAGAACAATGGGGAAAATTGAATATATTTCCAGATTTTACGGTTTGCCCTCAGGTCCAGCATTGGAACTAGCCGACACGGACCATGTAGAAGCAAATGCAGGTAAAATGTCCTGAGTACAAGAAGGAAGTGGGTCTGGTGGCTTCACTCGGAATCGCACCCAACCACACAGAGTGAGCACGACACCTGTTTGCAAATGTTAAATGGTTTAGAATTCAGCACATCGCCCTTCTCTCTAAACACATGCATCACAGCCGTGAAAAAGGGACGTTAGTCATAAGTTCAAGCCTCGTGCCCAACATTCCCCAACTGGCAAGTCTTTAATTACATTAACATTCACATTTGCTTGCTCCCATGTTCCTAAAATGGAGATTAATTTTCATCATGTCAAAATTCTGAATGTCACAGGATTTCTGTAGTCATCATTCACAATACTTGCCAGGAAGTAATAGTGCAAGCAATTCCAGCTGTTGGTATGGAAGTCTGGAGGTTGATGAGGACTAATTACACAATCATTTCAGAAGAAATATGTAGTGCTAACCCACTTCTTGATGTGTATAACTTTGTTAATGCTTTGCTTAAATTCTGAAGCAGCAACGTGATTTCTACAAGTTGTAATGCATGCTTTGTTCCTAGTTAGTGTCTGCAGGCAGTAGAATTGTTGGGGACACTAGTAGGTAGAGAAGGTGAGCTGCTATAAATCAAAAAAAATAACATAAAGTTCTGAGTTATGAGTAAGAATTATGCTCTGTGATATAATTTGGATGGAGGGGCATTCATGATTTATGTTAGCAATAAAGAAAAGATCTTATAATAATGTAGCTGCTTTATTAATGTAGTTATTAATTTATCCTTTATTATGCATATGAAGAGAGGCGAATTATCTCATAAACATCCTTTCCTGAAGGCTGTGCACTAAATAAATGGTAAACAAGGCCAGGGTTGCAGTAGCAGGTAGGAATAGGAAAAATGTTGTTGTGCAGAGCAAGATAATGAATGCCTTGGATTGAGAACCAGCATCAGAGATTCTGCATTGCTGTTACGGTTTTCGACTTTTTTATTCGACTGCAGCTGCTTTCCTGTTTCTCTTTCTTTCTGGTAGCAGACATTAGCTACAGCAAAGCTCAGCAAGCTCCTGCAGCTGAAGTGACAGCAGAGCAGGACAGGTAACAGAAAGCTCAACAACTACTACAACAGCTCCACATGTTGATGCACAAGGAGCATCTGAGCTGCTGATTTCAGATTTCTGCCCTGGTGCAATCTTTCCATGAAGAAAGGGCTAAAGAGATCACGTTCTGCTAAGGCTTGGATGTGTTTTCAGTTGTTCCAAAGCAAGTCTTAAGCAGATAGGGACAGTCCCTGTGGTTATATGAAACCTCAGGTAGCCCAGGCAGCCTTCACCCCACTGAATTACTTCATCCCATCAAACTGCCCAGCACTGGCATTTGTTCTGAACTGACAGAAAGGCAGTTCAGCTACTAAATTACCTTGCCCAGATAGGCTCCAGGTGAAGAGAAAGTTGCTGCAGGTGGTTCTCATGGGCTGCTTGCACACATTAACTCGGTCCCTTATGAGGCCTGGGTCATGGTTCCTGTGCTTGTTCTGAGCGACCCTTTGCCAGGACCAGACTCCCCCCAACAGGTCCTTCACCCTGGGGGGCGAATGCTTGGCAGAGATGCAACACAAGGAAGACAGAAAGCAGCACACTGAGAAATTGGAAAACATGGCTCTGGTCTGAAGTTGCGCAGCAGAAGGGCAGAAATTGAATGTGCTTGTGGATCAGCACCTGGGAAGGAGATGGCTTAATTTCCTTCAAATACAATCACATCACATTTCCTAAGTGCAGCTCGGACTTTCCCTATTGTTCTTTCCCACACCAAAAATCTCAAAGGCAAAACCGCAACAAGACAGCTGATTTTGAGACATCAAGCTTAACCAACCCCCATTTACTGAAAGTTGAGTTCAGTGCTTACGTGCTGCTGTTGCACTTCTGTTGCTCTGCCATGACAACTTCCGCCTTTCCAGCACCCTCTAGACAATGCAGGGATTTCTGCTACTCCTGCCGTGCATCACCTACTTCGTGCTACTAGCAGTTTGAAAGCTTTCAGAATGATTCTTCCCTGAGTATTTGACCAGACAGCAGGGGCTGTCCTCTCAGCTGGCAGCCTGGCTATTGCTCTGTACCAAGCAAGCCCCCGTCAGAAGGAGTCCCTCCCTCTGCCTCGTGTTTTCCTGCCCTTTTACTTGCATTACTACAAACCAGGCACAGGGACCTGAAACCACAAGTCAGAAGAGGGAATAGGACATCATTTCCAGCAGCAATACAGTCCTAGATCAGATTAAACTGACACAGAAATGGCAATCTCCAGAGCTACACAAGGTTATTCCCAGACATTCAGCAGAAGTGGTCTATTGAGGTATGACCTTTTTTCCGGGATAGGTCACATCCTAACAACATGAAAATCAGTCTTTATCTTTCCATTAGTGGTAACAAGCTGGTTCATGACTAATTCACCAACTATCTTTCATCAGGTATGTTCTGCTCATGCCTAACCAAAGTACCCAGTAGCTGACAGCCGCCACAGCACTGCAGTCCCTGTTACTCTCAGGTGCTGCTGAGCAGGCTGATACAAATAGAGTTCATTCCAGCCCCATATGAAGTTCAGCAATTCCCATGCTCAGAGCTGGCTATCGAAGGCCATTGCTGGACTAGATTACTCTGTGCTGGAAGCAATCTCAGCTGCTGGCTGAGGATAATTTCGTACTGCTTGCAAGCAGGAGGGGGTTTTATAGGGCAGGTATGTATTTTGAGCACATGGACAAAGCAGAGAGGGAGACGGTACAAAAGACATCATAAAATCATATATTTGTTAAGCAATTAAGGAGTAATTGATTACTTACAAGAAGAGCAATCAAACCATTTTAGGAGCATTTGTTTTCAAATCGCTTGGATCTGGCAATCAAATGGAATAATAGATCTTTGTGGGGGCATGATTGACAGACTGACTTGCATTACAACTTGCTGGAATAGCATAAATGTTCAATCTAGGCTTAGTTTACCTATGTTAAAATTGTTAAATAGATGCTGACTTTGTGAAATCAATGGCAAGCACTACATACTCATTGGACACAAACTCCCTGTATCTCAGGAGATGCACTGAGCCTGAAACCAAAACTGGTACCATTTTCCCTCAAGAAAAAGCAACAGTCTACTTGAGATAGATCTGCGCAGGTTCTCTTACAGTTTCTCAGAAATGCACTTTATCCCTGGAGAGTGTTTTACGGAAATATATTTACTTAAAATGTTTGCAAAGGATTTCCAAAATGCGGATAAATTATGAAATGCTCAGTAACACAAACTGGGAGAGGTGGTTGCAGTATCTTTTGTATATTTTCTAAGACATTTGGGATTCAAATACATACCTGGTGAGTTCTGCAGAGGTATCACAGTGAGCTGAAACCCGCAGAAATAGATTACAAGCTATTTAGGTATTTCAGAAAAGACTCCTAGATGCATAATCATTTTCTTTAGGAACCTAATGCTTCCAGAAATCTTGCCCACTTCTCATATCTGCAAATGCCTATACAATGCAGGAAATAGCTCCAAGGGAAAGGAATTTACTGTAAACCAAGTCCTTCTCATAAGTGATTTGGATGAGCAGAGTGAGATTTAGAATTTGAACCACTGCTGGTAAATAACTGAGCTCCAGACTTCAGGATAATGAAATGTTTCTGAAATCTTCCATCCCAGCCCTGTTTACAAGAACATTTTTTTTTATTATTCTTATATTAAAAAAAAAACCCAAAAACCACAACATTTTTTCCTTTGCAAAAGGATCAATATTACAATAATTGCATAAATGAGACCTTGATAGTGAACGCAAATACAAAGCCACTTAAAGTGATTTTTGCTCCACTTGATTGTATTGGTTTGTTAGATTTATTAATGGTTTGCAATATTTTGGCTTCATTTCTCTCTCTTCAGTTACTGTGGCATCAAAAGGTTCCCCTCCCCTACCATTACATCATTAGCATTCTCCTAAAAACTCCAATGTACAATCTCTGTCCCAAAATTAATGTCTAGTGACAGATAATAGGAAAGAGTAGTTAGTTAGCAATCCTTTTAAATGTGGCTTGGAAAACTGGCTGCTGAGCCAAGCCATGTGGCCTGAAGCTGTAGAGATACAGATTTCTTTGCCTCTAACAGCTGGTGAGCACTGAGCAAAACAACTACTGAAGGGGCCTCCTTTTTCTGAAAGATTTCTTGCTTGTTATACTGTGAGGTTGTCGGAAAGGTCTGCAGAATCACAGAATGGTTTGGGCTGGAAGGACCTCAAAGATATTCTAGTTCCAAGCCTGTGCCATAAGCATGTATGCCACCCGCTAGAGCAGGTTTGCTCAAAGCCTCATCCCGACTGGCCTTGAGCACAGCCAGGGATGGGACATCCACAGCTTCTCTAGGCCACCTGTTCCAGTAGCACCAGTGTCAAAGGCTTTGCACAACTCCAAGTGCATGTCATTTGGTTTAGTAACTTAACTAATTGTAATAGGGAATAAAATCCTGGAATTCTCCTGGTTTTAGTCTTTGGTGATGATCCAGGGTGGCTCAGAAGTTGAAGGTGGCACTGGGCTGACTCTCCTAATGAGCGTCAGATCTAGCAGGATCCTTCCTGGTGCTGCAGAGACCATCAGAAGTGATGAGTTAATTCAGTGAGGTGCTTTCTGCTCAGCCACCAGACAAAGCCAAAAATCATTAAGGAAAACGAACAGCAGAGGCAGATGGATTGCCTGAGTTATAGGGACAGCTTTAGCTAGTGTGCCTCTAACACTGGGACTACACTGCTCCCAACCCGAACTACAAATTGGCCTAAGCACAGCAGAAACTGAGAAAAAATGGGGTACGAGGCACTTTTACATTGCATGTTCACCCTGATTGCAGGGGACACAAGTTTATGGGCCTTTCTTGCTCAATAGACTTTTAATTTAGCATTCATCAAAAAAGGCCCATACGGCCAGTTAGGTCCTCACTAGTGTTGATACAAAGAATTATTTTAGCCTTGTCTGACACCAAATATGAGGATGAGATATTTTTCATGCTGCAGGGATGCCTCAGAGTCACTTGTTTGTATTTACTTGTTTGAAGAGAGGAGGGACCCAATCTTAGCTGACACAGGTTAGCCATTTCCAAAAGCAAGATAGAAAGTTTGGAAACTTTCTCTAAAAATCTCTGTCCTGTTAGTGCTTGTGGACCACCTTAGTCCCGTTCACAGTGTGTAAGAGGCTTTTTAATGCCTGACCTGCACAGGACTAGAGAAATGCCAGGTCTGATAGGATGCCGAAGTGGAGAACCACACCACCCGGATGGGACACAATAGCAATGGTGTCACATAAGGCTTTCATCTAGAAGGTGACTTTGTGCTGTTCGGCATGACTTCACTTCTTGGCTAACTCTCCAGTTTTACTTTGCTCTTTGATTAATGCTAAGCCATAATGACTGGTGTCTGGCTTTTTCCTCTTAAAGTCTTGCTTTTGCAGACTAAATGTCCAGAAGAAAAAAATTTCTTCTTAATTCACCTTACTGCATTACACTTAGCCAGGTGCCCTGGTTTCAGCTAGGATAGAGTTAATTTTTTATCTAGTAGCTGGTACAGAGCTGTGTTTTGGGTTTAGTATGAGGATAATGTCGGCAGCACACTGATGTTTTGGTTGTTGCTCAGCAGTCCTTACTCCAAATCAAGGACTTCCAGTGTTCCATGGTCTGCCAGTGAGGAGGTGCACAAGAAGCTGGGAGGCAGTGTAGCCTGGACAGCTGAACTGTACTGTCCAAAGGGGTATTCTATACCATAGAAGATCATGCCCAGTATATAAACTGGGGGGAGCTGCTGGGAGGGGTTGATCAGTTCTGGGGGACAGGGTCTGGCACTGGTCAGCAGGTGGAGAGCAACTGTATCGTTCATCACTCATCTTTCTTGGGTTTCATTCTTCTCTCTTTTTGTTACCTCCCTTTTCACTACATTATGATGATGAGGAAGAGGAGGATGACATTTTTTTTGTTTATTAGACCAGGTTCTTATCTCAGCTCACAGGTTTTATCCTTTTTTTTTCAAATTCTTTTCCCCATCCTACCAGGGGAAGGGCGGGGGTGGGGAGTGAGAGACCAGCTGCCTGGTTCTTAGTTTCCAGCTGGGGCTAAACTATTTGAAATCTGATGTCAGCTCAATACCTTTCCTAGAACGCACAGGAGTGCCACTCAGGAGGGAACTGGTGGATAAAGGTCCACTGATACCCCACGCAAAAGTGCTGTAGACAGAGCATCTCACGGTGAGATGCTTTTGTAGTCTTTGTGTAATGTGGGTGAGTTACTCCTCTGCCTGCCTAGGTAATGGCAGCTTTTAAGTAATACAGCTCTCTCTCGGGAGGCAGAAGTTTATTTCTCTTATTTGAGTACAAATTTCCAAGGTAAGTATGTTTTGTTTAGTGTAAAGTTTAACTTTCTTTTTAAGAAAAGAGATTGACACATCTTCGCAACATCAAAAATACATGTGAATTTTGTGGTGCTGAGGCTTTGTGGCACTGAAGTGTATTGTCTGATTGTTGAAGATAAAAACATGATGAAAAAGGCAGTCTGTAGTGTAGGAAGGACAAGGAAATGGAGAGTAAGATTTGGAAAGTTACACAGTGAAGGACTTTAATTCCCAAATCTCAGCTGACCTCGTAGAGTGATACCATACTGCACTGCTTAAAAATAGTCTGCACAGAACAGAGGAGAAAATTTGATTCAAAATCCATTGTCAGTAAAGAGTTACCCTTAAAGCTGTATTTTAAACATGATCTCTGAGGTAATTGCAAAACTAAAAGTGTCTATTTTTAATATAATTCCTCCTACCAAAGAAATCCCTAAAGAATGGGAAGTAGTACCTGTTTATAGGCAAAATTGGTGCTTATTGCGGTTATGCTACATGCAAACTGCTACATAAAGCTTGCTCAAGTCTCACAAATTGATAGCTATTTGCAACTCAGTGGCCTCTGAAGGTCTCCAAAGTGACACACAGCATTACGGCAAAATTACCGAAGTGTCCTCAAATTTCTTGATATGAGAGAGAGAAAAAAACCTAAATTATTCTCCACTATGTCTGACTTGTAACATATCGGACAATAGTACGTGATTTTTATTATGAAGTGTTGATTGTGAGCCAATCAAGCTGTATTATGCTGTACTGGGCACCATCATCCATAAGGAACTGCAGAAAAGATTCAGGATAAAGGAATGCAAACAGACAAGCAAAAGCAAAAGAGAAAGAGCAATGGCACACAGAGAAACAGAACATGTACAGCAGCAATTTCTAGGAATCTGCTGGTCTTACAGAGTTTGCAAGAGAGAACATCCTGCCACCTGTGTGGCCTGAGCCAGTGCATGTCTGTGGGTCACACTGAAAGCTGCAGGGTCAAAAATCAGGCACTAGATGCTTCTGGTCTTTCTATTAAGATGTAACTTTGTCAATTAAAAAAAAAAAAACAAACCCTAACCTGGCTTCCCTGGGCACCTGCTGTTTTCATGGCCAGTGGCATCCTGGCCTGTATCAGAAGTAGCGTGGCCAGCAGGACCAGGGACGTGATTCTTCCCATGTACTCAGCACCCAAATCCTGTGTTCAGTTTTGTGTCCCTCCCTACAAGAAAGACGTTGAGGGGCTGGAGGGTGTCCAGGAAAAGGCAACAAAGGTGCTGAAGGGTCTGGAATGCAAGTCTGATGAGGGGTGGCTGAGGGAGCTGGGGTTGTTCAACCCGGAGAAGAGGAAGATCAGAGGGTCAGTCGTTTATTGCCCTATAACTACCTGAAAGAAGGCTGCGGCCAGGTGGGGGTCAGTCTCTTCTCCTATATCTCAAGTGAAAGGATGAGAGGAAGTTGGGGCAGAGCTGTGGCAGAGGAAGTTTAGATTTAATATTAGGGAAAAATTCTTCAGAATTCTTCAGAAGGGGTTGTCAAGCATTGGCACAGGCTGCCCAAGGAAGAGGCTGAGTCACCATCCCTGGAGGTATTTAAAAGACATGTAGATGTGGCACTGAGGGACCTGGTATAGTGACACAGACTTAGCAGAACTGGGTTAATGGCTGGACTCGATGACCTTAGAGATCTTTTCCAAACTCAACAATTCTATTATTCCATGGCCCTATGATTCATGTTGGAGGGGAATTTAAAGTGGAATGATGCCCAGCCACCTCCCAGGAATTACTGCATGCCAGCTAAGGCAGCAGAACAGTGTCTGCCTCTGCTCCTCATCTGCTGCCGTTTGTTGCCAAAAATATGTGAACAAGCTGAAATCAGCACTGGTTTGGGGTTTTGCACTGGTGGAGCTCTGGGAAAGGCACTGCCTCTGTCACTGGGACAGCAATGTCTAGCGGAGGAAACAGCATAGATGCCAATACAGCATTAAATCACAATGACCAGAAGGAAGAACCTTAATTCTTGTGTGTTCTACAACACAGGCACTGCGCCGAGACCCACAGAGAGCATTAGGAGTGACCAAGCTGGGGGTCAGGATATAAGAAGAACATCTCAAGATATTGTAACTAGGTTGGAAACCAAACCTCCCAGGGCAAGAGCACATGGGCACACACACACATATATTGTCCTTGCATGCTCTGTGGACGTGCTGGCTTTGCCAGTGAACTCTGGACAGCAAGCCCATGCCCAGGGAAAGCAAACAGACGTGGCAGAGGTTATCTGGCTGAGTGGCAAGTTCCATGCTGCTCCTCAAAGTACCCTGCCATCCTCCAGCAACTTATGCTTATTTTGTTCATTTATTCTGTATTATGCTGTGAAAGTAGTGCTGCTGCCTGTAACCAGCTGTGTATTACCATACAGATAACCTCTGAGCAAAGCTGGCATAGCAGCAGAGCAGTAGGCAGGATACAGCTACAGCTGCAACAGACTGGGGAGGCAGAAGAAAGGGAACTGTGCTGAAGTCTTGGTTTCTTCACCATTAGGTGCTCCAGGTAGTCACAACACTCACAGCAAATCTGGCTGTGCTACTTGCCCTATAGCTCTCCAAAACCACAAGACGATTTTAAAGACGGCATTCGGGAAACAGCTTGTGGTCATGTGAAATTAAAAGAAAAAATAGTTTGTGCATTCATGAATACGGGTAACAGAAGAAAGGGTTCATGTATGCCCTGAACTGACTGTTTCTTTTTCTTACAATAACATGCATTAATAATTCCCTACTTGGAAAAACAAAGGAGCAAGCTCTCCCAAATTGCAAAGCACAGCAGTTCTGTAAGGATACTGTCTTCATAGATGGTCCTTGAACAACCCCTAGAGATGTGCCTGACAGAGGGAGTTCTTGCAGTGTCTGAGGACAGGGTGGGAAACCTCACAAACATGCACTGTGCCCCCTTGATCTTGATGTACGATGTCTCATGGGGCTTCAGACCCTTACACCAGTGGGGTAGTCACAAAGGTTCTCAGCGTATGGCTGTTTATCTGTGGAGCTGTTCTTTCTATCTCTTAGTCAGCAGCTCTGAAATGCAGTTTCTGCATTCAGCTCCAAAGTGAGATTAGCAATCTGATATGTATTGTAGCCAGATGCTTTAGCACAAACTCCTCTTTTCTGTCCTCTGAAGAGAAAAGCTGAGTGGAGTTAGTTTATGGCACATTTTTCTGAGCCAAGGATTACCTTCAGATTTGTTACTTTGACATTGAGACCTTCTCTTGTGTGAGACATTTTCCAGCATCAAACAGCCAAGTGCTCCCTATGCACGAAGCAAGTAAGACCGTGTTCCTTCCAGCTTCGAGCCCAAATGATGCCCATTTAATGATTCTGTGTAGAGCTTAAAACACAGACAATATTAGAGGTAAAAATCAGCATGCGATTGCTATTATGAAGACAGGCAAATCTCTATCTGAATTATTTCTCCTCCACAGAACATATAAATTTCTTGCAGCATGATACCTCCATCAGGGAAGGGGACTGAGGGCAGCTCAACTTAACCAGGCTGTCTTCGCCCTGGAAGCAACAGAATGGTGGTAGCTCATCTCCAGCTGCTGTGGTGGAAACAAAGAATCCTTTCATAACCTGCAGAACTTTGCACATATATCTTCTACATACGCCTATGTCTCCTGTAGAGACAGGTTTCTTTATGTTGCTGCAATTTGCTTGAAGAGAACCTAAATTTCACTTTTAAGGTAGTACTGAGCCGCCAGAGAGGCCCCAGAGATTGGTAGCAACAGGACCAAAAGCTAAATGTGACCTTTGCAGTACCTAATTTATGAGAACCTCTCTGTCTCCAAGGAGAGACTTGCATGCCTATTCCTCCTATCCTGTTGAGTTACTAGCATCTACTAGCTTGACTGGGGAGCTGCAAGTCACCTGCAATCAGCCAAATTTGCATCCTGCTGCATCAGTTGAGTCAGGCAATGCCTTAGGCACTTATCAAGGGCTACAGGGCAGAAGCTCCATCTGCCATCTAGCACATTACCATGGAGGAAGAAGGCACCTTACATCCATGTCTTGCTAAAGGATAACCCGGAGTGGAGCAGGAGTTTCTCACTGGTAGGGTTTGGTTTACTTGGTATGTTTGTTTATTTTTGCAGCTACTGCATAAAATCCAGCGGCAGTCTTGAGAGTCCTTATGAATCAAAGGCACCTTCTCAGCTGAATGCCCCATTAACACTACAGGCATTTGCACCCTTCCCGTTCTGACTGAACTCTTTTCCAGCAAGGTGGCACAGCTTCCATAGGGAGATGCAGTCTGCTGATTAAAATGCTCTTGTTGGAAACTGAATCCCTGAGAGCAGCTGTCCCACTGCTAAGAAAACACCGCACCTTTGAAGGGTCTAGAGACATGGAGAGTACACCAGGTGCCATCACCGTTCCTAACGTCAACAGCTGGATTTTGTTCTGTGCCCTGTCCTATCAGTCCAGCAGGCTCAGGCAATGATTACTGGAGGCAGCTCACCCCTTTCCATGGACAGAAGCATTCTCATCTCCTGAACAGTACTAAGTTTTAGCAGAAACAAAGTGCATGATCACCTAGCCCAGCGGGAGAGGAGCACCTTATCGCATGGGATGATGCCCAGTGCATGTGCAGGTTTTCAGTCAGATGCAGCGGAACTAGGCACCTTCAAGGCAGTGGCAGTCAGGCTGTGAGAGATACCCTTTTGGCTGTTGCTGGGGCTTTGCTGAAGCTTAAGTCCGTTTCCATTTGCTGGATAAACTGCAAACACGGTCCCTGTTCCATTTCGGATAAGTGTGTATCAAAGCACTGTCTTTGCAAGTAGTCGGAATTTTATGCGAAATGTCTTCACAAAATATGAGTGAGTGGCAACCTGTGTGCCTATGTACCAAAGCAATGGATGTGCCCTGTAGGTATAGCTTAAAAAAGCTATCCTCCCTCCACTCCCCCCCCAACATCCAGTAATTGCTGAATGCACATAATCAGGTGTTCTTCATTTTCTGTTACAAGATTTCCCTGGTTTAATTTTCTCCTTGCTGTTGAAACCTATTAAAAGAAAATGATGGAGCAAGCAACTAGAACTTATAAGTGTAATGTTCAGTTGTTTCCATAATCACAAGAAAATAAAGTCCGATGGATCATGTAATAGAAAAATGAAGAAAATCTGAGCACCGTCGCAAGCAGTGTTTGCTTAATGAATATAAGACAGTGTTGACAACAATATTTCTTGTTGGCACTTTATCATGTGATGGGGACTGCATTATGCAGCTCTAATTCTGGTTTGTGTTTCTTAATATACTTTTAATGAAGAAATGTAGATCTCATGGCTCTTAATGAGTGCACTTTTCACTCATAGGTAGAAGGAAGGGGAAGGAAATAGCTTTGGGAAAAAGAAAAAAAGAAGAATCCTTTATCAGAATAGGAAGAGAATAAGGGGGTCATCTAAGGAATGGTACATTTGGATCTCCCATGTCCTTTTCAACCAGCCACACAGATCTCTGTGTAACCAACACAGTTTCACAAGAAAAGCTCTTCCAGTCTTGAAATCTAGTATCAAATACTTATTAGTGAGAACACATTCAGGGACTGTGGCTTTTCAAAAGGCACTCTTACAGATATTTCACAACTGTATCATCCTCTGGTAGTATTCCTGCAGGCCTAGGGCTCTCACGTGAATGCAGATGCCCATGGACATTTATATGCACAAGGTATTTGCTTCTAATTTATGCCTTTGGGCTGATATAAGTGAGAAACTGAAGCAAAAAGGTTTGCTTGAATTTCTTAATAAGGTACAGAGGGATTTTAGTTATAAATGGTATTGTGAGTGCAAAACAAAAAAAACCCAAAAGTTGTTCTTTTTGAGTAGCTTCTTTGTCATTGGTATGAGCTTTACCACAGGGGGTAGATACGCAGAAGTGGAAAATTCATAGTACATTGCCCTCTCTGCGGGAACTATTGTTTTTCATTATATAAATAACTGAAATGAACTGTTGAAAGATTGGGTGAGTAGAGAAGGATATCTTTTTCTTTTAATGTAATCCCTTTTCCTATAGTTCCTGTTACACATCAAAACTATATAGGTTAAAATCCTTCCTGAACCTCTTCCCAGAAACATCAATGAGAATTTGCTTGCAAGTGTCTTGGCCACCCCAGCTGTGGATTAAGGCAGAAGTTCGCTGCAATTCATATGCTCTAACATCTTATGCTAATTAATCCCAGCCCCAAACAAAGCTAAGGGGAGAGAGAGGGGGAGAAGCAAAGAGATAATAAAACTAATACTTACGCAATTAGGAAAGACTATTCCTCGGTGGTTAGCAAACAGCTCATTTTTATCTCCTCTGTATGTCCCTTTTTGCTTCCCTATTTTATCCATCTTCACATTTCTTCCAGTAATCCTGGACTGAGGAGCAAAGCACAAGGTAAACGTTATGCTCCTATAGGAACACTTCCCTATGCCACAGTATGGGATGATACACGTCTATCTCAGTCAGGAAACTCCTAGCCAGAATGTTGTTTTGATACAAACAAATGTGTGAATGATCAACTCTAGCCATATCTGTGAGTCTTTCCTGGGAAGGAAAAATGAAATGCCTGTATTTACTGTGTTTTCTCTTTTACAGACCCAAGTGACTCTGAAGGTGAAATCACAAGAGGTCATACTGGAGTAGACAGCACAAGCCTAGGAGATCAAACTAATGTTCCCAGACCTCAGGGAGACTCTTGAACACCCAGTCTTCATGGTAATCCCATCCTGATCTCCTTCCTTCCTCCACCCTTTATGCAGGGATTTAAGGGTGTTTAGGTAGCTTATGAACACTCAAGCAATAAAATATAACTGTAAAATCTTTCTACACTGAGATTATAGGGTTTTTTTCTGTTTTAAAAACTACCCTAGGCACCACAACTGCAACCTTGTGTAATATATTTTGCCTGGCTAAAAAACATGGTGACACCCTGTGTGAATGAAGGGCCACCTGTCTTAAGGGTGGAGGAAACCTGGATACCAGAATTTTCAGTAATTCAATGCATAACAATTTGAATTCTGAGTACTTCCTTTTGAATCAGACAGTCAAGAAAGAAATCTAGTCAGGCTTTCTTGACACTGGGTAGCCAGGATACACTCTAACTGGAAAGTCCCTACCCCAAAAAACCCAGTGTCCCTGGCCTGTGAGTGTGGTGCATGGGCTGTGGGGTCTCAACCACAGCTGCTGGCACTGCAGCACAGCACTCAAAAACCAGCTGGAGCAGGTCTCTTCTGCATATCTCTGCTCAGCCCTATTGTGTCACCCCCATTACAGGGGATGGAAACAAGAACTGATCCTGAATTGAAGAAGCATGTGGACAGAAGAGATTTTTGCCATGCAATTTTTGGGAACACAGCACACCTTGTTTCTCCTATCTTGCAAATGATGGACAAGACATTTTCAAATATAATGGACTTCAAATGTCAGGTGTAATCATGGGTGAGACTGTGAATGCAAATGAACTATTTTGATAAGTGCAATCTAAGTACCAAAACCAAATTACAGCTTCCCTGCCATTGCAGTTCTTCTGTGTGAGGTGAAAGCAGCACAAAATCCTGGGAGGTGAGCAGAGGATGCGCATCTTCTCACTTCACTTGGAGCACAGGCGGTGCAAAAGGATGCCATTAGGTGCGGTTAACCAAGAAATGAGGGAAAGCTGTGATAAAAGTGCAGGGGACTTGAACTGGAAACAAAAAAACAAGCAGCTTCCTGAGGTTTTCTTTAATTACTGCTTCCGTGTTCCAGCGGAAGGACAAATAGGTGGTCCCAGATCCTACAAGAGGAGGTCTGCTACAGAAGCAAGCAATCTGGTTTTTCGCATCCCACCTATTCCCTGGTACCTGTCTGTTTCTTTCAGGTATCACTGAATTACTCAAGCTGTGATCTGGAGAACTGCCTTCTCCTCTACTACCAATTTGAAATTACTAATACTTTATTTTACTTTAGAAAGACAATCTTTCACAAGAGCTGAGATGAAGATTTTTAAATTATTCAACCACTCTATGCAAATAATAACTAATTTTTGCAATGCCCTGGTGAGGTAGGTAATTATATGTTATCTTTTCTGACAGGCAGAGACGTTCAGTTTGAATCATTGGCCCTAGACCAGAGGAGATCTTTGAACTCAATTTTCCTGGGCTGAGGTGAAATTTTATGAAAGGTCTAGTTTGATCAGATGCAGGTTTTCATTTTCCATTTTTGCCTCATCAAGAAACCAGGCTTAGAAGAATATCCCTTGGCTAAGTTGCCAGAATATGTTCATAAATGATTCACTTGAACCTTTCACAGTCAAAAATGACACTGAGAGTACCATGGAAATAAATTTTTGAGGGTAGATGAGTCATGGGTTTCATTGCAAGTAATGACAAAAGCTGATTCTGTTACTCACATGAGTTTTATCCTCACTGCCTAAAGCTTTTGCTGTATAGTGATCTGGCTGGATTACTCCAACTACCTTTCCAGTTTAGGGTCTTGTCATAGATGAGGGAGCATGGTTTTGGTGTGCTAAAACTGTGTAAACCTGAAGTAAACAGCACCCATGTTGGGTGCAGGCCCTCAGTAATCCAAAACTGGCTTGTGGTCTGAAACAGGTTTTGTATCTCTTCCAGAATCTGCCACCTACAACAGCTCAATTATCTTAGGAATGACTCACTGAGCTTTTGTGGCAGTGAGCTCCTGTCCTAATTAAGGGAACAACCACCTGAGCTCTTTCCTTGCACAGCTTTCCTGTTTCCCCTTTTATCTTCTCTCTGCCATTCCCTAGCTTACTTCACTGTGACCTGTCCCCAGCTGTTTGTGCCCATGCTTACCTTCCCCAGTCATCACATTTACATGTTCAACATCACTCCGAACCCCTTCTGAATGATTTTAGGTGACCAGAAGGGTGCATGGGGCCCCAGGGGCAGCAACATGGGGGGTTACACAGCAGCAGCACCATGTAAAAAGCACTGTTTCTTCTCCATAATGACAGCTGGCTCAGCTGCTGATCTTTAGGCCACAGGTGGGCTCTCTCTGGAGATGTCAAACTGCTTGCTGGTGAGGGCCATCAGCCATGCTATTTGATCTCTGAGTACCCTAGGACAGCCACCTTCATCCCTGAGCTGACCTACTCTGACATTCAATTACCACTACAGCCATCCTCTTTAGCTTTGGAACAAAGTCATGAGGAAATAGGGAAACTTCTGTGACTTGTCCTTCACTGCACAATATCTGGGTCCTGTAAAGTAAGCCTAGCCCTATCCTCACAAGAACTCCAGTACTACAGGAGTCTCGAATATTTCTGAAACAACTTTTTACATTTATTGATGGAAATTACAGTTTTTACATGTTTTGAATCCTCATTTTTTTAAAAAACAGTATTTCCTCATTAAGTGATGTACAGACTGACAGCAGATCTTTGCCTCAAACATTCTATAAGAGA
Source organism: Oreocharis arfaki (assembly GCA_013398015.1). Taxonomy (NCBI): domain Eukaryota; kingdom Metazoa; phylum Chordata; class Aves; order Passeriformes; family Paramythiidae; genus Oreocharis; species Oreocharis arfaki. Next base: position 1,264,520 of record VZRR01007842.1, on the reverse strand, counting down.
TTTATCTATCCTGATTTTTTTAGAGAAGAATATGAGGCACAGCAGGATGAAGTTATTTGATTAAAATCACTCAAGTCTGCTATGATAAATGAGAACTTTAACAAGAACTGTGATATCCTGTTTTTCTGATATGCTGTTCATTAAGGCACTCGGTAGTTATGCTATAGTTCTGTTTGCTTATTTTAAATACAGTGTTTAGAAAGCAGAAATTAACTTCTCTATCAATGCATGTAGAAGTAGGCATGACGTGTCTCCTTAGACTTTACTTCCATCTTAATATACGTAGAAAACTTCCACCTGCTATCTGGTCGGGCACGGAACTGTGACTTTTGCTACAACAGGGGGTAAGATTTATATTCACAGACAGTATACAGTTAGACATGCTCTTGCTTTAGCACCTTGCATCCTAAATCTCTAAAATGGAGGGTGGAGACTTCCACTCCAGTATAGCAAGGTTTTTTCCCCTACTCTAAAAATGCAAACACAAATACAGTTTCAGATGACAGTCTTATAAAACAGATCTAAGTCATTCTTTTTTTTGTTGTTTTCATTTCCCATCATCAAAATCGGATCCAGGATCTGTCTGAGATGTAACTACCAATGAGACAATGCAGTTAAATATTAATTTTCAAATTCAACAGATGACACGCGTCATTATAATAATTCAGGGCTTTAGAAGCATGTTGAAGAAAGGATCTTGAGAGAGGACATAGGACAACTGAACTTATTTATCTGGTTTTGCTGCAACCACCTTGACACAAATGCTGATTTAATAAACACTCTTTGCTCCTGCTGGCTGGATTCAGTGCTCACCACAGGTGCTATTTACCTCTGAAATGCATGATGACTACCAATGAGGCTCAGGGAGAGGCACATTTTTCAATAATAGATCGGTGTCTGAACATGTCAGCAACTCATGCCATACTTAAGTCTGGTAATGCTAACACTGGAAACAAAGGTTCAGTTCATAAGTTCAGAGGACTCAGCTAAGACAAGCAGGAGCACATCAACCAAAAGCACCAATGCTGCATTAGACAAGGGCTCATTAGCTCTTGGAAGGTGTTTGTCCCCAGTACTGCAGGTTTTTTCCATTAATGTATTTACTCATTTTGTTTTCAAATGCGTTCTCTCCCTGTGAGTGTGCACGTTCTACAAGAGCTCTCTCTGGACACATGTCCCAGGGCCACATGTGGTACTGGGAGCATCAGATGTGGGAAAGGATTACAAAGCCCTGATTCTCATTGTCAGCAGCTTTCATCCTGGCCAGAGGATAAATGGAAAGCAAAATTGCTGTGAGTAATGAGGAGCAGCAAAAAGTAAGATATCTGAAGTATTATGGAAGAGATAGAAATCCCATTTCAAGCGCATTTATAAAAGATAGTTATGCTATTCAGGTTCAATAGGTCCAGGCTTGTGCAGGGGTACATCAGCAGAATGTGATATTCTTGTGGCTTTAGCCATTTACACAGATATAACTTGGCTCAGGCCAGAAAACTGAGGAGCTTTGCTTTGTTTAAAAAATTGGGCATCTGAAACTTTCCGTTCTGAACACAGTGAGATGAAAACCACCTTGCTTAGAGAAGAAAACACAGATAAGAGAGTACAAGCATCTCCACCTGAGTACAAACAACAACCTGGAAATTACTCTGTGGACAGAAATCAGCTGAATGCGACAGTCACAGGAGGAAGTCTGCCTGTGCCTACCATGCTTCAAGCAGCTTCTTGGACAAACAGATTTATGAAGAAATATCTTTGCCTCCCAAATTGAACTACCATGTTTTATATATTTAGCCGTATAATTACCAGCCTAAAAGGAGAGGTAAGAATTTCAGTTTGTGCCTCATGCATCTCAGGAGAATGCTTTAATCATTAAGTATCAGTTGGTGTGAATCTCAGTCACTTTCACCTCCTGGAATCAATCCTGGGCTTAGTAAGCCTTCTGGATCAATATACCAAGTTAATTGAACCTTTTCTTGGAAAAGTTCTGTTTGACCTTACTGGTATTTTCTCTTGGGAAAAACAAAATAACCCCATATCAGTATCACTTCACATATTGTGCATGAAAATGCCATCTATTTTAGCAGCCTGTTTTAGTAGAGATATTTGGGTATACCACAGTATTTTTTCCAATTGCTTTTTCTGATTTTGCTTAGATGCTATACACAAGGGGTGGCTGAGAAATTCTTTTTGCTATATTTCTCCTCTAGAGAGATTTGTCTTTTCCAACTCTGAGCTGCTGCTGAATTCAGATGAGTATCAAAGACTAGAAAACACTGCAATTTTTTCCCTGCAAGAGAAAGACCATCTACTAAAAAAAACCCAGCCTGAAGTATCAGAAAATCTCTCAAAATAAGTATATAATGTCCTGACGAGTGCGCCTGACTTAGCATGGAATTGGAAAAGGAGAAGCAGGAACAGACGTTGTCATCACTCTGTCGTGAGTGACCCTACTGTATTACGAGCTCTGTTCTAGAGTGGTTTTTAACACCAACCAAACACTGCACAGGATGCCTTCTAACACACAAACAAAAGTAAGACCAATATAAATGTGATGCTCTCGAGGTAACATCCATCAATGAGGTATAGGGTGCTCAAAAAGATGACTTCCACATACCACCACAAAAATACAAAACTTTCCCTTCTATTTATGTTTTTAATTGTGGTGCCCAGAAGAAGGCTCCGTGATCTAAAAGAAGAGATTTGGGGATGATGGGGATAATAGCAGGTGGGTACAGGTTATAAGAAACATGGGAAAGAAGAGAGGAATATTACTGTGAAAAATAGTAGAACTGTCTGAGCAGTCAAGGTGCAAGTAGCCCAGGAAGAATAGTAAAAGTAATAAAGAATGGCAGAAATACAGAGATGTAGGCTTTGGAGTAAGCTCTAAAATCCTCTTTGTCTAAAGCAGATAAAGTGCTTGAAGCCGGTATTTCACAATATCGCCACAGCTCTTGGTCTCAAATCTCAGGAGCAGAAGGAAGGCATTTATTCGCATATAAAATGAATGCAGCTGAAGGGAATGTAGTAAATAAGGAACAGCCACTCAGCCACGTGGAGGGACTGCTGGTCAGGCACTAAAATAAATTAAAATAGACTGTTCACCACCTATGCAAGAATAGAAGTTAGGATTACTTCTTACAGAGAAGTCAAGGCTCAGATATTTCAGCTCTGCAGCTGTGGCAAATGAGGCAGAATTAGAATGTGCTAGTAGAAAAACTATTAACAATCACCAACTGTGTCAAAGCTTTCTCTCTCCCCTTCTCTTTCATGAATTGTTCTTAATTAGACTACATTTCAAATGTGGTTAGTATTTAATAAGAATCTTCAAAAGAAAACAGAGCTAAATTGACAAAGATTGTAAAAAAATGCCTAATTTCTTTGGGTTTAGTCCTTTGTGCCAAATAAACTGATGTTTTCTCAAATTTCATAACTTATTTTAGAAAAGTTAATTGTCTGAGAATGAGTATCTGCAGACAAACAAGAAGACAGAGTTTGGTACAAATGCACCCATGCCCAGTCAAACTTTCATTCTCAGCCTCTTAGAGAGGATACATCAGTGCAGGAAAATAAGCAAATCCTGAGGTAGCCAGAGTCCATTACAGAGCTGTAAGTAATATCACGTGTCCCTTTATGCACAGTTTCCCAAAAATGCAAGTGCAGAGCTACCTTCTAACCTTTTTGCTGTATTTGTACTTGCTGGTGTACATTTCTATGGAAAAGATCGTGTTTATAGCGCTCTTGCTGCCCATATACAGATTCCTTAAGTTGTTTTAAGCAGAGATAGATTGGAGCTTTACTGACTAAAGTTCACAGAGCAGTGAAGAGAAGCCATTTCCCCTGGAGACACTTTGATCAAAGGAAGCCAATGAGAAATAATGCTGAGGGTCACAGAAGAGGGACAGCTTCTGTCACAGGAATACACCCTAAGGCAAGTGGATTTACAAGAATCAGAAGGAGACGAGAAGAGAAAAAAAGGTAAGGCACATGGCAGGAATTAATTTTAACTGCCAATGTGAGAAGTGGCAGGGAAGAGCAGGACATCCGTGAGAAGTTAGAAAAGCCTGGAACAAACATGGTGAACAGGCAAGGTAGAGAAAAAGATAAGGACAGAAACTTAATTGAATGCTTTGAAGTTTTACTGAATGTTAGATAGAGAAAGGGAAACTAGTTTGTGGGCCTAAAATTACCCACAAAGTGAAATGGAAAAATCAGTGACAGGAAAGGAAAGAAATCCTTGAGGCAGCTTGAATATCAGAGGGATAAAGAAGAGAAGCCAGTAGAAAAGGCTGCAGCTTCCAAAAATGCATGTTCACCCATTTTTCTTTGGGTTTATGTCTGTCTTTCTTCTTTCTAAAGCATCTAGATGGGAGGGCCGTTACTAATTCACAGTTCCATGTTCCTAGACTCCACCTGGCTTGGCCAAAGCTGCCAGGATCCTCCAGGCTCCTGACCCTGCTGGGAGGCCCAGGGGTGGCAGCACAAGAGAAGTTGGTGTTCACACACCTGCTGCCAAAACCCACCAGCAGCTTGCATGACTACCACACACCAGTGCAGGGGATGTGACACTTCCAGAAAACCAGAAGTGGAGTCCAGCAAGCAGCAGCTCCACAGCACATGTGCTGTATTAGGTCCTAAGTGTAGTGAAGGTGGAAACTGGGATTGCACACATAGAGCAGAAGAAAAGGAGGAAGCAGGTATTGCCTCATCTGTATTTGTAACGCTCTGTCATTACTGCTCACATAATAATTGGGGTAAAACCCAAAAGCATCACAGAGTGCATGTGTATCACTGTCTGCCCGAAGTGGTGGGGCACAGTAATTTGGATTCTTTGAGGAACTCAGGATTTTGACTAGTTAACTTGGCTTGCAGGGGCAGGCAGTTGAGTGTGAGAGAAACCACGATGGCAAAATATAGGAAGGGAAAAATACACAGTATGTCACTTTTCAGAGGGATTGTTAGTCATAAAGTAAGACAAATTATGTCTGTCAACTTGATGCTTTTCTGTGCTTTCCTACATATATAAATGCATAAATAGATATATAAGTAACCTCTGAAATGCTTAGTTATAATTCAACAATTCGTAAGAAAGTTTCTTCCCTGGTACTTTGCATGTTTTATTCCCAAGACAAGAGAAAAGAGGTGGAAACAAAACTGTTCTCAATACAAATCTGATCAGCCTCTTCAGTTTCTTTGTTATGATAATTGGTAATTACAGGGGGAAAAAAAATCTTCATTTAACAGGAAGATTGCTTCAAGTGCCTTCCCTACACATGATCTATCACAGCCCACCTATGGATGACATCTGTACTGAAGGTTAGACCAGGTCACATGAACTCTCAGAGCAGCTACCAGCCACTGCTCTCTGCTTCCCCATTCCCCAGCACCTAGGGAAGCAACTAGGGCAGTACCAAGATCTGGATATTTGAAATGGGCTCCACCGTGAGGTGGCTCTTTGAGATACTCCATTTCCCTCCCTGTTTAGCCCAGTGGACTGAAATTTACATCGTGCCAGTGAAGCCATCAGGAAAGCTCTGGGCCAAAATCAGAAGCTTAAAGAGGATTAACCCCATTCTGAGAAGAGTCACTACCTAGTCATCCTCTGATTGGGCCAGACAGATCCTTGCTCCCTGAGGATGACTGTGGCTACAGGCATCTGGTGCTGGGTCATTGCATACCTACCCTCAGGAGCAGGACCTTTCCAGCAAAAACCTACCCAGCTTCATGCCCATCTGCTGCACTACAGCAGGGTACGTCCTGAGTGATGACAGGTGAGTCCTATCCTTCGAAGTCAGCTTCTGTGCATGTCACAGAATCACGGAATCACAGAATAGTCTCAGTTCAAAGGGAGCCACAAGGATCATCAATTCCAATGCTTAAGTGAATGGCCAGCACAGGGATCAAACCCACAATCTTGGTGTTATTAGCACTCCTAAAAGGCACTCAGTTTCCAAGGACCGGTTTTTGACGAGCGTTAGGTTACGGCACCCACACTCACTGCCAAATTCAGAGCTGGATTTCATAACCAGCTTCTGTTTCCATCCTGGCTTGAATCCTTGGACAGAGTTACGAGGCTCGGTGTGGGCTTTCCGCCACAGGTCCTGACACTCCCCCAGCCTGGAGGCGAGTTTTCCTGGCAGTCTGCGGCAGATAAGCTTTGCTCCCAGCAATGTGGGGGAACTGCTCTGACGAGTCCCCGGGGGCTCTGGTGGCAGTGGGGAGGGCGATGGGAAATGGCAAAGGTCTGACTAAGGACAGTCAGACCTATTTCCCCAGCTGCTTGATTATCCGGCTGCCTTCCTGGCCACGTCCCCTTGCCTATACACAAGCACACATGTGGGTCTGCACACACACACACAAGAGCAGCCTTTCCAAGTTCAGATTAGAGTTCTGCAATGCACAACTCACTTTTTTTTTTTTTCCCCCTGGAGCAAACGTGGCATCTGTGATGGAGAGATCAGATTTGGATAAATTAGATGTAATATCAGGCAATTTCCAGAGCAGAACTAAACATTTTTAACTGGTCCTAGAAAAGGGGAAAATATTCACATTTCAGAAAAGTATTTGATAACACTGCTGAAAGGAGTTGCAATTTGATTCAAGGGTAGCCTTGTCTCTTTTTTTCCTTCTGAATGCTTTCGGGAGCTTGCTTTCTAATCTTGACTAGATACATGTGCTTATGAATGCCTATTTTATACTGCTGTGTTCTTGTGGATTTTTCTGAAGTATTATATAAAAAGGAAACAAAGAAAAACCGATTGACGTGAAAGAAATTTCCAGCTGAATCTGGGTGCTTGACAGTGTGTACAGGTGTGCTAAAATAAATACACAGCCTCTCTCAGAAAATGTAAAACGGGCATTCATACACAGTCTGTGGTACACTGCAAACAAATCTGCCAAGAGGTAATGAGTGAATAATGTTGGTGACTACTGAACCTCAAACAAATATATTTCACTGTTATCCAGGGAATGTGTGAAATCAAATGTAGTCACAAATTCTACAATTAAATTTTATGGGATGTTGTATTTATCCATAACCCCTTTAAATGTAAAGGTAGAAGGAATTGACTGTGTGCATTCAGGAGAAAATACCTAGCAATCATGCCACACCAACAGGAGATACTATTGTTTGGAACAAAGCAAAATCAGCTTCAAACCTTGCTTCCATTAAGAAGCTGGGCAGTATTGTATATAGATAATGCGAGAAAAGCTGAAAAAAATCTGTTATTATCTGGGCATTCTGGTGTGCAGCAAGCACTTCTTTGTCATTTATTGGTAATTTCTCGGTGTAATGGAGTTAAACTGGAATTACATTGGTATTATCACTAACGATTTTCAATCTGGTTTGCTTTATGAGACTTTTAAAGAGTTGTTTTGGTGTTCCTATTACTTCTTTCCTTTATTGTAAAGACAGGTACAGGATTTTTCTCTCTCACTATGGATTTTTTATATACTGTGTCTGTAGAATACGTTTCATCAGAACAAAGTAATGACTTGTGGTAAATGAATTCATATGGGAACTTCTTAGAATGTGCACTGGCCATGAAAATATACCCTGTACATGAAAAATAATGTTTACCCCACAGAATCATAGCAGTTTTAAACTCTGACCCACATGTTCCCCATTTTTTTAGCTTTTGGCTGTTTGAGCCCCAGATCAGAGAAACCACCACCTGTACGCCCGAGAGTTGACTCCCTTGGCACTGAACTGCCAAGGTTTTCACTGGAGCCAAGGCATCCACTGTGGATGGGGAGCTCCCAAGAAAGACATCAGTATTTTCCATGGAAATAAACCTTAGATTTTTCAGCTGAAGTTAGGAAACCGGGATAGGTGTGCAACTAATCTCCAACCAGGAGCTTCCCTTGGGAGCCTGATTTTCACGTCTTTTTCTCCTTCCTCTGTCAAGGGTTGTACTTGATACCCATCCATTCCTGTATTTTTTCAAAATACCAAGAGCTCAGCCTACTCTGAAGGGGCAAGTACCAGCTCATATCTTAAGGGTTCTACTGGGAAATGCCTTCTAGGATGCCCCAAGCAAGAGCCTTCACCTCGGCCCAGTAAAGCAAAAGCAGAAGTGCTGCTGCCTTCACCACCTGCTTACCAGCATCTTCTATGTACTTCTCTAGTGCCCTGTTCATCTATGCAGCACCACATTAAAACTGCAGCTGTTATCACCTCCCAGCCAACCATCATGTCTCCTTGCTATAGAATGCCAGGCTGAAACCCTTTAACCACTTGGTTGCTACTTCAGGAGACGTTCCTCATCCCTGCCAGGGCAGCAATGTGGGAGGAGCAGGGATGTGAGCCCCAGAAAAGCCATTTTACCCATTCTATTTTATCTGCTGCTGGCAGAATTGTAGACTTTTCTCTGCCCAGATTGCTAAAAAACTTGCTGGTGCAAGCGGGTGGAGTGTGGCACTGACCGTTCACAAATGTGAAAAATGTCTTGTGGGTTCCTGCAATCCCCTTTTCCTCAGTGAGTTTATGCTACTCAGTGTTGTCTGATGCACGGCTGCCTCCCCATCCCACAGTAAGCACAGCATTCCCCCTTCCAGTTGGATGGCTCTCCACACCATTAGTGAACACAGCGGGGCCATGCATACAGGAACCAGGACTGCAGCCATAGCTGTGATTGCATTTGGCATGAGATTTCATGTGTCATAACTTACTTTTCATTTTATTTGCAGCTCTACAGTGTTACTGTAGAGCTTGCCTGAACTGCCCACATGTGTTCAGCCATAGACTCCAAGCGGCATTTGGGGAATCTGAACACAATGCCCGGAGGTCCCTGGCAAACTAGTAGGAGGGGCAGCTGCCTGCAGAGGTCCAGAGGCACTGGGCAGGCACCCTCTGCCTGTGCTGATCAACTCACAGGAGTGCTGGCAGCAGCTCTGGTGCATTTGGAATGCAATGTGTGCCCTCATGCTTCTCTCCAAGAATTCCCCACTGCCCTTACAGCAGCCCCGTTTCTGCGCCTTTGCTGCCTTGGAGTTGCCTGTTACAACACACAGGCCTCGATCCCTGTGGGCCTTGGCCGTGTCACCTGTGCAAAGGTTCATGATGTTTTTAAGGCATAAGCAAATGCTGTGCATTAAATCACTACTTTTATAGACTCATTTAGTGCAAAATCACATTCACACTTCATTTACCAGATCCCAAATCTCCAGAGAAATCAGGATCATCTGTTCCTAACCAGGCGGATATAACTGAGATCGGCGATGGAGGACAGCTGCAAGGGTTTATCTACATGTATCTTAAAGCCAGTTTGCAGGTCAATGAATTCAGGTTCATTATAGCTGTATCCAGAGGCTGCACAGAGATGAGTTCATGTTTGCAGACCATAAAGCTTTCTAATGTTATGCAAGAAGGATATCACTGGAATTGATGCTTCTGCCCACCATGAAGATGTGGTGTAATGAGTGACAGAAGAAAGCCACAGCCTCTTTTCAGAGACAATTCACACTTCCTAAGAGGCTTCTGAACAGCTGAAGTCAACCAGCTCATGCCAATATGAGCAGAGTTAATACACACGACGATATTCAATTAGCTCGGGAGACTGGAACTGGAGGTGAACAATGCAACAGCAGAGTTTGCTGGGAACCTGAATGTCTTTTACAAAGACAATCCTGCCATTTCAGACAAGGGGAAAAATCCTTCTAAATTGGAACCGGGATATAAGAAAATTCAAATTTTGCACTACCCAGAATTTCTGGGAAATGTTGACTTGGTACTTAATTTTCTCATGAGTCATATGTGAGCAATTTATTTCAATATGATAAAGACCTTTTTCTTCCTTCACGTTTGTGGTTAGTTTCATTTACAGCTATGCCACATGAAATGTAATATAAATTCCCATAAATCATTCAGTGAGATTCTCTTCTGCCTCGACTTTGTGGCTTGTTGCAAACAATGTCTACTTAAGAAATCATCACATTTCCAAAGGCTATATAGCAAGAGTTACACTTGGGGCTTTCTGTGTAGTTTATAGTCAGAAAGGAATCCTGCACTTCTTAGATTGCAGTTTGGAGGGTCAGATAATTTCTCTGTTGGAGCACATCTTGGGAGAGATAGGAAAGACTTACTGGAATACCCTCTGTCCCCTTCAGTTTTTATCAGCATTAATTTGCAGCATCCTTGGTCCCTCTTGCTTCCATATTTTCTCTCTAATGAGCATGGGGAGAAGTGGTCTGTTATGAAACAGCAGTAAGCTACAGATGAAAGCGTATCAATATGAAAAGGTTTAAGCAAGACAGCAAGAAAAGCTCAAGTTCTACTCCCACTCTTCCCATACCTTAAAATCATAATAAATTTGACAGCACTGTCACTGCGACTAAAAAGTAACTTTGTTTCTGTGAGATGAATGAGGCCAGGCTGTACATAGGGCTGGCATATCCCAATACATAAAAAATGGCCAAAAAGACCAACAAAATCATTCCTGCCACACAGCTTACAAAATCTGGGTCTCTGCTGGAAGGCCAGCACTAGTGAGGCGCATCACAAAACATCTCAGCAAATGTGTTTGCTATGCAGAATTTTCTGTATTTCCCATTCAATTGATTTAAAGTGCCTCACAACAGATAATAGGACACTACAAAAATACATTTTATTTTTATTTCTTTATACAAATATATACAAATGTATTTTTAAGTCTGTGTTTATAGAAACTAAATTTAGAGAAGTGTTGACAATAATTCCTTGCATTTTTGCCCTTCATCCCTTTAATTTTAGATCCACGTATCTGTTGGGATTTGTCTGAGTTTACCTTGAGTTAGTTGCCTAACATGGGGGTGGGATGCTGTTCGAGATGTTCTGTGCTCTCCCACCCGGCCTGCAGTGGCTGGTCCAGGGACCTGCCAGTGCTGTGCTAACTCCTCTGAAACCTGAGGGTGCCCAAAATGGCACTGCACACCTAAAGAGCTGAATCCCAGTTTGCAACCCTTTCACTAAGCGAAATAAAGGAGGGAGAGAAGCATGAGACACTGACATGGAAATTCATGTTTCTAACTGCTGCTGCCTACATTGCTGCTCTTGCAGCCTGGCAGCTTCTTTTTAAGAGCTGCTGCAGGATAGATTTCCTTTTTCCCTCTGATTACACTGCTGTTAGAGCTGCCTGGCAGGAGCTGCAGCCCTTCTGTTTCCTGACTGAGCATGCTTGTATGGGGTTGGATTAAGTGAGGCTCCCTGTGGGAATGGCTTCAATGTGTTCTTGGTTCCTTTCCCAGCCTGGTTTCTCTCCATGCTGCAGACACTGGGATCCAGGTGCTGAGCGGTGGAATTATTTGCACTACATCCCCATAATCCATGCAGAGCAGGATTTAGGATGTTTAGCAGGGGCAAAGAGCCTTGTCTCTGCAGCTCACCAGCTGCAGTGTGTTCCCCGGGCAGAAAATGCTGTTCTGGTTGCCCAAGGCCCACTACTCAGGATGACTGCCCAGTCATAACCCATCTCCTACATCTTGCTTTTCTTTACTTGTCTCCCTTCCCAGTTGCTACTCAGGATGAAACAGCTTTTTGTTCACTTAATTTGAGAAAGCCTAATGCTCTGGAAACACTTGTGCACCAGAACTACATGCCCCTTTCTGTTTACTTACATGAGGCAGTTAGCACTGGCCTAGGCAGAAAGGACCTCCCAAACATTTTGGGGACAGAAATGGAGGTGTATGAATCACAGAACTTGTCAAGCTGGTTATAAGCTCTGCCCCACTTGTCCCATTTCCTGAGTCCAGTGATGAGGCATCCCAGTGATGCTGATGCTCCTTTCCAAACAGGAAAATGCACCTTAGCCTCCTCAGAAGGGGATTATTTTGTGCCCTGAAACATGAAACCTTAATTCCTCCTACAACCACATTTCATTTCTGTGAACAGTTGAGCCTTCTTAAACGTTTTTTGAACCTGGAAAAAAAAGGAGAATTATTAGAAGTAAAATATGTTATTAAATGAGAGCTGACATGTGTCAGGCTTATTGATGGGAACTTGCATAAAATGTGATATTACTTCATTCCTACCTTAATTGAAGATATTTTCAGCCTAAGTGATGTGTAACTGCTCGGTGATTTAGCTCTCTTTTATGAATAATTATATTATATGTATTCTCTCTGGGTATTTCCATTGATACATAGGATAAATGTCTCTCAGAATAGCCTGTAAAGGGGTCAGGCAGATCTCACTTCATTGAATCCCTTTGAAAATAGCATATTTTGCCTCCTGAAAATCAACGGTTAAATTAATAAACACAGTGAGAAACCTTTCAAATGAGAGGCATATTCCCTCTGCTTATGATCTAATTCCCTGGACACCCACTTACTAAAGATTTGACAGGAGTAACATGAAGCTACAGCATTCACTATGTGGTTCATTTTTTATCAAACAAGACAGAAAGAATGAAGCCTTGTCTGTGTTTGAAAGCTGTATCATGTTTCTGCCATTTCTTTAGGCATTCTTACAGAAACCGTTCAGTTCTCCCTTTCTCATCTTCTGCAGGCTATTGTATTAGCAATATCTTTTCAGTGATTAACAAAATAATGGTGATTTTCACATGAGGCATAGGAAGAGCCTCATTCTTACCTGTGTACTCATGGAATAACCAATTTCAAACTGTGATGAAAACAGAACTAATTATAAACACTTCAGAAAATAAAGAAATCTTCAAGAGCTTTATTTAATGTTAAACACCACACAGAAAATTTCCCAGGCAACAGGCCAAGCTGAGATTAACTGGATCTTCTTTAAGAGGTGTTTGTAATGTAAATTTAAAACCAAATAGTAAAAACCACTTTGACAAACCTTTACATCATTGCCACAATCTGCACCTAGACCCAATAAAATAATAGACAGGAAAGCTGCCAGCATCTAAGTAAGGAGTATGCAAATGCTGTGTTCTGCAGCTCACTGATAGCAGCTGGAGAGCTGAATCTAACAGCACCACTTCAAAGCTTTCCTAGGAAATAATTGAATTAAAGTTCCATGATAGGTCTAAAGCCAAATTGTTGTTTAAATTAATTTACCTAACAAATGATCAACGCATATGTCTTAATACGGACGATGCTTACCTCTGTGTTTGTGCGTGTTTGCAGCTCTGCTACAGTGATGAGTGGAACAAGAAATACAATGGGGCATGGATCTAGTCCCAGGACACTGGTGTGAGCTGGGTAGGTAGCTGGTTCTGGATGAGGTGAAAAGTCCGCCTTTCAGACCACAGCATTCCTTTGACATCATTTATTTGCTGCCAACTGGGTCTGCTTCCAAGGCAAACTTCGGAGGGCATCTTTCTTCAAAATGCCACAGAAGACTCAGACTTGCCTGCAGCAAAGAAGCAATGGCTTTTGATTAAGGCATTTCTGTGTGATGTTGGTGTTTCAGCACCAGCTAAGTTGGCTTTTGTCAGCTTGAAGCAGAGAAGAGAGGAAGGTCAACCAGCAAAGTCACGATGGGCTAAGGACAGGAACTTGCCTATCCGTCCAATTTCTCAGAGAACTGAGGGGCACTCCTTGAAATGATGAGGCAGCCCACTTTTAACACAAAAAGCAATGCTGTTCCACACCACTTGTAATTGAAATGTGGCCTTCATCACCATGGTATGTGCACCTCCATTACCTCAGGCCAAGGCTGTCATGTGCTCCCCTTGTTTCTGCTCACTTGCCATGTCCCAAGCAAACTTCATTTGCACCACCTCTAGGTATCCGCACAACATTTGGCATGATTCTCCACCTTTGCTCATCATCTCTTTTGGTCCCAAGACTTGCTGTGCAGACCTTCTACAGGTCAAGCTTGAAGTGTGCTGAGGGGTTACTGTAAAGTTGTTCATAGGGCTAAGGGCAAAATAGTACTTGCCTTCTGGATAAAGAGGAATTTTCAGCCCTCAGGTTTCTGAATTAAAATATGTGGCCTCAAAAGGCTGTAAGATAAGCTAGTGAAAAGTGCTGTGTGGAAAAATGTTTGAGCCTTAGAGCTTGAAAAGGGGAAAGAGAAATTCCAACCAGCCTGGTCTTGTAGAGGGTTTAATCCTTCTTTATAAATTAGCCTCTTTGTACCTATGAAACATGTTTGATCAGATTCCAATTCACGGCTGTGATTTGTGCCAGCTGGGAAGCTGAAGAGTAGAGGAATGTTGGATATTTAAATATTTTACCAGCCCTTCATCTGGGTTAATATATTATTAGAAGTAAATATGCCTTTCTGCTAAGGAGTCTACAACCACTGCTCACCATGAAGAGGTATGGGTACATTTGCCTCACACAAAGGCAGCATGAAAGACAAGAGTTGAGGGAACAATTGGTGCCACTCATTCCTGTTTCCTAAGGGTGCACCAAACGCATCCATACTGATGAGCACTTGCATTCTCTGTGCCTTGATTTGCAAGCCTGAGTCACACAGTTCAGCTTTTTTCCCATTCACACTGCTTTCTGCAGTACATACCAGCCACTGTGTAGCTGCATCATCTGAACCATACCAAATCCCTGGGTCTGTCTGATCAGGATGGCAGCTGGCAGGTCAGTAGGATGGAGACCTTGCAACACATCTATAAAAACTTTTCAAGCCTAGTTCTGATAAAGTGGTTGCCAGTGGGACAGGCCTGCCCATGATCTGTCCTCCTATACTCACCAGCAAATGTTTCATCGTTAGGGTTATTTACTCCCCTTCTGCAGTCAGCTGTGGCAAGAACACCACCAGGACTCTGACAAGAGCAGGCATGGGTATGGTTATTCAACCAGACACAAGATCTTGGAAGAGCTCAGTGCTCAGAGTGTAACAGCCAGAGCAGGATGCGGGAGCAGACTCTGTTCTGTGCTGCCACCTGATCCACCATGAGCAACCATCCCCAGTATAGAAATGTCTATGTAGGTAATTATTCAAAAAACTCAAGACAGTTTCTCTGAGCAGCTGCCTCTGGAAGGGATATCAGTCAGGCAGCGGTACACAGGTGAGCTGGGAGGCTGGGACCATGGGGAAGCTGCAATGATAATTAAACCACCCACAAGAGAAACCAATATATTAAAGTAAAGTACTGATATATTAGAGCAAACTTTGTGGGAATTTACCTTATTGTGTAATGCTACCAAGTCCTGAAACTTTCTTTTTTATGCATATATAGCTAAACAATTACACCCAGTCTTGCTGGTTGGTCAACTCATAGTGGACTATTTATTCTACCAAAAAATACTAAAATTATTTTCTCCCAGTATTTTGGTTGAGTTGTTGAGCCAAAGAATACCTGGAATTCACATAAAATTTAGTACTTTTGGAGATGATGGTAGTGACTAGAACCACCCTGTTTCCATTCTTCCTTCATTCTTTTGTACTTTTATTCCCTACTAAATTAATTAAAAAATTAGGGAGCCCTCCAGTGGCTAAAATTATAGAGCCTAAATTCCCAGTGTATTAAAGAGGTATCCAAACATTTGACGGTGTCATCCAACCTCACAAAAATCCATACAATTTTAATATAGAACTTTAGAAAATGTTATCTTTCTACTAAAGCCACAGTTTTTGAAAGGTCAATCCAGTTAATTACCTGTGGAGATACTCGAGGAAAAATTTCTCTGAAAGTTCTTTTTAGAAAATACCCACAAGTGCAACATATAAAATATCAACTTTGAGTTCTTAGAGATTTCCTTTTAAAGGTAAATGCCAAGAATTTGAGAATGTTCTGCATTTGGTAATACAATTGTTCTCCTACTCCTCAGACTCTTACTTGTTATTCTGCTTTTCATCTTAAAAAAACCCCAAAACAAGCCAACCATCTTCTGTGTGTGTGGGAAATCACGACTCTTGACTCCTTGACAATCTCTATATTGATTCTTTAATAGTCTGTATATTGCAGATTTATCCAGAAAATGTGCCAACACGGTGTTCTGTTATAAAAGAGAGAAAAGTGTGTGAACTTAACCCAGGTTTGCAGCCCAGCTGTAGCTCATTGAGGTAAACAAAAAGTGTTGAGGGACTCTGCTCTGGATCCTCCTTGATGTCACTTCTAAAATGCTCATTGATTTCCATGAGAAGAGATTTGGACTAAAAATCCATGGGGAGATGTTGCAAAGAAAAATACAATTTTTTGTCCTTAAGGCAGTAACTATCTCCTAGTACATGCTTTGTATTTCTGTTAGATCATGCAACTAGGCACAGAGGGAACATGAGTAAGACCCTTATAAATGAGGATATTTGGGATGATTTCATATGTGCCTCATTGAAACAAACTGGAAACCCAACCCAAAGCCCATTTAAGTCAAGAGCTTTTGGCTCGGGCTCTTGGAGAAGGATAAATGGATCAAACTAAGAAAAATGCTAAATCTCTCTGTGAGCCGGGAGACAATCTTTGCACGGGAAGTGACTGTTGAACTGCTGGCTGGCTTTGCCATTGGGTGGGGTGGTGATACCCAGGCCAAAGAATGAGCTCCCAGTCATCTATGGCTTGCTGTCAGCTGCACAGCAGCCATGAAGCAGAGCCAGTCTGGTCACCGGCCTGGAAAGAGACTCCTGCCCTCTAATTAGCTGGGAACTGACGTTGGTGAGTTGGAAGACCTCATGGTTTGTTTTTTTTCCCTTCCTCTGAAACATTGCAACAGGTCTCTGTTGCCTTGCATACTGCTCCACAGCTGACAGGTAATCACAGCACTTTGCAGGCAGTCTGAGACAATATCCCAGAGCCTGCGCAGTGGGATGCGTGTCACAGGAGGGCAGCTCCATCACACAGGCTTATCTCAGGGTACAATCACTGACCCTGATTGTGATTGACAATCATTGACTCATCCTGGCAGTGCTGGGATGCAGGGAATGACAGTCACTGTGAGGAAGTCGGAGCATCATCTTCAGCATAATGGAAACACCCTGCTTCCCAAGTGTGAGGACAGCCAAATTCTACACTGCACTGTGACTACTGCCCTGGCAGCATTGGCTGCTGCTGTTGGTGAAGGGCAATCCCAAAGCCTCCCCTGAGTGCCACAGCACCCCAAGTCCAAGAGAAGGAGGTGCACAGTGCAGCTTTCCATCATCTGCAGAAGCATAAAAATAGCATGGGGTGCCTACAAACTGGAAACCATCGGTGTCAAGAGCTGTCAAAAGCTATGGTTGCCACAGGGATAATTGGTTTGTGCCAGCTGTAGTTGATGGGTACCAAGCTGATGGAAGGAGACAGGAAAATATGCCTTCTGTTGTTTAATTAAGGATTTTCTAAATCTGTATAAACTGGATGCTCTGGATGTTGAAAACCACCCAAACGCACCCCGATATTCGTAGCAATGAGAGAATGCTGGGGAAACAGGGTTCCTCCAAAAAAGTGCAATCACTCAAAAAATGCAATCCCTGTGCAGGGAAAGGCCATTTGGCGATGCTCTTTCCCTTTATTTCCCACCAAATCGCTCCCTTCAGATGAATGCTTGTCAGGATCTTCCCTTATCACAGGGGCTGCAATCTTTACTTAATACCCTGAGGGAGTGACATCTTTGGTTATTTTGCACAGTGCAAGTGATTGAAATACGACAGCAAACCGTTAACATGATCCCAAAACTGCTGGCTCATGGCCCAATATCTTTCCCACAGTCATTTCAAAGAAGGTGATTAATAGCACGTCAGAAAGCTGCTCTGTATACCAAACACTACTTGAAGGACTCTAAATAGATAAAACTGAACAATCAACAACTGTATACTGAAATAAGGACAGGTACCCAAAGGGTTCTGGGAATCTCAGTTGTGATTTCCAGTTTTATTGTTGCTAATGGTAGGTATCAAGGGGAGATGAATAGCTCTCAAATTAAATTTGCAGCTAATCTCATAGTAGGTGGCAAGGACTCTATCATAGAGGCAGCAGCCTTATCTGGAGGATATAATAACAAAATCCAACCTGAACAACACAAGGTAATACACCCAGAAGAAATGAAGAAACACGTGTAGCTGTTTGATGGCGCTGGAGGTGTTCAGAAAGTAACAATGCTGGAAAAGTGCTGGGTGAGAGGATGTGCAGCAAAGCCATGAAACTGGCTGTAAGTTCCCAGCGTGGCACGGCAATTAGGCTGGGCAGCCGGTAAGAGCAAAGCTCATTGTTGTGAGTCTGGGCAACATGAGAAGGATGACATTCATTTCACAGGACTGGTGTGCTGGGGGAAAAAAGATTATTGTTATGCCATCAAGTATTAAATTTGTGAGGAAGAGGCTGGTGATCTCAAGTGTTTATCCTTCAAGCACCTCCCTCTCTGAATTCTCTCTCTGTCCCCAGCATGCCCAGTTTTGCAGAGATCTGCTCCTGCAATCAATTCCAAACCAGGAAGAGCAGGGGTGGCACAACTGTCCCCCCCTCAGCCAAAATCCCTGCAGGGGGCTGGTGAGTGCCCTGGGCTCTGGTTCTGTACTCTGGTTCTCAGCTGCAGAGGTGATGGGAATCTTCAGAAGAGTGACTAGTACTGGCTAAAAGACTGGTCTCACAGCAACCGAGATAGTGCTGGCACTTCATAACTCAGGTGGCGCTCCACAAAGGGCACATCTGTCCTCATCCCAATAATAAGAGAATGGGAAAAGATTTAGAGATGGGTTAACCAGGATATTCAGTGGTGTGGAATGGCTTTTACATCAGGAGCAGCCATAGAGACCAGAACTCTCCAGCCCAGGAAAGGACATGTTCAGGGACTCGTATGCTCTAGGTCCACCAAGCATCACGGAAATGTGGATAGGGAGTGACTGTTGGCTGTCCCACATGAGTTTGACGTCCAACAAGGATGTAGCGACACCAGAGGGTGGCTAGGGCAGAACTGGCAGAAGGAAACAGTTCTTCACAGAGACAGGGTAAAATATTCTCATTCGACCAAAACCAACTGGATAAATTCACGAACATCCACTACAGATTCTAAACACCAGAAAAACTCTTCTGGATCAGCAGCTGCAAATTTTCAAAGGCTAGGAGATTATTCGGGGGAAACAGACCTAACCTGTTCTTGCATTCTTGCTTGTGTGTCTGCTATGACTGCCATCAGAGACTCAGTACTGGGTCAAACGGACAAATAGTCCGACTCAGTATGGCCACTCTGATGGCTCTGATGATGTGTAGTACGTGCCACAGGTTTCCCTGTGTATTTCCTCTTGCAGGACAAGAGCTGCACCAGGCCAACCCTGATGTCTCACTTCTCTCTGCATTTATTGTGGCAGTGGATATGATCAAGCTACACATTTCTGTGCCTTCAGTAACCATCTCTTTCAGTAGTCACCATCTTCTCCAAGGCAGGGCAGGCAATAACAGACAGGAGTATCTAAATTGGACAAGAGGGGTCTTCAAAATATTTTAGCACTCTTAATTGCCTTCTGGTAAGGGGTCTTCCTGAAAAGTGATTTTTAGTTTTCTACGCTGAAGTCACTTGTACCACTTTCAGGTCTGGTTAGTGGTACATTTGGCTGCAGTTCCCACAGTCCCAGCCTTCATCAGGGCAAAGCAAGCTACAGTCGGATCAGTTTTCAGAAATCTCTCTACAACTTCCAGGTGATGAGCTCCTGCAGGTCCTAGACACTCATCCTTGCCTAAAAGAAATCTCTCTTGCAGCAGCTCATTTTGTACCGACCCTAAAACCCCCCATCCCCAAAACAAACGTGCACTGGCTGCACACTGCTACCCAGATCAGGGTATCAGGTTATGACCACCTGCCTCTCCCAGGTGCACTGGGCCTGGATCAACCCCTCCTTACCTCACCAGTAGAATTGGCAGCTCTTCAGGTTATGCACTGCACGTTCAGCTTCTCCATTTCTGCCACGAAATACAATCTGGCTGCTTCTGAAGATTGTAAAAATAATCAATAATAGGTTAAACTGCACATTTTCTCCAGGCACTGGGTCTGTTTACTTGTAATAAGTGTTTATGAACTCAGAAAGGCATCCCAAATTTACAGAAATGCTTTGGTAATCCTGAAGCTAGATTTTTTTTTTTTTTTTTTTTGGTGACTGTATGCTCTCTGATATCAATTTTATTGTGCTTAGGGGATAAATTTTACTCACTAACACAGTTTCGGATGGGCTTGCTTTTATCACATTTAGAAACAGGGGGCTAATCGCTTGCCCCCCCTTCCCCCCACACTACTATTTCTTAATGATGTGCTCTTGTCAGTCAAGATGAGTTGGTAAGGACATGAGGATTACATTCAAATTCAGCTGTATTTGTAGTTTAAACATGTGGGAAATGAGATGAGGGGAGGAAGAGCTTATGCTAATCCAGACAAATGGAAGAGTTTGTTTTCACATGGTTTATTTGAAGTCACATTAAATTCTGTTTGCAACCAGATGCATCTGCAAAACTGGGGCTGCCAAAATATATATGCTTACCTGTTGTTGTACAACTACTCCTGGACTCTTAATGAACTGCCATGGGGATGCTTAAACCATGTGCTCCATGTGCAAAGCACAACAGAATTTATTAGACAACTAATCCACAGAGCCCATCTTTTAATTCATTCAGGTGGGCAAATGAAGATAGAAAGAAATGACCAGCTTGTGGCTCCACAGCAAACCTGCCCAGAGCTGCGATGACAGTAAGAGAATCTGGCATTACCCTCCCAAGCTGTAACTCCTCCCAGGGCTGTGGTGAGCCTGTACCTTGGTGTCCCAAATGAGGGCTTAAGCAGCACGAGGAGTTCGTCTCCCAGCTCCAAAGGAAAGAGTACTTTGCAAAGGAAAACAATGCTTCCTGGGCAGCTAATTAATCACCCCTCTCAACTTTGAAAGGCAGTGTTGGCCCTTCTTCACACCAATGAAAATCTGCTCATGTGTCCCTTTGGCTTGGCTATTTCTGGGAGGTGGTGCTGGCTCCCTATGCCAACTGCTCCATCATCCTTAGTCATAGCTCTCATCCCAGGCGAACGGGATGGCTGGTCTTGGAGCCGTCAAGGAGATAAAGACATAGAGCCTCTCTACCCTGATCCAAAGATTTGACTTTTCTAGAGGCCAGAGGTGGCCAGAGCAGTGTTTCTGCAAGTGAAAGACTTGGTGAAAGAATTGACTGGTTTAAGCTAACTTCATCCTTCATGCACAAGGTAAGAGAAAACAGATAGAATTGAGGTACTAGAAGGAACTACCCTGCCAGGGTTTGGTGGGGTGTCCCTCTTTAAATGGTGAGCTGTGTCCAGTCAGACTCCACAGACGCTGCCCAGACCTACATAAAGAGGACACACCCTGCCTGTATCAACCTTTTCAGGTCTTACAAGCACTTCTGTGAAGAATCAGAGAGGGCAGTTGTCTTGGGGTGATTTTACGATGTTGCATCCCATATTGCCTGCTCTATGCCCAGACATGATTCCTGTGCCTTTCTGTTTTTTAAAACTGGGTGCAAGAGAAAGAAAAAAAGCCAGATGAACTGTTCAAAGCAGTTTTGTGCTCCAAGGTCACTCTACTCCTCTGCGTGCTTCTGCTGCGGCAAGAGCAGAGGAAGCACCCTTCCTGCTTTCAAGACAGCTTTTGGCTCTGTTTCTCCAGAGAGAGATGGAGAGTTAAACTTTTTTCCCTGGGACTTCAGCTTCTTCTTCTCTTCTGGAATGGTTCAGAACACCAGAACTCACTGGGAGAACTCTCCACTGAGGCCTGGAGGGGGCCCAGGCCAACCCAGCTCTGAAGAAGAGTGAGAGATAGAGAGAGAGAGCACACCCAAAGAAATGACTCTGAGAATTTACCAGGTTCTCTCCACAGCGAGAGGTTTTATTATGTAACATTATTTTTTTCCCATTGTGCATTGTGTCTGTCAAATAAATAGTTTTTTCCCTTTCACTTTCCTCCAAACCTGGAGGGGGAGGGGTGGCTGGAACCTGCCTTCTATCAGAGGACGTTCATTTTGGACATTCCTCCAAATTTATCTCAAACTGGGACAGTAGCTCACCAGGTTGCTCACGGGTGGTTTCCACTGCTCCTTGGAAAGCCACCCTAGCACAAGACACCAAAATGACACTGTGCATATGCCCCTCATGCAGCCATTCAAACTGTGCCTGCCAAGTGCTTTTTCTGAACAGAAAGTGTATCACCCTCTCCATCAACATGTGTGTTAAACTGATTGTTTCCCTAAGAAATAGAGACACATTTGGGATTTTTTGGAAGCTTTTTATCCACTTTTGTTTTTATTCCTCCCCCTTACTCCTATAAAACAGGCCTGCTGGCCTACATTTGCAATGCTGAAGAAGGTGTTACGACATTTCCAACGTTCAATATTTTTGTTGAAACCATCTTGAGAAAATAATTTTTAATTAAACACATTTACTATTTCTCATCTCTGTGTGATCTGTCTAATTTCCTAACTCCTCAAAATGACAAAAAACATTTGTCTGTTCAGAGATGCTGGCCCAAAGCCCATCACACCCACAGGCTGTAGTTTTGTGATATGAAATGTTTGCCTAATTCTACATACCATGGAATTATAACCTTAGTTTAAGGAAGAAAAAAAAAAAATCTGTTACATAAGCAATCCCACCAGAACATGGAATTAAAGGACAAATTCCAATCTAGGCAACTCAGAGGAGTGGACATGTATTTACTCTCTGAGATTACCCCTTAGCAAGTGCTAAGATACCACAGCGAGAGGTGCTGTTATAAAAAGAAAACACAGATTGTTGGAGCTAGAGCTCAACCTCTCCAGAGAATACCAGAGAATACCTCTACCCCTGCTTTCTAGCACTTGCTTTTAGCAGGTACCCTGCACGGCATGGGGGCAAAAAAAATCCCAAAGCCCCACAGTACCTTATTTTGCAAGAGGCAAAACATTTCAAGTAGATGTTAAATGACCCCAGCTCTTGATTTCAGTGAAAGCTAAAAGTGCTTTGCTGTGCCACCAGGCAAGGCAGGAGAAGGAGGAGGATGTGCTCAGTACTTTCATCAAGAAGCTCTACACATGCCAGCTTTCTTCTCCTACGGATGGGATGAGACACATGCAGTATTTCTTGAGGAGTTGTGCATATTTCTGCAAATCACTTTCATCACGTTGCAGCAATTCCAACAGATAACACGACACTTTTCTCCCCTTTTGCATGACACCTTTCTCTCCTTTCTTTTCTAAATCACTCATTTGTGTCTTGTAGGTTTAGGAATATAATCATCGCCCAGTCACATGGCTCAGTACAACATTATGGTTCTTACATCTAATCTAATAATGCTCAAACACTTCTCGGTATCACTGTATCTACTTTGTAGTTCCTGATACCACAAATTGCTCTCAAACAATAGATGAACTGTTTCTGTAGCTTTCCCTTCCCCCAAAATTGACATAGCAACTTCATTTTGAACGCATCAGTATTTCCCAAACTTGCATTTTTCAGGGTTGTCACGTTCTGCTTCTCAGCATGCCCTGACATGCTCCTGCCTTGATGATGCTGAGCAGCACAAGGGCCGGTCTCTTATCGCACATCTCCCTCCCCTCGGGAGTCGTGGGCCAGGTGCTCCTCTGCCTGATCCACCAGCAGAGCCTGATCCAAGGGCAACGTCAAACTCCTGCCCAGGAATGTGCCACGAGAGCTGGATGTCTGCAACTGCCATTCTCCAGGAAGGCAGAGGGCCCTATTTATGCTGCTCCCCTCTGCACGGGATAAATAAATGTTCACTGAGGGCGGGAGAGAGCACAAGACTGAATTTGCCTCTGAACAGCCACGGTTACTTCTGGTGAGCTTGTACACGAGGAGGCGGGATCTGAGATGTGCTCAAGAGGAAGGGCATGGAGCGCAGCCCATCCCCTCTCCCCAGGGAAATGCTGTGACCAAACTGGCCCTGGGCTACCTGTGATCTCTTTCTCTCTTCCAGCTGGTGCTTAGCAATGCCATGAAAAGGTGGACAGCTCCTCCAGGAGAAGCGCCAGTACCCCAAGTTCCATCTCTCCGTATGTTACAGCCTGCGGAGGTGAGAGACATTGGCCTAAAATGTCTTCAGCAGGGAGCAGCCTTTTGTCACCTGCATGGTGAGCTGGCTACTGACATATAACACCAAAATACTTCCAAAATACCAAAGGGAGGAAAACACAAGAATTTTAAGCACCAATCTCCAGGTGACAGTAAAGATTTGCACATTTTTAAGAGAGAAATGGCTCCTGGCGCTCTACCCTGAGACAGACATGCTTAAGGGGCAACCTATCCTCAATGTTTTCTTTGGGCTGCTTGCAAGCTTCTGTGTTGGCTTGCTGACTCCTCTGACACCCTGCAGCTCCAGCACACATCACCAAGTCAACCTGGGCACTACCCTGCCTGGATCTTGGGCCTTCTTAAATGTGAATGAGCACAGCTGCCACTCAGAGAGGATCCTAAAGTAGAGAAGAGCAGCTGAACACACAGGTCATGGATCCTGAGTCCACAGGGGTGGCAGCCAACACAGACAGGATGCTGCCTGGCTTTGGCTGCCTGTTGTGCTGCCTGTTTTCCAGCCCATGGTGAGCACAGCTGTGAGTGGGTGGCCCAGCCAGCAGCACCAGCAAGGTAATACACAGAAAGAGCCCATGAACTATGCAATAGGATGTACCCTGCTGAAGGAGGAGACGTCACTGTCTCAGGGCTTTTCACCTTAGCCAGCCAGTCAGTGATGGCTGCTTGGACAGCAAGAAGCCAGGAGAGTGCTGCTTTCTGGGAGAAGGGGAAGCCCAAGCATACAGCCAGCCTGGGGTGAAGACCTGCCCTTGGCAAAGGTGTGCAGGCTAATGAGAATAGATCCAATTTTGCAGATCTGGTGTCTGCCACCGAGAGCAGGCACCTGTGTTCCGCATTATGCAGCAGCTAGCCCGAGGGCTCCTCTCTCTGCTGAGCTGCTGCTGGTGCTCGTCTTTGCTTGTGCATGGCTTCCTTCACAAACCCTACCAAGAATATGCACAGCTTATGCACCAGGTAGCCAACTAATTCCTGGGGACATGTCAATCAGCTCTTAGAAATGGCAGCAACTTCTTTCACTTGTTTCTTTTACCTGCTTGAGTAGCTGAAACAAATTAGCTATGCTGCTGCCTTAAGTCACTGATTAACTTCAAGAGAGTCCATATTTTTGCCATCTGAGGTTTGCAGGCAAAAGCAGTACTGCTAGTTAGATCAACCGGTACAATTTGAAAAGTAGCCAAAGTTTGGGACATATGGTTTCTTTTTTAGGTCTGGAGTGGAAGGAGCAGAACTAATACATTTCTTTGCAATACAAATGAATCAAAGCCGTTTTCTCTTGTTTTGACAAAACTTCATTATTTTTTGTACCTGCTTTTCACATCAAATAAATATCAGAAAAAATTCCAACCCACAATGCTTTCAGTCCTCATTAGAAATGGAATAAACATAGTCAAAAGAAACATACACAACCACAACTCAATTTGCAAGGAAGATTATGTACTTGTGACAAAAAAGTTCATGTTCCACACAGGAACCAGTTAATGAAAACTCCTTGTTCAAAGAACATGCACTCATAGCCATATTAAAACTTACTGAACTATTAAAATCTATTGGACTGTTGAAATCAGAAGTGAAATGTCAATAAAATCCAAATGACCTCTGAACAGCTTCCTTTAAAAAACAAAAGAAAACCTGGGGCTGTAACAGTGAAGTTCCCCCTTTCTTAGCTCGATTAACAATCATGATTGCAAACACTCAACTCCTTTGCAGGCTCTTCTTCATTGGCTTTTGCAAGGAGCAAAGCAAAAGTGACTGAGAATACTAACTGTACATCCTAAAAGTTCAAGAGATGTGATACCAGGTACTCCAGGTTGAACTGTAAGGGCTTCAAGAAGCTCTGGAAGAGGGCTCAGAAATGCAATTGATTCTCACCCACTGCTGTAAATTCATTGTTTCTCTCCTGTCAGTCACTGTCAGAGGTAGTGTAGGAGAATGACTGAGAAGCAGATGGCTCCATCTAATAAATTTTGCAAGCTCATTTTTAAACAAGTGAGGCAGTCAGCACTGACAGTGCTTCACAAAAACCCTTCTGCCTGTCCCAATGTCAGCAGCAGCACTGAAAACGGGCTGCATGTCCCCGCTGGTTAGTAGGCTGGTCCTGCCGGGACTGGCAATAGCCTGTTTCTCAGTTCCCACAGCAGTGGCACAAGTTTCTCTCTCGCTAGCAGACGTCTCCTGGGGGTGGGGAGCTGAGTAGAAACCCAGTGGATGGAAAGAAGTAAGAATATATTCTTATGTAAGGAAGACATTTTTTACAATGATGGTGGTGAAACACTGGAACAGGGTGCCTAGAGAGGTGGTAGATAGCCCATCCCTGGAAACATTTAAGGCCAGGTTGTGCCAGGCTCTGAGTAATCTGATATGAAAGTGTCCCTGCTCCTTGAAGGGGGGGTCGGACTAGATGACTTTTAAAGGTATCCTCCAACCCAGACTATTCTAGAATTCTATGATGCTACCACTCTGTGACTCTTCAAAGCATCAGCTTGCACCTATTTTGATGCTCACTGATACAATGGTGTGTGGGATTGTCAAATCCTCTTTAACATGCATAAGCAAGGAGGGCTAATTGGTAGATGGTGCTGGTGGTGGTTTTGCTGTTCTCGGTGGGACTCTTCTTCACTTCCTCACATCTCCAGCAGCTATTCTCAGCACTAGGTCAGCTTGGCCCAAGCTAAATGCTGAACATGCCTCCAGCAGCTTTTCCAAGCAATGGCATTTCAGCATTTAGATACACTCAGGTATGCATTATCTGTGTAGGCAAGAATATTAGGCAGGCCCTCTTTGCAGCTGTGCCAAGCACCTTTTCTCTGAGGAGAGTGCAGCAAATCAATTCCTGTTGTCGGTAGAATCCAGGGGGGGAAAAAATCGGTCTTCATGGATTCCTGTAAGTGAAATATTTAACATATTCTGAAGCCATAAGTTAGTTTTCTCACATTTCTCCCATTTTGAGAAGAAAGTAGTAGTGAATGCATATTCATGAGTATATGAAATTGATGGGGAATAATTATGCTATTCTGGGTAGTAGTAAAAATGGTTACATTTTAGTCACTTTTAGCCTGAGAACCTCTGTGGAAATAGTCATTCAAATGTTTAGAAAATAGATTCCTAAAGAATAGAGGATTCCTGAAGTTTCTGTGTGTAACAACAGTCTCCACTTTAAGAAGGTCAGCAGAAAGTGGATTCGATTGTCTATATATGTTTTATTTTACATTGAATATAGAATTTAATCTCAATATTATAGATATTATATCTATATAGATAGTAATTATATATCTTACATACATAGTTTGTATTTTTCTGATAAAACTTGAAGTGAAGCAGATAAATGATTGTTACATTTGTTTTGCCTCTGGTCAGAAAGTCCCAAGCAGTTCTATGTTTTGGGCTACTGCAGATGTGTTGCAGTACACTTCCCAGTGTAACAAGGCAGCTGTCTTGCACAACTTCACAGTTATTCATGGAGAAAAGGAAACATTTCAAAGAACTGCTAACTGAGAAAACTGCTGCAGAGAAAAATCACTTCAAGTATACTTCTTCAGTTCACATTGCAATTATATGAAAAATTTGATTGATATTTAAGCAGTAGCTTCCTGAGTAAATCTAAAATTTTCTTGGTTTGGTCTCTGTCTATATTCTTGTATAAAAGCAAGCCATTTGGCTGAACATCCTTAAAAAGCTATTTCTGATATGTATAACTAACCACAACTTGCAAATCTTACATATCAAAATGCACCTCAGTATTTAAAACATCATTTGAATGCCATCAAGCATGTAGTCACTTCCAGGTTGCAGAATGCTCTCATGCAATGCTAAAGGCTTTAAACAAAGAAACTTTGCTGTGAAAAACATGGCTATTGGATCAAAAAGCTCTCTGCTCAAAGACAGAAAGTCCAATTCACTGGCAGACAAAGCAATACAAATGTGGCATCTCATTTACTTAGAGAAGCCTAGACTAGTGTCAGACGTAATGGCTATAGACATAATTAATGCAAATTATGCACTGCTGTCCAAAGACAGATTTCTAGACCACGTGTTCTTTGTTGACCTCTGCTTCTTCATGCTGCACCTATTTGAGGAAACATCAAGCATCTATTGAAAATGTCCTTTATACCATGTCATTTGTTTCTGAGCGTTACTGTTAAAGATCAAAGGCAGATGATACCTCCCACCTTCAAATAGGTATGAAACAGATGGCAATTTTGGGACATGGAAAGGGAAGAGACAGCAATCACCTTTCTCAGACTTCATTTTTTGGAACCACTATAATAGCATCACAGAGGTTGTTTTGTGATAGATACCTCTGTTGATAGCTGACTCCCCATGGACTCTTTCCTCACACTGAGGAAGAGTGACTCCAATGACCAAAAGTGCCTAACATATCCTACATGCCCCAGCACTCTGGAGTTACAGGTATAAGTACTTCCTTACATAAGTCTTCTTTCCAAACTAAAAATATTTTACCACAGATGTGAAGATAATGTATAATCCAAATCACAATTTTAATAAAATAGCAGTAGGGTTCAAACCCTTCTGCATTCACCTACAGCATGTAAAAAAAGCCTCAGTTTTTGTGGAGAGACAAATAAGATATGCCACTGCATAATCTGCCTTCTTTCAATATACATCTTATGGACTCGGAGTGCACTTCATTACTGGTTATGGAACAAACCTCTGGGAACTGGAACATTTCTAGCCTTACCCCAAGCAGAAGGTACAGGGGTTTTCCTGTTTCTTTTGTGTATTTTTCCCACAGCAGGTACTCGGTCTATGAAAATAGGGCAGAGCATGAAAGCAGGCATGTGGGCCTTCTTCCAGATTCAAGAAATTTGGTCTATTATTGTGATTTCAGCACATACAGAATATTCAGTTATGCTCACAAAAATGAAGATACTCAATCCTGGCTAGGAGAAACATGCTTCAAGGTCCTCATCCAACTTATGGATGTGGGCAATTTTATCCTTGCAGGTGATTCTATTGAAATAAGGGAAACTTCTCTTCTGATGCAGTTTCTAACAGCTGGAGATGTGCTTTTTGGATTTGGGCCCTTGAATATTATTTGAAACATGTTGTGATGCATTTACTTGTGGTGGGTAACACACTACTCTGCGTGGACTCCCACTGACTTCAAGGAGTTTGCTCACAGTGCCAGGACCCAGTCAGAAATCAAAATCAGGCCTCAGGCACAACATATATTAACTCAGCAAAAATTCATTTTGAGCTCTGTTTGGGGAAAGCCCTGTGCACCTCTGTGGGTGACAGCCATCAGTGTGTTTGGTGCTGCTTCCTAGCTATTCCTGATGCAGGGGAGAGAAAATTCATCAACTCTTCCTCTGAGGCTACACGCATCACCAAGAGCTCAAGCACAGGATTTCTCGCAAGTCGCTAAGTGCTCTGCTCCCACCTCCTCTCAGGGTTGCAGACTTTGGGGTTCCTATCAGTGTGTCACCCTGCCCCTTTTATGAGCTTTAACAAAGTTATTTCTGTGCTTTCAGTGCATTTTGGGCTCTGAAATGAGATGCCAGGGACAGCACAAATAAGATCCTCACAGCTAAATTTAGAGGAAACTCCACAATACTCAATTGATTTTTTTCCTTCTCAGTACTTAATAAAATATCACTTCACTCTAAAAGTGTAGCAAAATTATAGTGCTGCATGTCCCATTTACCAGGATGTCTTTCCTAAACATCAAAGGCCTGCAGGACATGGGCTCCCCTCAACCATTTTTCCCAAAGAGGGTATATGCACAAAACCAGGTAAGAATTTCTGTATTAAATTTCAGTGAAATACTAGTGGTTATATGGCTGGTTCACTGCAGAACTTTGAACACTAAACAATGATGTGTTTACAAATGCAGGGACTTCATCCTTCTGATTTATTTGTCAACCTCTGTCGAAGTATAGACAGGTATTTTTCTCATCAGACACTTTCACGACGGAATCACGAGATTGTTCAAAACAAGGATAGCAGAAACCAATCAAAATCTTTCTTTTGGCGAGGGAGAGGAGAAAAAAGAGCATGGGAATAAGACCCTCTTATTGCGTCTTACTCATCTTGGTGAGAAGTAAAAGAGTGCAGTCCCATGCCTGATACTGAGTTATAAATAACTGTTGCTTTTGGCCTCGACTAAAACAGACCATATGTCTACACTGCAGCCACCACAGGTCGCATCAGTAAACCCGAGTTAGGCTTGAGCTCTCTCCCAGGCCTGCCTTGGCAGCAGGGACATCCCTGCAAATTCACCTCTCCAATCAGCCAGCTCCTTTGGCAGCATCACTGTGGCACCTATGGTCCAAGCAAGGCCCAAGCCAGCTCATGGCTTTGTCTCCCTGATCTCCAATAAGGTGAAGAAACAGTGAAAACAGGAAAAAAAAGAGAGGGGTGGGAGAAAGGAACAACGAAAGTTGCAAAAGTCAGTATTCTTCAGAACAAGTCATGGCAGCTGCTCTGCATTAACCATTGAGCCACAGTTCAGAACTATGTCTCCCTTTGCTACTCAGGGATCTCAGTCCATTGGTCCAGTCAGCTTTCCCTGCGTCATTTCTCCCTCCAAGCACGGCAGAGCTGGCTGCCCCAGGTGCTTTCCTCCTGCTGATGCAGTGCAGATCAGATGAAACCTGAGAGAGAGGGCAAAGATAGTGACAGCAACAAGGAACTCACGAGGGAGGAGTAAACAGAGCAAGGTTCTGGATGACTCACAGTGGGGTTTCAGCGCTCACCAGGAAATGTGGCCACAGATTACTACGGTTTCATCTGCAGTCTGAGGTGTAGGAGGCATGGACCTCAATATGCATGAGCAAATGGCAGAGTCTGAAGGCTGAACCACTACAGCTTTAGCGTAGTATCCCTGTGTATTTCATTCCATGGGAAAGGTCCTTTCATAAACTTCCCCCCTGAAGATACCAGTGGCAGAATAGCCCGGCATCACTTTTGGCACACGCCTATATCAGTTGTATCCAACGCCTCACTCTCTTGTCCATCGGTCTCTGGGAGACTCCATGCTACATTTCTGTCGTTTGCCAGACAAAGGAATATATCCACGGAGTAAGTAAGCCTGTCTGCAGGGGGGTGCAGTAACTCCTGCACACCGAACAAAGTAAACACAGCCGAGTATTTCACAGCTATGCCATACACAGCTGCAGGCGCCACCAGATAAATGTTAGGGTTACTCCAACACAGGATTGTGCTGCGGTTTGTCACAACGAAGCCAAATGAGGTCCATGTTACCTCCCTCATTCGCATGGCACACACAGTTCCTGACTTTGGTGTATGTATAATTGCTGAGAAGTGATTCAGGTGAAGTTTAGATCCTGCACTACGCGTTTTTCTTCCCCTTCCCCCCAAGTGAGGGAAGTAAATATAGAAATAACTTCACAAGAAAATTTGAGTATTAGGTTTCTATAAGAGAATTACAAGAAAGCAACAGGTGACTAATATTACTGATGTAACATGATTATAATAGGTGAATTTCAGCAGTAAATCACAATCATGTTACCTATGCCTTAGGGTATTAAGACGTGATGCAGACTTGAGAGCTTTAGAGACCTCTAATCTGTGTTCCATTACAGGGACATGAAAGCAGTGTCTCATAAAAACAAGGGGTGGGGGGTGAAATAATACCAGAGTTTTTTAAAAGTTGCTGCATTCTGTCACAAAAAAAAAAAAAAAAAGTTCTTATTATATTTCTGATGCAATCATGAGCCTTCAGCTTGATATCTTGACAGATCTCAAGAGTGCTACTGTGCTACAATCCATACTGAAAAGTTTCCATGGTCTTTTATTATTATTATTATTGTTATATTTTAATTTTACTTTTTTTTTAAAGCAGAGCTTTAAACAAAGGAAAAAAATTCTGGAAGTAGCCACAGGTGCAACAACACACTACTTTCTAGGACACCAGTCCAACTGGTTCCAGCTGGATATAAGGAAAAACAAATCATCATGTGGAAAATTAGGCATTAGAGCATGATGCGCAGGGTTGCTGTGCAGTCTCCATCCTTGAAGGTTTTCAAGATACAACGGGATAAAACACTGAGCACTGGTCGGATTTCAGAGCTGACCCTGCTTTGAGCAGGAAGTGGGACTAGAGACATACTGAGGTGCCTTTTGACCCAAATGTTTTATGTTCAGCTGAGTAGCAGGTGATGATTCTGCTTTGTGGGGAAGTACTTTTTTAACATGTAGAATGGGGCTTTCCTTTCTTGTTAGGAAAAATAAAGCTGTCTGAATATTTGCATGAAAATGGAAGGTGTAGGAGTGTCAGCTGCACACACCTGAGCCTTCTGGCTAGAGTGGTGGCTCAAAAGGTGGGAGACCCAGCTTCACATCTCTGCTGCATGACTCAGAGTAGAAGTTTGTCCCCTGGGTTGCAAATGTTGCACCATTTGGATCTGTGTTTGCCTCAGCTTACTTGTAGACATCCTTGATACATTTGTGGTCACCATTACGTTTTTGGCTCAGCAAGGCAGCATGGTTTGGGGATTAAGTCCTGAGCCCTCTGGAATCCAGCAGCGGTCAAAGGTGGTACAGTGCCTGCTGTGGCTTGGCCCAGCCTCAGACTGCTCTGAGTTGTTTGTGGCTCCTCTTTGTTCACAGAGCAGCTCTCTGAGACTCCACAATAGCCCAAGAAAAGTCATGTTGCTGATTTTCTCCTTCTCCTTAGCACATGCCTATTACGGCCTAGTTCTGCAAGGTAAGCATGGGATAACAGGAGATGTCAGCACGCAGATCCCAGACCAGCCTCCTTTGTCACCTTACAGACAGTACACAGAGATTGCAAAGGAGCCCTAGGGAGAGAGCAATGTTCTCAGCATCTCTGAGAGCACATTCAGTGGCCTCAGAGGCTGGCTATGCTGCACAGAGCCAAGAGCTCCCAAAGGCTAATCCTGCCTCCAAAACTGTCTCCTTCTGTGCCCTCAAGCACAGCATTTCACCTCTCTGTTGCAATTTTTTCATCTGTAAAATTGGGATAATGACATTTTTCTAACTCATAGGACTGCTGTGAACTTTAATTAAGGTAGGTTTTGTAAAATGCTTTAATGAGGGAAAGCACTGAGAACAAGTAGATTATTTAGTTAAGCTGATGTGGTGCTCCCAGAATTGCCAGAATAACTCAGGATCTCTGTGTACACACCGGAGATTGCTATTCTACACACCTTCAAAATAAGCATTGCAGGGCTTGGGTCTTGGGCAGGCAGGATTCAGTTTGGGAGTGACCCTCCCTAAGCAGACTGGTGTGCAGCACTCACAGAGTGACAGAATGGGGAAGGTTGAAGGGACTGCAGTGCGTTAATCTGGTCCAGCCTCTCTACTCAAGCAGGGTCATCCTGGAGCACATGGCACAGGATTGGGTCCAGATGGCTTTGAGTATCAGTGAGGGAGACTCCACAGCCTCTCTGGACAACCTGCTCCAGTGCTTCGTCACCCACACAGGAAAGAGGTTCTTCCTCATGTTCAGGTGGAACTTCCTCTGTTCCAGTTTCTGCCTGTTAACCTCTTCTCCTATTGCTAAATACCACTGAGCAGAGCCTGGGTCCAACCCCATTACACCCTCCCTTCAGATAATTAGAGACATTGATGAAATCCCCTCTTACATTCACTTCCCATCTTCTTTCTCTTTATTTTGCAGACAGCAAACAACTTTGATTTACCAAGATCCACCTTGAAATGGCATACAAATCCAGATGGTAGGATAGTCCGTGATACCAAGAACTGAAGGCACAATATCCTTTCTAATCCCCTCTTTCTGGATATAGGGAAAGCCAGAGGTATACACAGGTAGGAAACCAAAGAATTTCTGTATTGCAATGGCATGTATTATAAGGTGACAGCATTGCATCCAAATGCCTTTTCCCTAGCATGTGAACAGGAATTTTGTGATGGAGTTGTTCTGTTTTGCTGCCACCACACAGCCACAGACTCTCCTCTGCCATGGGCTATAACTTGCATAAGGTGGCTGAGGCAGAGTTTGTTGCAGGGAAGCAAGCGCGTCTCCACAGTATGCTGCAGGGGGAGGGAAGAGATTGCCCTGCCTGCTATATCCAGCTCTTCACATGCACTCAGACTTCATGTCACTATTTTCTCTACTCTGGATAGCCAGACAACAAGGCTTTGGGCATGTGGCAGCACTCAGCAGAGGGGTCACTATCACAGAAATCCATGCAAACACAGTGTCTCACAGGTATGTGTCCATCTTGGCACTGTCTTTCATTTTGCGCCTTACAGCACGCAGCCGGTGATTACCCTCATCTTCACATCTTTCTTCCAGGTCCTTTGCTACTTCCTGGGCCAGGAAAGAATTGACTGCTGTGAGCTGCAGTGAACTTGAATTGAGCAAGTGGACGGGGAAAGGCAGCATTATGACAGGCAGGACTGGGACCCAAGCTGTGCCTCTGGTCCCTCAGAGAGCAGGAGTCAGGCAGTCAGAGGGACAGTGCGGGGACATTGTGCCTCTCTGTGGAGATCTTCACTGCACTTCTTCTACACCTGCAGAGGTCGGCGTCACCACAGCCTTGCCCAAGGAACGTGGCCCTACTCTGCTCCCTCCCTGCTCACGTGCTGCCTGGTTGCATCCCTTGCATGAGAAAAGACCAGTCCCTCCAGTCAATTCATCTGGAGCAGTGGTGAGGGCTGGGACTCCATATTCATCTCCGAGGAAGATTTAATCTGTCTGGCTCTCAGTACCACCCTGTTGCTCTTTGATCAAAGATTATTTAAGCTATTATTGAAATATTGTGCTCAGACTTCTATTATGGCTGGTATTCACAGAAACAATGCTCCTCACTAGCTGAGCAAATAATGTTGAGCTGTTTGTTTTAGACAGAATTCCACATATTCACTTTATGTTACTTTCACACTGCTGGTCATGAACAATGACACTTGTCCAGGGCTACAAATAATTACTGGGAATCATATTTCGGCAACATTTCCAGCAAGCTTCTACAGTGAAAGTTCATTTGCAGCACTTCCAATTCCTAAGCATTTCTTTAGGCACCAGACATCTGACTGGCTTTGAGGTTTTGTATTCTGCTGAGTGCCAGACTTCCTCACTGTGTTTCCATTCTTTACATTTTAACCATGTTTGCAAAATGTCAAACATATAAATCAGTTTATCTTTTGTCAGATACTGAAGATTACTGTCTGGAAAGATTAGCAGCCACTAACCTTGCCGAATCCATGCACTTTGTTTGCTAGTTCTACTATGGACACCTTGGCTCCCAGGTATTCTCAAGTTTAAGCATTAGCAAAGTATCTTTTTTATTGCAAGATTGTTTAGAGTAGCAGACACAGAGTCAGAACAATGATCGCAGACCAAGACTAATGATTTTAATTGTTTGATGTTGCTGCTCAGTTTAGATAGCTGGTATGGCATATATGGACATGTATTTTCAGAGCAGAGTTGCTTAGTCCAACCTGAAAAATCAAGCTGCAGATGTGAGCTATAGGTCAAGCTTAAGAAATTAGTAGATGCTAGTGACAATCCTGGAACTTCGCCAAAAAACTTCCTGTCAATATTTTTGTTTGTTTTTTTCAAGTGCTGCTGAGAATCATAGAATCATCATAGAAACATAGGATGGTTTGGGTTGGAAGGGACCTTAAAGATCATCTAGATCAGTCCCCCTGCCATGGCAGGGACACCTTCCACTACAACAGGTGGCAGCTCAAAGCCCCATCCAACCCGGCATTGAACGCTTTCAGGGATGGGACACCCTGGTCCCCTTTTTTGTTTGTTTATTTGTTTTTAATAAAGATTTCAGAAAGTTGTTTCCAAGCTGTATTTTGGAACAATAAGTGCACTTGAACTGCTGCCCTACTTAACAGAGAGAATTTGCACTTGTTGAGATTCATCATGCATTTGAAAACTGTTATATGGCAAATCTAATAATCCAAATTATTGCTTTCTAATCCAATTAGGCATTTTAATTAAACTGTGCAAAGTTCAGTGCTGCTATGACGTTTTATATCTGCCTCTTGGTTCAATTTATTTTATAGTTTTTAGGTGTTATCAGATGACAGAGCTCTTGCTCAGAAAAACAAAGGTGAGGTGTCTGCATATTGGCACACTGAGTGGGTAGCTCTCAAACACGCCCGTCACTCTTTCCTGAACAGTCAAGTCAGACAAAATTGCAGATCCTATCATTAGCAAAGGCATCCAGTCCATCCCTCTGCCACTGGCTCACTCCTGGCTGTATATTCACTTCTGTTTCCTTGTGACCATCACTTAAACTTCAAATCTGCTCAGAATACTCTTATGCGATCTGGGCCCAAACTGATGTGGAAGATTTGTTACATAAACTAGCAAAGCCCAGAAATAGACTGAGGGAGTGCTCATGAACTCTGTTAATTCCACCTAAAAAAGGCACACTGAAGCATACCTAAGCTGTAGTTGCTTTGTACTTGACAAAAGAGCCCTACTATTCAAGCACACCCTTCACTCCACAACATGTCTTGCTACATCTATTCTCATTCTTCTGGGACAGAAGGAAGACGAGAATGATAACTCCTCTACGACCAGACAAAGGAACCCTTTCTCTTCATATGAGAGAGACCCACACAACCCTCTCTTCTTCCTAAGGAAAGGAAGAGAGAGGCAGAGAACCAACCTTCCCAAGTGGAGAGGTCAGATGAGCTGTTACATCCCAGCATGCCGCTTTCAGGGCCAGCACGAGCTTTGAGCAAGCAACCAACTCTGCTCCACGAGTGCAATTTTTCCTGTTCCCTATGCAAAAATAGTGCAGATTCTGAGGCAACAAAAAGTGACTGAGCATCCTCGTAGGGAAGCAATATGACCATGACTACTCCTCCTCTGCTTGTAGATGGGATATCAGATCTTGCCTACCACTGGATGGATGGAAACAAAAGCAGTACAACTCATTACAAGCACAGGAGTGTGGCACTGTACCCCCTCTTACTGATGGTTTCCTGCCCTCTCCATGAGGTCTCCCTCCATCCCTTGCCCCTAGTCCTGGCCACTCCTCGAGTTCTCCCTATTGGCTCCTGTCTCCCAACACCGCCCATGTACCACCCCTGTGCCCTGAAACCATTTGCCCATGTGCTCTCCCCGCCCCCCTGGCACCGGGGTAAACTGAGGCTCCAGGCCATGTGACTCTCTCCCTCTCTCTGCCCCTGGGAGCAGCCTGTCAGCAGCTCTTCTCCTCTGCCCTTGGAGGGCCAGCCCGTGTGCTGGCCCCAGGCTTTGGAGAGGCAGCATGGAATAAAGACCTTTGCAGTGCCATGAGGAGAGCCTTCTCACCTCCTTTGCCATCACTGAAATTGCAGGCTGGCAGCTGGAGCAGCGGTGCGGGGCGTCCGAGATGGACTGCAGGAGGGCAGAGAATCCCTGCCTTGTCCCAAGAAGCCCCCGCTGCGCTCCCAGGGAAAGCTGCAGCAGCTAAGCAACACCTAGCACTGCAACACAGGAGTAGGACAGGCACTCACTTTTCCTGACACTTCTCAGGGGGAAGACTAGCAGAGCTTTAAGTCTCCTCCATGCTTCTACAACACCACCATTTGGACAAGAGAAAGAACAGAAAAGCAGTCTTATATTTCTTTAACTTTATTACATGGAGCTTTACTCTTTTCTTTGCCAAGTTCATATTGTCAGATTAATTTATTTTATTTTTAATTATTTCAAACATCAATTCTTTTGAGTTTTTTTCATTTTGAATGATCTTATACCTCCAAAAGTCGCCTCCAAATCTGTTTCAGGAAGACTAGAAAGGGCCATTTTCCTGCTGTTATGTGGGATGTTAGACAACCCTGCTACTTGATGGGTGAAGAGCCACGTTCCGTGCTGGCAATGGGCTTCTCATCAACTGCTGATTGAGATTTGTAAAATTATACATTAGCTGATGGCCGAGATCTGTAATTGTGCTATTAACTATGACTGCCAAAGGCGGCAGTAGGAAGATTCCAGCCAGCAGGCCACCGTTCTTGCTAGCATGATCATTAGCTCTGTCGTGCATCAGCATTTAGGATGTGCTTTACCTGGGACTGGGCTTCAAGGCCACTCACTGCCACCAGCAGCCCAGCTACCCGTCTGTCACGATGTATTCCTGCTGTGGAAAGCTTGGTGTTGGTGTAGCACAGGTTGCAGTGTCTGCTTAGTCAGTGGTTTCACTTCGTACTAAAGGTTACTTAAGATCTGGAATGTGGCTATCTCCCTGCTCATCCACCAGCAGAAGCAGCCAGAGAGCTCTTCTCACACTTTCTGATGTGTCCTCTGTATCTCAGAGCTGGAGGCACTACCCCTGCACAGCGCCCAGCCCTCCCAGCGGGCTGGGCAGAACTCCAGTTGGGGATTCAGTTTGGGATTGCAGCCAGGTTTATCTTATCTTATCTGCAGAGGTTTTTGCCTGAAACCAGGCCTGAAGGGTTTTCAGTCCTCACAAGTGAGGGGGATTTTTTTGTCCGGCTTTTTACCAGAGGAGGCTATACCGCTCTGGGTTTCATTCTTTTTGGGTAAACAACTCTCTAGTCTGTGTAGATGCGCCTCCAGGCAGGTATAGATACATTTTAGGAACTGAATAAATACCTCAGCTACACATTTGATCTTGGCAAGCAGGGAGTTATTTCACCACGCAGGATGAAGATGGCCCTTGTAACATAGGCAGACAAGAGATAACTTTCCAGAGATACATCCCTGTTCTAACTTACACGTGGCCGTGTTCTTTTCTGGGCTATCTGAAGCCTCTAAAGTAATTTCTTTTTAATCAATGTGCTTGAAAAAGTCATAGTTTTCACACTCACAGGAACCCAAAATTTCCATGATTAGGTCAGAGAAAGAATAAAATGCATGCTTAGTTTCTGATTTTAAGGGAAGGGTGATGAGCATGACAGTCAGAGAGAGCACATGGTGACACTAGGCATGGCTATGCACAGTTCCATTTCTTCTGCTGCTCTTGGAAAATAAAACAGGATTACCCTTCTCCCCACTCCTAAGCAGGTGTTTCACAGAAACTGTCTGAAAGGCTGAGGGGGCTGGCCACATTCATCCAAAACACAATTTTCTGAGAAGCTGGCCTTTGAAAGAACATGTGCATCAACAAGTAAACACTTTCTCCATCATATGTTTTTTAGGGGTTTTTTTAACCTGAGAGGTGAGTCTTCCTCCCACGGGGAAAGAACCCTTGGTAAACTCCTGCCTGGGGAGCCCAGCCACTCCTAATATTAGCTTGCGCCATTATGCAAATGCAGCACTGGTATTCCCACAGTCTGGGGAGGGACCCAATCCCAGCTTCCCACAGCATCCAACAGCTGCCTACAGCCTGGGCTCTGCCACCACTGAACACTGCAGCATTTGTCTCTACTTCAGCTCTGACTTGGGTTTTGCCAGCTCCTGTCACTGGATGTACTTGGTGCAGCTCTGTGCTTGAGTGTCTCTCTCTGCTCCAGTTTTCAAACGCAATAAAACATTAATTGCTGAGAATACACAACTTCAGCTGCTAATATTTAAGAGAGACGGTGGTAAAAACATGATTTCAATCATAATGCTTTATCTCAATGCCCACATGTAAACTTAATCCAGTAACTTTCTGTTTACCTTTTCTGGATAACTGTATAAACCTGCTCAGCAATTTCAAAAGACATTGAAAAACCACAAAACCCTGGTTTTTTTCATTTTTTAATTTAATCTCCCGGCAAAGCCTGAGAAGACATTAGAGCTCCTGACAAAAAGCAAGCAGTCCGTTTCTCCACGCTCAAGAGCTATTCCAGTAGTGCGCTGAAACTCTTTTTCAGTCAGGTCAAATAAGCTATATTGACTCAATTTCTCCACTAAATAGGATCCTAGTCTGGACACAATGGAACTCGAACATTATGGGGTTCCAAGCTGATAGCTGCTAGGGTAATGTGTTGGTATGCCCCTGTGGAGGACCAGGTCCAGAAGAGCTGAAATCTCTTTTCTTCCCACCTCTCTTCAAAAGGCTCCCTCACCTCTCTGGAGCACAGGCGGGGAGCAATCAGTACCCCTCACCCTATCACTGATCCACTTGCATCATGCAAGGCAACATCAATGAACAAATGTTTACAGCCCAGTCTATTCTCCCATTTAATTTTGCTCATCTATGATGGTGAGAATACTTAAACATCCAAACAGAGAATACTTATGGTTGCCTGCCTGCTAGCACAATTTTTTTTACGCCTGCCTCTAAAACTGTAAACATGGGAATCAAACATCTGTTGTGCTTTCAGCAGGAAAAGGGATTACAGTGAGGTACAACTACTAACATTTTCTTTATTTCTGGCTCAGGCTTTTTTATTTAATTACTAAGAGTTTTAACACAATGATCTTACATACAATATAAAAAAACTTATATTTAAATAGGCTTACAATTATTTTCACTACATCTCAATAATTTTCACTACATCTTAATAATTTGAATGACACATGCCTTACTCTTTTATGAGTTGCCAGGGTAAAAAAATCCTGTCTAGCCCAGCAAAATTCTCTCTGCATGGCTTCACACCACTGAATAAGAAAGGAACACTCCACGAATCTCCAGTCTTCAGCTAAAGTTGCCCAGTGACTTTCAGGTCTGCAAGTGGTCCTATTGTCAGGGTGTAAGGCAGATATCTTCTGTGCTGCAAATATTAGAAGAGTTCATACATTCAAACTCGTAAAGGAGTCAGAATCATGCGATTGCTTTTTAAAGAAATCTGCATCCAGTCAATTGGGTTCAGGTGTGGCTGAAGGCATACCAAGCATTTTGGAGAAAATAACTATAGGAATTAATGTTCTTATAAAAATGATGCTATGTAAATTTATTTGTTCATTTCAGGCAGAATTCTTTGTATCATTCATGTTCATTTTTAGAGTGACTCGATTTTTCGACAGATTTCTTCTGTGCTGTAACTTGGACTACACTTAAGGGAATTGCTTCAGCAACACATTATAATATTGCCAAAGTTATCAAACTTTCTTACGAAAATATAAAAATATTTCTTTATAATTAAATCTTAGGATACATAAAAGGACACTTATGATATTAATAATTTATATTTTTTTAAACTTCCCCTGCTCAAGATGTAGTGGCCAGCACTTTGCTGGGTGTTACTATGCAGCCATGTCTTCTAAGCAGAAGCAGCCCTTCATGTTTGTATTTTAGAGGAAATGTATCTTTCTGTATTTCTGACTTGAGAAAGATGAGAAAAATAAATTTATTTCTCTACATGCTTGGGATTCATTGTGTTTCCTCCTGATAAATTCACAGGATACAAATTTCCTTTCAGTGATGTAAGGAGGATCTTTCTGATCATTCTGCATACTCCAGCCAGTCTATATAACCTTACTTTTGGTTTTGGGAAAGGGCTTCTGAAAACCTGCCAGAAGTTTTTCCCAGTGTCTCCAACAGGTAAATTGCCATAGGCATGGGAATGTCTCAAGACAACGACGATATGTACTCTTTTCTACCCTTCAGCAGCATCACAACCCTTTCTGTGGTCTAAGCGTCTCTCCACCTTACACTGCCATCATCTGACAGAGGATCCAGAGAGACTAAAAGTACCTTAAATAAAAACGTGTTTAGGTGACAAGAGAAAGAAAACAGACTCAGAAGAACATTAGAGTGTTCTGATGCCATCACTGCATCATGGCATAGGAAAGTGTGTGCACAGCATAGTGCCTGGCAATAAAGAGAGGAAAATGCTGGGCAAGAAGGAGCCTCTGTTGACAGTATATGTACATTATTAATATTTGATGGAGGAAGGGAAGGAGAGGAGAAGGATTCAGAATAGATTTCCTTCAGCTAGTGCTGTAGTTCTTATGAAATGAAAACCCCACAAACTCAGTAGGAAAGTAGCACATCAGGAAACTTAAGTGATCATGTAGCTGTTAACTCACAAGATCTCTAACATATTTTCCCCTCCAGGTCATATATTATGAAGAGATATTGCTTTCCAATTCTATCATAGATTTTACTTTTTTACTGGGATAAATTTGCATTTGTGACAGACTATCAATCTTGGAAGTTAAAGTCCATATACACACAAGAGAGGACTGTACGCTTCCCCCTAGTTATGCCATACGACAGAAATTAAAAGCCATCATGTATGGTGAGTAAGTGATTCAGTCCTCCTACAATTTTCCTCTCTCAAACATCAGTGCAGTTTTACTAGCGTGGCAGATCCCTGTTCTCTTGGAAGTAGATGGTGTTGTTTCATTCTATACTCATGTTATCAGTCAGACATAGATAATGTTTTAATTAATATATATTTTACATCCTAGAATGAGCTGCTTGCTGTTTAGGAAGATGCAGTTTCTAAAAAACAACAGTTACAGAACATTTCTCTTTTATGAAACAACTTTGTAATATGTCAACAGTTTGGTTCCACACCCCTCAGGTTTCAGCAAAACCTGTGCTAGACAATGTAAGTTTAGAAATAAAAACTGCATTTTTAAAAAAAATTATTTTTATTTATACTAATGGCACTGATGGTTCAGTCTTTCAGTTCTGATTTTTCCTTCCTGTGTTAAGGTCACTGGTAGACACAGGACAAATAAAGTGACACAACAACAGTGACAGCGGCTTCATCTTTTTCTTTATTTTTGTTGCTTTTCCATTTTTGTTCCCTTAGAAGTACTTACTTTTATTGACTCATCTCTTCATTTGTTGACTAGTATGCCTCCAACAAGTTCCTCCTCTTGACGTACAGTGCCCTGGCTGCCTCCTGTCCCTTGTCCTCTCAAACAGATCAACAGGTGAAGAGCTGAAATGTCCAAATGAGGAGGGGATCTTCTTTCTGCCGCCAGTGTAACATCCAGGCAGTGGTGTATCCAGAGTATCTGACTTACGTTTCTTTTTTAACCAAATCTAATGTGATGCTTGTTCATCATAACCTTCACCTTTATTTTATTGCTGAGTTGATTTTTAATACATATTGAAGGTTTCCAGCAGTTCTTGTAAGTGCTTCGTTGCCCCATCAGACCTATACAAGGTACCATTCAGCACCGCAGTGTCAGTCAAAGCTATTTTTGTTGCAAGTTTTAAACCTTATTAATTCATGCACAGCACAAGAAGCCATGGATATCTATTTTCAGTGGAGATATAATTAAAAGATACATAATTACTGTTAGAAAATATTCCTAGAAAACGTTACTCTTTCGGCATGTGATGTTTGCTAATAGGTAACATTCTGAGCAGTCTTCTAGGCTCACCAAAGATTATTATCAAAACAGTTCACCAGTGGAAAGATGCCTCCATTTTTTAGCTGAGCATCTGTTATCTTTGCAATTAACAAAGCATTGAAAACTTTTTTCATTAATGCTTTAAACCTTATCATAAGTTCAAATATAAATAATATTCAATATTATTTCTATGCATTGAGGCCAGTACAAACCTGGTAAAATTCTCACTAAAGGAAAGAACATCTGATTGAGTCATACTGAACCTGATTATTAGAGGGATGGGAGGCATTGTAAAGTGTTCACTCAGCAAGAAACGTTTTCTTTCTGTAGATTTTCTAATGGATTACATGTTTATCAACAAACCTCTCTGGATATACAACAACAGCTCTTTGAGTGGACACATCTATTCTGCAATGAGCTACTATTGTATTTATTCTGACAAAAAATCAGGATTTTTTCTTCTTTATATACAAATTAACATGAACAGCAATAGCTGCCAAAATTCATGCCTACTGTAGCACTGATATTCTAAATGGAGAAGTATTAACTTTTTTCTTAATGGAGGACTTTGGAAACACTTGCAGTAGAGCATGATAAGGGAAAGTTCCACCTACCTGTGATCGTGTGGTACCTTTTGCAGAG
Source organism: Oreocharis arfaki (assembly GCA_013398015.1). Classification (NCBI taxonomy): domain Eukaryota; kingdom Metazoa; phylum Chordata; class Aves; order Passeriformes; family Paramythiidae; genus Oreocharis; species Oreocharis arfaki. The sequence continues at coordinate 1,220,911 of VZRR01007842.1, read as the reverse complement.
ATTCATCCAAAAGCTCCACCATTGTGGCCCTATGATTTGCATAACTTTCTACCTATTCAAACACAGATTTCCATTACAATTGTATGAGAGAGATTCTTAGTATTTTTCTCTACTGTTAAACAGCTGCTGCATTTCAGCGTTGGTGAAATAGTTCTACACATAATTTTCCTTTTTTTAAAATGAAAGTGCTTTGGAATCTCTCTAGCTGAAAGATGGACTAGAAATGCAAATTATCCTTAGCCACACAACTCAGAATTACCTTTGCATTTTATTCTAAATATGTATCTGGATGTATAAAAATCCTGAAAACCAGTAATATTAGACCTGCTCATATAACTGACATGCTTTTGTGGAAAATAAAGAGATAGAACTGCCAACTGCTACATGAATGTCATAATCCAATGAATGCTAATGCTGAAAAGTATCTCCTTTAATGAAAATTCTAATACAAAAAATTAATTTCATTTATATGTTTAGAAAACAAAAGCCAAAAAATATCTGAAAGCTTGAGTGAATGTATGTCATAACTCCTCAAGTTTCTTTTTCCTCCCCAGTTTTATCAACATTTGGGTTTGCACCAATACTTGCTCTTTGAATCTGTTTATGCAAGTTTCCTCCAAGTAATGACTGTAACAAAACATACCCTGGCAGAACCTTGCAAAATATAAGCCTGTTTAAGTTACTCAATAAAGATAACATTTCTTCAAAACTGCAGAAAAAGAAACTCTAGCTGCATGTAAATTAAATTTAGAACACTCCTTTGCATAGAGTGAAAGTCTGGCAGGCCAGGAAAAATCCTTAAATGTGGTTGCAGTGACAGAAAGTAAAACAAGAAAGAGGTCTCTGATGTCCAGGCAGCACATGCATGCCCCGTGCAGGAGAAGTCTCTTCCCAGAACCATCGGTGGCTTGCTTCCCCATCCCCATCACATGGCTGCCTCCAGTTCCAAGCTTTCCAAAAGTTTCTAGACAAGATTTGAACAAAACCAAAATGCTGAATGAAAGAGCAAGAATAAAGTGCCTATCAAACTCTTATGTAGCTATTTAGCTACAAGAAGCAAGATGGGCTCTAATGGTTAGAGATTCCCCATCTTGCTGCTGCTATACCGATGTCAGTAAGGATTTTGGTAAATGCTCTCCCATTTACACACTGCTTAGCACCATGGCAAAGCCATGAGTAAGACTGGTTACTGGCAGGGATTGCTACCAGAACTTCAGTATGGTTTAGGACAAATGGTTTGCCTAGGTCACCACCTTCACCTTTCCTGTGGCAGTAATCAAATCATGGCTCCCAGCAGAGACTGGAGTACTCCATGGGAGGTCGATGTTGCAGTGGAAGGCTATTCTGATAAAGATTTAAAAGTAATGCCCTTAACTAAAATACAGATGAGCACCATGGCAGTTTCTGCTTGTGCCTCTCACTGGAAAGCACACAAGTTGCAGGCACTCTGAGGAGGGACTGCAGGGCAGGTGCCAGCAAACCAAACCCCTTCAGGGCCTGTCCTTCTGAAAATGGAGAGGATGTAGATGGGTGAAACGTGTAAGTAAAAATCTGAATATAAGTGCTAGTTTAAATACTTCTCAAGGCATCCTCAGTACCACAGTTGCTCAAGGTTTTTGTTTCAGGGCTAAAGATAGCTCTGCTGGTAACATGAGACAAAATAGCGGTGGAATTGTTTTACTCCGAGAGGCTGGGTACTAAGGAACCAGCTTTATTTCCTCCCACCACCAGCTCCTTCTAAAGGATCCTTTGCTGTGAGCATTACCGTGTATTTCTTAACATGAGACTTAATGGGACCTCAGCATCTCTATGGCAGTTCTGTAAATGCAGGACTGCCTCCAGGGTATGGCCATTGGCCTGCGTCAGGTATACTACTAATGTAAGTCAAGCAAGCCTACGTTTATGCATTTTAAAATACCATACTTCTGTTTCCATGACAGAAGTCGAAAGAGACAAAGGGCAGAAGTGTCACAGCTTCAGAGTAAAAAAGATTTTTAGCACGGCAAAAGACTTGCTCGGTTTTCTGCCAGTCCAGTCCCAAGTGATGCAAGGCCTCTCTTCCACCCCACTCTCCTTTGCACCAGAATTGCTGTAGCTCCCTCAAGAGACGAGAGTATTTCTGCTGAATTTCCAACTCTTAAGACAATTTGTGCTGCTTGTGGTATGCAAACAAGCTTTATGGGACTGGGATATCTTCACAGTGTTCAAAGCAGTGAAAGAACCCCAAGGTATGCTAAACCATTCAAGATCTGAAACAAAATTGAAATTCTGCTCCTAATGCAAGGAAAAAAAATTGGAAAAAACCTCATAATCTGTAGTAAGTGCCTACTTTTGATTGTGAACATTAGCAGGCAGAGATTAGCACGTTTCCACTCTATTTCTACAAAACTCTTTTATGCAGCCATAAAGTGCAGAAGGCCTGCGGGTAGATCTCTGCCAAAGATCATGCAGTTTAGTGACGGTCTTGGCTGATGAGACACTTCAAGACCTGATCCAGGGCATTGAAGGAACATGGAAAAGGATGCAGAAGCAGCAGGCAGTTACCTAATACTATCAAGTCTCAATAAAAAATGACAAGCTGAGACATTTTGGCAGGCTTTCTGAATACCTAATAAGACAGTGCTTGTGTAAACGGGCCTGGAAGTGAGGTTAAGAGACATGAATTCACAGCAGAAAAAACCCCAAACCCACACTTTAGAAGCAGCAAATTATTTCAGTTCAAAGCTCTTCAGATCACATTTGACCATAGGGTGACAGAATTAGCCTCACGGATTGTTTCTGTGAGACATGATTCACGTCCAGCATTTCATGAGTAGAAATTCAGCAAAAACGCTCCCACCCGAGCCAGAATACATAAATATTTAACTTTTTGGCAGACCGACCGTGAGAGTATTTGTACCTATGGATTTGCTGTGACAGATAAACAAACCCGTACTCCTTCCTGACAGCTACAGAAGCGAAAGAGAGTAAAGCCCCGGGACGGTCTGGAGGGTCTGCTTTTTCCACGGCACCAAGTTCTCACAGCGCTTTCCTTAAACCACCAGACCGCGCTGATCGCAAAGGCAAATGCGGGGGCATTCCCACACACCGGGCAGCCGTGTCTGTGCACAAGGGATGTAGGCGGCGGCGGGAGAGGCGGTGCGGTGCCCTCCTCCTCCTCCTTCTCCCCCTCCTCCTCCTCCTCCCGGAGGGATCCGCCGCTTCGGCCACCCCCAGCACAGGCGAGACCCGTTCTTCTGCGTGCGCCCAGTTCTCCATC